>CAJNSZ010000021.1:871794-1117133 GCA_905329745.1 Rotaria sp. Silwood2
AGTACAAAAGCCATGTGTGTGATTCGGTTTTTTTTTCGTTGCAAAGCACAAAAACACAGCATATATCATTGGTTTTATTCTTTCGAATAGAACTTTTAATAAAACATTTGTTCTAGAGAAAGTTAAATTCTTTTCTTTTCTTTTCTTTTCTGAAAAAATAAAATAACAATATCAACATTCAACTTTGTTTTTTGATAAGTTATATTTAAAGATCAGTGAGTGAAAGTAAATAATGTGAATAATTAAATAATTAAACATATATATATAAGTGTTCTTTTTTAATAGTAATGGACCTGTGATGGGTGATAATAAGCACTAGCTTGTGCTTGTGTATAGTTCGCCTAGAATAATATATATATATAGATATATACATATACACGCAGCAATGTGGACTAATTCAATCATGTGAAAAATATATAAATAAATATATAAAATCAAATTTGAAAAACTAATTTTTGATAAAATAAATGTGATTCTAATGATTTAGAAAAATGAAAACAACAAACAATACCAATTTCTTGCGTAGCTGAACTAGTCGAGTCATAGAATAATATGTTCGCGAAAGTAGTTATTGAATTCAAAGAAAAAAAATATATATATGAATAGAAATTAAATACATACCTTTTCTTTTTCAAGTTGTTCACAACGACGTAATGTTTGTTCGAGTACAACTTGTACACGTTCAAGTTGAAGTGTTGCAGCCGTAACACGTTCACATACATCTTCATATTTTATTTTAAGTGACATTAATTCATTTTCAAGTTGAGCAGAACGTTGACGTTCATTTTCTAATTCACTTGAATCATTTCCAATAAGACTTGAATCATACTAAAATTTAATTTTTCGTTAAAACAATATTCAACTCATTAGATTTGAAAAATCAATTTTGTGTCTTGAAAAATTATTGTACGCGATAGAATCATGTCTGATATATACATACTGTACTGAATAAAAGTAGAAAACCCTACACCACGTAACTGAAGCGATATTGTTCTTCATTATTTTAAGCTGATATTGTTAGTATACACGGACATCAGTAAATCTTGGTTGCAGGTATTATTCCTAAATTTTGTGCTTATTTCACCTGCCTTAGAGCATTTGATAGCTAAAGGTCGAAAGTTAGAATTTTTATTAATCACAGATTTCATTCTCACTGTTCTGTTCTATACATGCGTGCTGTAAAACATTCTATGGATCAGAACTTAGAAAAAGATTTTCACTTAGAATTTATAACTATCAACATTTAGAAACTTTACCTTAGACAAGTGAAGTGTCCTCCGACTGTTCAATCGCTTTTAAGTCTAGTACATGTTCATTGTGTAGATTTAATGAGCTTTGAATATTCCGAAAGAAGTTCGTGTCCTTAGCTTATTACTACGAAGATACTGCACTTTTACACTGCTTTTTAAACGAATCTTGTTGTCTCCCTCAGGAATATGAGAAAGAATGGTTTTCGAAATTCAAGTTGAAACTTTGCATAGACATATGTCTTAATGAAAATAATCTATTATGAATATTTCAGATTTTGTCGTTGTTCCTATCTTAAGATACAACTATAGTAATAGTGTGTCTCTTTTATCACTCATATAAACCAGCAGGTTTTGATGTTCTTATTTCAGAATAGAAGCGACCAAAAGACCGAAAAATTTCACAATTAACTACTCTTGCTGTGTGCAAAGTTTCAAGTCGAAAATGACTTTTCTAGTGTTCTCGAGGAGATCACAGCTTTTAATTGAAGGAAAAGAACTCTTTTCAAGTTACTCATAGCTTGTTTGAATCTACATAATGCACATAGTCTTAACTCAAAAGCAATTGGACAGTTTTCTTTGTTCAAAGACTGCTCCATACCGTCAAGATCCAACTGATTGACAAACTGTGTCGTGACGAACTCGTCTTGTAATTATGTATCAGCTCCATTTAGCATTACGGAGCCGAGATTTTTTAGCATGGACTTGAGATTTATGACAACTCTTTCCTGAAAATGTCAAGTGAATCAATCGAGATAGTCTTCATTATGGGTGAAATTGACTGTAGACTATTGTTTTCTGTTCGACAGAACTTCTTAATGCGAAGACTTTATCTCAATCATTTTTAAAGTTCTTTCTCGCCAAATTTTTACAAGAGATAACTGTGACATTGGGCTTTCAAATGAGGATCCGTATAAAAGCACAGATGTCAATTTAGTCAAGATATAGTTGTGGTAAGATGAAGATAATGTTCAATCTCGAATTTTAATCGATTGATGACGAGTTGATGTTTATGAGCAAAGTTCATTGTGGCTGACATGCAATAAACATATCACCGGAAAATCATAAAAAACCATATCACTTCAAGAGGAGAGTAGTTATTTTTGTCCAACTGTGTATATGAATTATGTGTTTTAAAAATATTTCAAGATTCTACCTAAAAAATTTACGCCTAATAAACTAATATTTAATAAAAAAAATTATTCAAATGTTAAGTTTATCGTTTGAATAATATTCATTCTTTTATTTTGCAAAAAGTAAAATTATCAATCAACCTCATAAAATCTTCTCAGTAGACTTTAAAATAAGTATCGACTATCCTTTTGAAAAAAAAAGCTCAATGAGTTTTACATCAAACGAACAATTTCAGTTCGCATTCATTCAAGTCAATCAATCTTCTAGGCATCAATACTTACTGAATCTCGTTCTAATAAAGATCGTTCATTTAATTGTTTTCTTGCACTATCTAATTCATATTTAAGTTTATTCGAATATTCAGCTAAATCACCATATTGTTCACGTAATGTTAAAATTTCATTTTCAAGTCGAATAACATTTGGCTAATAAAATAAAAATTTATCCATAAAAATAAACTTATATTTTTCTTACATCTGCATCTTGATATTGTCTTTCATGACTAAAATGAAAGAAAAAACATAATTAATCGACAATATTCACTTTTTGTTTAATATATACTTTGATGTTTGCATATCATCTGTAAATTCAATAGGTGCTTGTTTAATAGCTTCATCTAATCGTTCATTACATGTAACAATATGTTGACGTAAAACATCACATTTTAATTTAAGTCTTTCAATGTTAAATTTAACAGTTTCATCAGAATTTTCAAACTAAGAAAAACAAAAATCTTGAAGTTTTTTAAAGTGTAATAATTAAACTTGTTACTCGTTGTTCAAGTTCTGTAAGCTTTTTTTCTGTTAATCCAAGTTCATGACGAACACGACTTATTTCACGTTCAAGTGAACGTTGTTCAATAACACTAAATAATTGTGTTACATCAAGATTTGATGCACGTTGAGATTTATCCATCTAAGTATCCAAAAACAAACAAAAAATGAATAAAAACAATCAAAAGAAAAAAAACAAAATTTTGTTGTTTTAAATAAATTTCTGAGTTTGCTCAAAAATAGAACAATCGATTCTTATTTCGGATATGGTTCTTTATTGAGCAACGTGCAAAAACAAAATAACATACAAATCTTATTTCTACACTTACTTCTCTTTTTGAATTATTACTCTAGAATTTAGTAGGTTTTGTTTTTATATCATCGATATTTTTTTTTTCTTTTCTTTTATAGATAAATTAAATCTTACTAAATATTTTAGAAGATCATTTTCTTCTTGTTGAGAAGCAAATTTTAATTGAAGTTCTTGTATTTTTGCATCGGATTGTCGCATTTGTTCAATGGCTACTTGAATTATTGATGATTTTGTTGATCCACCATATTGATCTAATTTTTCATTAAGTAATGTAAATGTATATTCAAGTTTAGCACGAAGAGTTTCTAATTGACGTTGTAATTCAACATTTTGTTGCATAAATTTTTGTGCAACAAGATCTTGATTTCCTAGAAAATATATTATCAATATAATTATTTCTTTTCTATGAAATATCATTCGAATAGTTTGAATTATAGATATATACAAATATTGGACCAGTCTGATCCTGTATTAACTACTCAATATATCATTTTACATAGCATGAAAAACTACGCACTATGAATTCTCACATTGAGTTTATAAAAGAAAAACTAACGACTACCATAGTTATTATCGAAAACGAGCAAAATTGTTAGATTTCCTAAGACTATTTAGTACATAAACATTTTGTTTTGCATTCAACAGATGAAAAATTAAATAGGCATAAATGTGCAGAATTTCATGCTCTATCTTTCTATTCTATTGACGGTGAGAGCAAAGGGAATGGTAGATTTATAATCTTATCCGATGATATTCTTTGTCTAATATGAACTTATTTTAATAAAATATTTAATACCTGATGACTGTGTAAGATCACTAACACGATCTGTATATTCTGTTGGTGGTGGACAAGTTTGATCAATAATATGAATCAATCGACTAATTTGTTCATTTTTTTCCATAACAAGTTTATCTAATTGTCTATGAAATTCAGTTTCAAGAAAATGATTTTGATTTTCAAGCATTATTGTTTGTTCACGAAGATATTGAACATCACGATCGGCATAATTAATCATTTCCCGTATATGCTACAAATACCAACAAGAGTAAAAAAGAAGATTATAAGATAAATTTTTATTGAAAAACAAAAATCTTTAATCAAACCTTCATTCCACCTAAAAAATCTTCATCATCTAAATTAAGATCTTGTAATAAATGTCTATAACGTTGTAATATTGATATCATTGTTTGTCCTTTTAACCATAATTTCATAATTATTTCACGTTCTTGACCTTCATGTAAATGAAATTCACGTTCAATAGCATTCAATACATCTTGATAGGACAGAAGACCCTAGAGGAAAAAAACGCCCAAAAAAGATTTTCTAGTTTTTTCTAATACAAAGACCTTGAAATAACATCGATTATTTAAGATTTACTTGTATAGTAAAAAAACAATAATTATTCATAGTTGTTAATAGGTATTTATTCTTACACTTATATGTCTTCATACTTTATCATTAATATGAGTAAAAAGAAAACTTTTTAAAGTATGTTAAAGAAAAAACAAAAGAAGAAAAGTTTTTTTTTTTTTCTTGTTTATACATACTTTTAAACTAACCGACGATGGATACACAACAACTTCACTTGTTTCAGATGAACGAGGTGACATAGAAGTTTTTGGAGGTGGAGGTGGAGATTGAACGGAATGCATTGTTGATGTAACTAGTGGAGGAGATAATGGTGTTGAAATTAAACTTAATACACCTTTTTCATCTGGTATTGATGTTTGAGATTGTGGTGAGATAAATGGATTTTGTTGAATTAATCTGTGCATAGTTGGTAATGATATTTTGATATTTGCAATGATAGTATTTAATTCATCATAGTCTTCCTGAGTCGCCTATATAATGAAAATATAAATAAATATTAAAGATTTGTCAATTTTTACTTGTTTTGGAGATGTAGTTGGTAATGAATGCTGAACTGAAATAGGATATATATATATATATATATGTAAATATAAAGAAACGGTACATAAAATAAAATGTGTTTTTTTTTATGAATAGAATATTACCATCGGATGTTGTTCTTGTACGTTTGATAAATTTCGTATCTTGATAATGTGATTGACTATCAATGATCAAACCCTGAAGTGAATCGAAACAGAATAATGTTGGTTAAGAATATGAAAAGAAAAAAATCAATAGCGAAATGTAACTCAAACATGTACACAAAATATGAAGATTGTATGAGTTTGCGGTATTTATGACATTGACAGCCGCAAACATCTCAACAAAATCGATGCGAGCTTTTTTTATCGTTATTTTATTTTATAAGAAAAGAGAAACGAGATTTTTCCTATTAGCAAACCACAAAATAGACTGACTGAAATGAAGCATAATATGGCACGAGAAATAATTTACATTTGCAAGAAGAGACCCCATCTAAACAAAAGTAAAAGAGAACGTAAAAGATAGAAACAACATACTTCAAACTCATTTTGTCTTCATTAAACGAGAAAGAAAAATAAGCAAAGTAAAACAAAAAGAAACAACGATGACGAAGAAGAAGAAAAAAATGCAAAAGACGAAATGATTTAATTGATCGAAAACTTATGTACCTGTTGTGAGTGATGATCGGTATTATCGTTTGAAAAATTTCTTTGAGATGTTTTATGATGTTTCTTTTTCGTTTTTTTCTGCTTATTGATACGTCGATGTGTTGATGCTAAAAATAATCAAGACAAAAGCAAAATAATTATATAATCATTAATGATGCATTTCATCGACGCTCTTTTTTTTATTATTATTCATAGAAATAGTCTCGTATGACTTTAGAATAAATGTTTCTAGGTTTTCTTTCGCCAAAACATAAGATGGTATGCATCATCAAGTGTTATATATATATATAAAGAACTGACTCGAACTTAAACGATTCCTTTTGTATATGCATATATAAGCGACCAATTTTAAAAATACATCAATATTACTACCGTTTTTCTTCATCTCTCACATCATCTCTCTCACTCTCTCTCTCTCTCTCTCTTTCTCTTCGAGTGATATTAAGTCAAAGAAAAACGAAGTCAACAAGGTGCGTCGACGGTAACGAAAGGTATTATTTGTTCATCAAGACACATTCTTTCGATGGTTATATGCTGAGAGGAAAAAGAAGAGAGAAAAATCAGAAGTGCATACACATCTGCAGGACATAAAAAAAGTCAAGAATGAAGAAGATTATACAATTTAATGGTTACCCTTCGATACTGATACTATGGTTTTCTTTCTACATTTTAAAAAAAATTTCAATCATGCTTGACCTTAATATAATAAGATAAGAAAAAGAAAAGATGATCAATTACTTACTTATAATGAACGAAAATTAATACACTTACGTAGACACTTGTTAATAAAGGTCATCTAATATGTTAAACGAAAGTTGAAAGTTTAAGGGATTTTTATTTCTTTGAGTGAATAAGTAAAATTTTAAGAACGATAGACAACGTATACAATTATGAATTCAACGAAGTTTTTTTCTCTCTTTCACAAATTGAACAATTAGTGAAATGTGTAAAAGATTTTCTTTTTTTGTCATACTGTTCTTTCTTTAAAAAAAGCAGTATAATATGTTATCTTTTCCTACAACTCTCAAAGTATTTCGTTTGACAATGTCAAAATTGAATTGTTTGACGAATGATTTATAACAAGAACAATGAAAAGTGTATTTATTTCAAGGAGAGATGAAAAAATTCTTGTAAAACATCCTTTTAATATTCGTTTTCTTAAAATATGATTTGGAAAGATTAACAGTAGTTAGTTTGAATCTATGTTTAAAGAAATTTATCATCAACTATTAAAAATGTTTTAACAATGAATTAATTTTCGAGCAGTATTTCAATGATGAATATGAAATTTTCATTCGTTATAACAATGAATATTTGAAAACCTCGCATTGCTTGATTTTTTTATTATTCTTGGAACAAAAAAAAATTGTTGAATATTTTATTCAAGAATTTTTCAAATCATTGTTTAAATTTTGTTTGCAACATAAAAGCAAAACATAACTTAGAATATTCTAAACGAACCTATCAGTTCAATATGTGATTTAAGTACACCCATAAGAGCATCTAATTTAAAACGATTCATAGATATTAATTATAAGAAGAAAATACCAACCATTGACTTCATAAAAGGCAGATGATGATGGACGTTCATTTAATCTTTCAATTACATCATCACTCTCACTAGTGTCATCGTCATCATCATCATCATCATCATCATCACCATCATCATCATCATTGTCTGACGAATGAGGAAAAGATCTTGTAGCTGGATTTTGGTATTGTTGACGTCGTCTTTGAATAGGTGAAGATATTGAACCATCTTGGCCAGTTACAGCTCTAGTAAAAACAGGTGAAGGTGATGACGAAGAAGCCATATTTAATTAAAAATATCGATCTAAAATCATAATAAATAAAATAAAATAAAATCTATTTTATGAGAATGAATTCTCTATTGACAGAAGAAGTATACATGCACTACACTATTGACTATCTAATACATTCTAATAAAAGCTAGAGGTAAATATTTGTGTAATGGAAGAGTAAAAGATTTATCATGCAAGATTTACGATACTGTGACATTTATTTGTTTATTTATTTATATTGTTTCTTACATTATCATTGTTTTGTCATATGACATAATAATAGATGAAATTGTTTTCTTTCTTTTTATCATGAATAATAAGATAAGATAAAGCAAATATTTTTCATACATTGAAATCCTTAATTAAAAGAAAGACATTCGAATATGGTTGTCATATATTTTAAAAGCCAATATTAATAAGATCTTGGCTCCTTTTTTTTAATTGATGGATATAGAATTAATAGAATCTTGATTATTTATTGAAAAGGAAATGATAGATTTTTGTTTTATTTTATTAATATTATGTTTCACGCGAAATAAGGTTTCTAACAACTGATATATGAACCATTGATTGATTTATTCAAATAGGCATGATCAAAAAAGTTTCATTTTGATATGAAAGTGATCATTTTATATAGGTTTCGTTCATGTACTCTTTTCAAAGCATTTGATACCATAAAAAGGTACAATGTGCTCATATTTGACTGAATTTCAAAATTCTATTTTTAATTATAACATGTGATACATATTAACGCTTTAATCATAATAGACAATGTTATAAAAATGATTTCAGTACTTGTCTAAATGATCTATATTGTAGAACATATTGTTCTATTCGAAGCGATGTTCATTAAATATTTGGTATTGCCATAAAAAAAGATTTTCATACAATATATTAGTGAGCAAAACTGTTAAAATGGCTATTTGTGAGTAGTTGTGCACTCAAATCGTTTGGATCGTTTTTGTTTGAATGAAGAAAAATGCTTCCTAATCTACTGAGCCACGTAACACAACCTTTTTCCATTGGTAGAAAAATTTCAGTCACCTACCGATTTTTTATTAAATCAAACGACTCATTAAATTATTCTTTGTTTAGTTGTTCGAGGCTAAAAGTCTTCTACATTTGCGGCGTGACAGTTTATTGTATACACCTACAGATGAGCCTAACATGAAGAAGATATTAAAGAATACAAGAAAATAGTTTTAGTTAAATAAATTCACAGTCACATAAAAAATTGAACAGAACTTTTGCACGCTTGAAGTATAAGCCTCTTGTTATTACACAAAAAAATCAAAAGTAGTTGTAGTAATTTTTTATCAAGGAGTTCATATTTAATATGTTTCTTTAGTTTTGCGTGTGGCTATAGGCGTTTATCTTCTCTTGACTCACACCGACACCTACATCAGCATTCAAACTTAATACTAGCTGAACAATTACAAACCGGACTTGTGAAACTAAAAAAATATATAAAATATGAACTTTTGGTTGAGCAATTACAACAACTATTCTAGTTTCTTGTTTTTATTTGATACCTAGAGACTTATATTTCAAATGCGCAACAGCTTTGTTCAATTTTTCATGTGAATGTGAGCTTATTCAAATAACATTATTTTCCTGTATTCTTTAATCTTTATTTATGTCTGGCTCAAATGTCATGAGCTTATATATCGTGTCACTAGTTTATTTATATAGTTCATAATCAATCAGATAAGTTTGAAATATTCAAAATTTGCCATTGGGCTTGGATTAGTGCCCGATGTGAATGCAACCAAAATATGGCCGCGAGCAGTCATGAATACTAAAATAGTCATATATTCCGTGTCTGTGTTGATTGTATTTGGTTTTTCCACAACACAAATAATGTCATATTCATAACTCATGATGATAATTTATTCATTTTTTCTGAATCAAAACAACTTGACATAAGTGTTATAGAAGAAAATAAAATTCACGAAAATTTAAAAATTTTCCTGAATTCTAATTTTTTCTGCGACACAAACATCACAATAAGCCAAAACATAATAAAAGTACATATTTTGCTACAGATACAATTAAACAAAAATACATATATATTTATGTTATTATTCCATTAAATCAAACCAAATTAAGTATTTTTATTTGTTTTTGCCTTTATCTAACTTTTAGCATAAAAAACATCATTCAAGAAAACACATTGCAACTCATGATAAGTTAAAAAGAATTTGAACAATAGGGACGGCGCGAATTCATTGATTTTTAGAGATTTAGGCTACATACTTCTCTCATTTTGTGTATACTATCAGAGTTCTATTTTTTTCTAATAGCAGAAGTTGGTAGACTTTCTTTCTTTAATGTCGAAATATTTGAACTTTACCTTTCTTCGATTTTGTGACAACTTTATATCAATAAAACTGTTTCTCACCAATGAAATAAAGATTGAAATTACCCAAAAACTTAATTATTATTTACGATAAACTGAGATCTATGTATATGTACTGAAGGTGGACAATGTTGATAAGGAGCCGTGAATTGAAATTTTTCATTGTAAACTAAAATCCTCATTATATCTTGTCTTTCACAGAATTAAAAATGGAATTTCTTCATTTTTTAATAATCTGAGATAAAAGTTTATTGAAGCCTAGTGATTGGCTTTGCCATACCTATGCAAATTTTCGAGTCTTTCTTTTAATATTAACAATACAATTCATAGAAAAGAATCAACTGGTCTTTAGAATGTTTTTTCTTTTATCTTCTTTTTTTTTTGAATTTAATATTAAAATATCATTATAAAATCTTACATTATTCAATAAATATCTTGTCATTGAAATCATTGAATTTGTTCGTTCGCTTATTATTTCTTGCCTTGAATCATCACCAATAATTGATAGATAAACATATCTTTGTTATCTGAAGTATTGTACATAGTTTCATTTATTTGATGTTTGTCAAACTGTGATAACCAAATATAATATCGTGAATATCTTTTTAATATGTTAACAATTAAAACAATATGCAAAGCACACAATATTCAATAGTGAATACACTCAAATTGTTAGAATAAGAAGAAGATAGAAACACAACGAACAACATATTTTTATGTTTTATTTCGCCCATTTAAAAACATACACAAAATACGAAAAAACTACAGTGACAAATAAGAAATGTTATCCTATGGAACGGAAAACAAAAACAAAAGAATTTAATTATATAAGTATTTTATTATTTTCTTCTATGATGAACGATGACCATCGACAGTTGTTGTTCGTGCATGACTATCATAAGGATGATTACGATGATCATTATAGATTTTCATTTGTCGATCGATCATTTGTTGACCACAATGTGATGCAATAATTTGCATTAATTCTGGACAATTTTGTTTTGTTGCAACATCAATAACACTTTCTTTTCTATCGTTCACCCATGTTACTTCACCTCCATTTCTTGAAAAAGAAAGATTTCATTTTGTTTTTGTGTTTCCGTACCAAAATAAAACTTACTTTAGAAGAATTTTAAATGGTTCAATACCATCGTATCCAAGGAAACAACATTCATGCAAAGCTGTATTACCTTTTCTGAAAACGAAAAAACATCGAACAAAGATTTACTATACTAAAAAAACAAGTCTCATCACGAAATTCGATAAAATATCAATAGAAATGTTTTGAACGAGCGAAGAAAGTTTTTAATTTCTATTCAATTAAACCTTGAATTTAATCATTGATTCTTTACAATCATATTCAATTTCTTAAGTAGCATCATTCTACAATTAATGGTAATCGATCGTATAACAGTTCTTTTGATGTATGTGTAGTCTATGCTACAATATTAGTAAAAGAATATCTTGTTAGTTGAAACTTTCGATAGTTTTCTTTTCGACTTTTCTACATCCAAAGCGCAATTCAAAATCACTCAATCAAATATATATCTCATCAGTAATTTTATGTAAAATTGCAAAGCACTTGTTCAATCAGACATCTTCTTAAAACTTTTCAGTCTTCGATAAATATTTTGAACGAAATATTTTTATATAGTTTTTTAGTAGAGATTAACAAGAAAGATATCGAGTCTTTCCAATGAGTTGCTGTTAATTACAATCATATTACTTACGGTCCTCTTATATCTAATTTAGCTTTTCCATCTTTAATAAGTGTTTCTAAACATTCATTATGACGATTACGTACAGCCAATTGCAGAACAGTATAACCTTCCTTATTACGTAAATTAGCATCAGCACCTTCATTTAATAATTGTTTTACTTCTTGTAATATGTCAATATGAATTGATGACCTTTTATTTTCATCACCACTTTTTCTTTCAAGTAATTTAAGTAAGGCACGATTTGGTTGCTAGAAATATCAATAAATAAAACAAAACAAAAAAAACAGAATAATTCAAGCATGCATAAAAACTATAATATTTAATCTTACACTCTCATTACCAGCAGCACTAGCTGATTGTGGTCGTTTTCTAGGACGTTTTTTAGTTTTTTTTGATTGAGTTTTTTCTCTAGTATATTCATCTATATAATAATAATAAATAAATAAAAATCAATATGATGAAATGTAAATGCATACCATCGGAATTAAATGTACTAGAAAATGTTGAACTTCGTTCACTATTCATTGCATATTGTCCATTGGTTTCATCAATATAGAAAGCTGATTGTGAAAGATTTTCTGGTTTACGAAATACAGCTTGAATTGTTACTTGATATTCATTTTCATGTACTGTTGCATGAATCATTTTACTCATACGAGGTTCGCCTATGTAAATTTATGAAAAAAAAAGAAACATAAATAATTTATCTTTATTTCATATTAAATAACTTATAGACAAATATGGATAATTTCGTTGGCATAACTATTGACCTTTTATAATAAAAATTCTCTAAGTAGTGATCTAACCTATAGCGCGAAAGTCGTAATACAAAGTGTTTACTTATTTTCGGGCCACTTAAAGACAATTGCTATCAAGTCGTTTCAAGCGGTACAAAAAAGTCACTATATAGAATACTATTGTGGTCAATTGTATATTTTGATTGAAACCTATCATATGCAAAATACGAAAAAGTTTTTAATGACTCACGAGAAAATCTCTTTTCAACCACGACGATATTGATTTGGCGAGTGTTATTAAGTAACAAAAAAGTCTAGAATAGTTTGATTTTTCGGATCTTCTTTCTTGAGATATCGAAACTTTACTGGGTTTTCCTCTCCTCATACCATGTGGGAAATTGACTTTCGCATTTCGACTTGAAACTTTTCATGAACAAAGTTCTTAATGAGATTAGTTGATTGTCAAGCTAATATTACCTTTCTGGAGATGTAAATATATAAACGAAATTTATTTATACACATAAGATAGTTTCGAATGCTGAATATCTTAGAATAGAAGATACTAGAAAAGCTAAAACTTGTCTAATGAGCTAATCTTATTGAGAGTATTGCCTCTACAAAATTTGAATTTGAAACTCGAAAGTCAATTTTCCACGTGACCTGAGAGAAACTATAGCTTTTGTTGAGAAACCCAGTACAACTTCAATATCTCGACAAGGAAAGTCCAGAAAACCCACCCATTTTACAATTTTCTATGACTCACTAGTATTTATCAAATGAACATGGTCTCTATCAAAAATCGATTTGGTATTTGAAGAGATTTTCTCGTCAGTTTTGTATTCCTTTGTACAGATACAATTTTGGATTTTTTTACAAAATTTACTGATAGTTATTCAAACTCATTGCCGAAGGAAATTCTGAACGAGAAAAAAATTAGTCTAATTCACACTAACTGCTGGTGGCTCAAATCAGATATATTTAACTGATCGAAACATGAACGATTATTTTGTGCCAAAACTTTCATTGCATAGGTTATATCACTATTTCCTTTAGCAAAAGTCTACTTATCAAGTTTTATGTATTTATCTTTTAAACAAATATTAAATTAATAGAACTCAAGTACTCTTCAATTTTATAAACGTTCGTGGTTTTTAAAAGATCTTATGTAAAATTTAAAACTTGATAAAAAGAATTCGGATATCATCGAACTAAATTTTAATGATCTTAATAAAAGTCGATCTATTTGAATTTTTATCTATTACCAATTAATGATCGAAAATCAGGTCGATTAACAGCATATGCTTTTAAATGTGCACAAATATGATCCATTTGTTGTCTCCAATATCCTTTTCCAGGACTAACAGCTGTTAATATAGGTCGACGTTCTTTAAATTCTCTATCAGCTTGTAATTGTTTATTTTGTGCAATTAAAAGATCAATTTCTTTTGCACTTGGATAATAAATTCCATGTGTTTGTGTTGCAATTTCACTTTTTGTTATTAAATAAGGTTGACGGTAATGACTAAATGTTGCATTAGCATTCAACCATGTTGTACCAGTCGATGGACGTGTTAAAGTCTATTTAAAAAAAAAAAACTTCTTTGCTTTATCTATATAAAGAAAACAAACGTTTTTCTTTTTAACTTACACCAGCAATCATTGATGATGCTGAAATATTTAAATCATTTCTAAGACGTGCATCAATGACACGTAATGGTGGTTCAATAATACAACCACATGTTAAACAAAATTTTGCATACGGATCATTTTCCGAACGACATTTTGTACATTGTATTGGTATAGAAGATTTTTCTGGTTGTGCACCACACCAATCACAATAACGTGCATCAGCATTATTTAAACGAAAACATTTTGAACATGTCATCATTGTGCCTGTTGGTTTAGGTGCTAATGGTACTGAAACTGTCGCTTGAACTTGCTATAAAAATACAAAACAAAAACAAAATAAACAATTCGAAAAAACAATAATCCAAGAAGAAATTTTACAGGTGATGTACTTGGCATTAATTTATTTTCACATATAATACATGTACGTAAATGGATTGGATTTGATGCTTTACATTGTGGACATAAAATTTTTGTCTTAGATGAAAAAACAAAAATTTTTTGTTTCAATTAAATGAAATAAAAAAAAAAGGCCGAACCTGATTTTGAACATTAACACGATGTTGATATTCAGGTGTAAGTGGTGTTTCACAAACAACACATATATCAGAATTAAATGGTACTGTTGATTTACAATTAGCACATGTACCAAGCTAAAAAATTGAATTATTAGATTTTTATTTGATTAAATTTTGAATATATTACTGAATGAGCATCTGATTGATTTAATCGAAGATGAGTTTGTGTAAGACTTTGCCATGGAAGACCACATTCACTACAAAATCGTGCATTTAAATCACCTGTTCTAGGTGCAAAACAGTGAGCACATCTGAATATAAGAAATTAAAGAAAAGTTGTTTTTTTTTGTTGATTGAAATTCTTATAGGACAAACCGTAGAAAATCGATTTGTTTTTGAAGACGACCTGCTTGTTCTTGAGGATCCGGATATGTATAACGAGGTGGTTTCTCTTGTACCAATGGTTCATTTGTTGAACGATGCATTGATTCTAATTTAAAACTTTTAATCAAAAAAAATTCAGAGAATTTTGTTTTTTCATTACCTGATAATTTTTGTTGCATTTGTTGATTTTCATCTTGAATTTTTTTTATTAATTCCTATTAATAAATGAATTTTATATGTTTATCATTTTACGAATATGATATTAAGCCCGTCTCTATCAAAAATCGATCTCTTGAGTCAAGTATATTAAAATCACATGAAATTTTTCTGAATATGTCGAAATTGTAGTAGAGAAGTTATGGTAAAATCAAAAGTAACTCATATTTGACAAGCAGAAATTCTCTGTGGGTCTTCATTCTATATGCTTTTTTTTCGGCTGAAAAAGCATGTCAGAGCCCTTCTTTTTTTAATTCTTACTTTTTAAGGGAAGAAAAGTTCAATGTCTTCAGAAGATGGCGCTTCAATTATAACGATAGTCTTCTATGTAATAGTAACAACAGTTAATTCGAAAAACAGGATTTGTTATGTTTAGCATCTGGACATTCTCTTTCGGGCAAAAAAGAATTAAATATATAGAATGAAGGTCTACAGAAAATTCTCTAAAATATGAAAGATTAGAACTTAGGTTATTTCCCTATGCATTTATCTCAATTTTAAATTTTCGGACGAAAATTGACTCTTTTTAAGAAGAGAGGACTTTAATAACATAGTTATGTGAATATTATCAAATTCAAAAAATATCTTTGTAAAAATATGAGAGAGAAAAAAACATTTATATGGTTTTGTTTCAATTCTTTTGTTCGCAGATGATGGATTTTTTTTTGCTTAATTTTAATTAGCTTATTTTGATTGAAAAGTGTTTTTACATACATAGATTTAATACGATGTAAAACTCATGCGTCAAAAGTCTTGTTTTAACAAACTCATTATCTTTTGGATCAAATCTTTGAAGAAATGCTCAAATGAAATACACAGAAAATATATCTCTTTTATTTCATGTCTTTTTGTTTCTATTAATAGACTTAAAATGGTGTGAGTCCTACACATCTTTAAAAGAAGATAAAATATTCTATTAGCTGATGTCCAAATGCTCGAGCAAACATGTGTAACATTCTAGTTGCGTCATTCCTATATTTACACGTTGAGCTTGTATGCAGATAATAACTTTTACAATTTTCTTTCTTTCCTTTCTACTTTTAGTATCAACACATCATTATATGACATCATTATCGATGTATAGCAAGTGAAAAAGAATAAATTATTGCTTTAAAGATTAATGGCAATTCATTAGCTCTCTTTACTCAAAATCGTCCAAAAGCCTATGAAGTCAAACAGAAACTTGTATAACTGAGTAGAATCCTAGAAAATTGCGATTATTGCAAAGTTCTAATCGTACAAAAGACAGGATGCGCAATTTTATTGCATTTTTTTATTATGATAAAGAGCCACAGGGCTCTTCATTGAGCTAGAAGAAAGATTTCACAAGACTTTGAGCAGTTCTGCAAGTATTGAATTTCATTGGATTGATTGAAGCTGAATACAATCTTTTGTTTTCCTTTGATGCATATATCCAATTTCCGTCTTTTATGAGCAAGCCACTAATTTTTTTTTATCATTACTAAAATTCCTAAACCGCGAAACGTTCAAAAAAAAAATTTTATTATTCTAAATCTTCCAATTCATATTTCATTTCAACTTTCTAATCATTCGTATATTGTTGAATGTTACAAATTATATATGATGCGATAATAATATTTACTTTTTTGATAAAATGAATAAAGGGACTGATTATTGACATAGTACAAGAGTCTATCATGCTCATAAGCACTTAACTACAAATTAAATTCATGTCTTTTGATTTTTTTTAAATAAAACGATATTTTCATGATTAAAAAAAAGTGTCATTTACTAACTCATAAAAATGTTACCTTTCGTTCTTGTTGTAATTCATAAACAAATCTATTTTCATGTTCATCTGTTGGTGAATGATCCGATTCAATAACTTGTACATCAAATGCTTTTGTTACAACAACACTCTCACGTTTGCCATCTCTAAACAAATAAATAAACAAATAATGCAAACAATTTCTTTTTTAAATTTCATTAAGTCTTTTACTTTGATACAGCTATTGCTTTAATTGTCACTTTTCCTGGTGCAGCAATATGTTTTGGTATATAAAATGCTTTTTTATATTGTATAGTTGAACGTCGTGTAGCTAATGCATTAAATGGATCTGGTTTGGAACCATCTAATGTATAATAAATATCCACATTATTTGTTTCACTTGAAATTTCAATTAATGTATTTGTATTAATTGCAAATTTTTGTGTGTGCCCATATTGAACACCACGTAATGGAATAATAGAGGGAGCTGATATTGATCCAGCCGTCATTTTTTTTTCAAAAAATGATTTTTATATTTTAAAAAGAATATTCAAAGAAACCATTCCAAACGTTCATTTATCGATGGTTGCCAAGTAATGAGAAACTTTTATGGGATTGGTGGATTTATCAACCAATTAATACTATGGTAAATTTCGTAAGGTAATCAATGCTAACGAACTGAAGTCTAGAATATTTTGTTTTTTTCTTTGGTACATCTGTAGATTGGGACATCCTAACTCTTTGATATGTCCTACTAATTAGTCCAGAGAATATGGTCAATCTGCAGAAGTGCCATGAAAAATAATAAATTTACTTTGTGTTATTTCTTATATATATATATATATAAATTAGAAGTGATAGGAATTTTTATGTTTTTAGAATAATAGAGATGAGTGATGATGCACTTTTTGACGTCTTTGATCAAGACGAACCCAGTGCTATTGTTGAATTAACAGAAAATACAACAATTGTTCAACAAACAACTACAATAATAATGTAAGACAAAAAAACAATTTATCGAGATATTCTGTTCTGTAGAAAATAGATATATTTCTTGACTAAGACGTGAAATATTATATTTCAACTTGATAATCGTAATATGTAAAAAACCGATTTCTTTCGTAGATCAATGAAACAAATTGTTTCGTTTGAGAAGAAGTTTTCACAAAGGACATTGAATGAAATTCATCTAACTCTTGAGATTTTTTAGTGTTCAAATAGTTTATTTAATCCATCACGTACTTCACATGCTAATACTAAGAAGCAAAGAAAATATTTTCATGTGATGCCTTTCAACAACTGATATATATATATATATATATTTCTTCATTCATCAGTTACTATTGTAGATCTAAATGAGGTACAAAATGTTCGGTTTTTAAAACAAACTTCATATCTTTTTTATTGAGACCCAAGTTTCTTTTTTTTTTAAGTTGAGTAAGTCTAACAGACAATTATGTATCCAGTTTAGAACATGATTTAAGACCTACTGGTCACAATGAGTTTTTGAGAGTCAGTGGGAAGTCATCCGGAAATAAGTATGACATTTTTAGGTTCTGAATTAGTGAGTAGCTTTTCTTAACCAGCATCCATCCATTTTGTATATACTTCGAGATCACCTATTTTATAGTGAGATCGTTAGATTAAGATTTGAGAACTAGAATTTTGATGCTGACTAAAACTTCTAACTTAAGTATAACATTTTCAATTGATTGATCGTCATAATTTTACAAAGAAAAAAAAACCGAAATTCTTCTTTGTTTAATATGAAAATTTCTCTAAATTACAAAATATTTATTGTTTTATTTTAGAAATGACAACAACACAAATACAACTTCGAAAGACAAACGTTTCTTAGAAGCCGATGATGATGATGATGATAATGATCAATCAGATTTTAATTCCAAACGTACTCGACCTAACGAATCAATGGAAATAGGAACTGGCAGGTAATATAAAACAAGAAAAAAAAACAATACTTTTTGATTAAACTAATATTTATTTCAATATAATTTCAGCTTTTTCGATAATATTCCACGAATGAAAATTCATACTGTTGAAACAATTGAAACATGTTTACATGAAGTTTGTTTTCTATGATTTTCTAATCTAATTGATTTAAACATTTGTTTTTCATTAGGTTGTTTTACCACCAAATTGCGAATATGTGCCATTGAAAACTGCAGTTGGTCCACCAGCTAAAGAATATAAATTTAATCTTGATCCATTTCAACGTGAAGCTATATCATGTTTACAAAATAATCAATCCGTACTTGTCTCAGCTCATACATCAGCTGGTAAAACAGTTGTAGCTGAGTATGTATCAAAATATTTGTCTATCGTTTTTCTTTTGAAAAGTTACCGTTACCGAGTAATAGGATAGCAGAAAATTCATGAGTTCAATTCTTTCGTTGAAAATAACAATCTGAGAAAAATCACGAATTTTTACTAAGGATCTATTTTTCGAAAATGTTTACTTGATCTCACGGTCAATTTTCTTCCAACAGTTATTCCTTTGACGAAAAACTTAAATCCATGAATTTTCCGTTATATTGGTAACCTAATGATAATTTCACTCCACTATTTATGAATAAATAATTTTTCAACATTAGATATGCTGTTGCAATGGCATTACGTGATAAACAACGTGTTATATATACAACACCTATAAAAGCATTAAGTAATCAAAAATATCGTGAATTACATGAAGAATTTAAAGATGTTGGTCTTATGACTGGTGATGTTACAATTAATCCATCAGCATCATGTCTTATTATGACAACAGAAGTAAAGATTTACTTTTTTCGAACACAAAATAAAAAAAAAAGAAATTATTGTTTCGTTTTTTTGTTGTTTTAGATTCTTAGATCAATGCTTTATCGTGGATCGGAAATAACTCGAGAAGTAGCTTGGGTTATTTTTGATGAAATTCATTATCTTCGTGATAAAGGTATAGAAAAATAAAGATAAAAAGAAAAATATGTTATGTTTTTTTGACTTTTCAAGAACGTGGTGTTATATGGGAAGAAACAATTATTTTATTACCTGATAATGTTCATTATGTATTTTTGTCAGCAACTATTCCAAATGCAAAACAATTTGCAGAATGGATTTCATTTCTTCATAATCAAGTAAGAAAAATGTTTTAACTTGATATTATCAATATAAAATAATATGAAAATCGACGAGTTAGATATAAAGAAAATAACTTTTAAAATTAGTTTTACAATTAAAACAAAATTCGATATATTACGAATGATAAATCTATTTCTCTTCAGCCTTGTCATGTTGTTTACACCGATGTTCGACCAGTTCCTCTACATCATTATATCTATCCGGCTGGTGCTGATGGTCTACATTTAGTTGTTGATGAAACGGTATTTTTACTTCAATTATTTTTACTTGTGTTAATTGTATGGTTTTTTTTTTGTTCGTTAGGGAAAATTTCGTGAGGATAATTTTAGTGCAGCTATGGCAGCATTACGTGATGTTGGTGATGCTGCGAAAGGTGATAAACGTGGACGACGAGGTGGTTTTAAAGGTAATAATTTTCTTTTCAAATAAATTTCATAACTATTTTTGTTCTTTCTCGTATTTAGCTGAAACAAATGTTTTCAAAATTGTTAAAATGATAATGGAACGAAATTTAGCTCCAGTTATTGTTTTTAGTTTTAGTAAAAAAGATTGTGAATCTTATGCATGTGCTACAGCTAAACTTGATTTTAATTCTGGTTAGTTGAAAAAGAAAACTTTTTTGTTTTTTTTTTTCGTATTTAATTACAAAAATTTTATTTTTGAATAGACGATGAAAAACGACTTGTTGAAGAAGTTTTTACTAATGCAATTGATTTATTATCGGATGAAGATAAAAAATTACCACAAATAAATACTGTATTACCATTATTAAAAAAAGGTGTCGGAATACATCATTCAGGTTTATTACCAATAATTAAAGAAACAATTGAAATACTTTTTGGTGAAGGTCTTATTAAAGCATTATTTGCAACTGAAACATTTAGTATGGGTTTAAATATGCCAGCTCGTACAGTTTTATTTACAGCTGCAAGAAAATTTGATGGAAAAGAATTACGATGGGTAAATAGAAGGGAACATTAAAAAAAACTGTTACCACAATCCCTAAGAGATTAAAATGAGTGACACGATGTAGCTGCTGTACTTAGCCATAGGGAAGTTACTTTATTGTATCTAATTTTGGATACATTTCTTCATCATCTATTTTGTTTAACCTTCCGGAAATGCAATAGAGAAATAGTTCATATATTAGCACGACGAGACGTTATTGATATACGGACTTTTATCGTATATAAACAATGTTTGTGGGAGAGAAGAGGATCTAAATTTTTACTCTTATACTTCAACACTTCGTTTAGATCGTGTTTTCACAAAAGATATTTTATAATAATATAGTAATGAATATACGTCTTCGTACGAGTCTATCACGCCTTCGATATGTTCTGGAAGTCTGAAAATTTGTCTATATGTACTTTACCAGAAATATAAGTCATTGACATTGCATTGCTATTATTACTTAATCACAAAGGAAGTTATGATAAATGGTGTCTTTTTTTGTTGTCAGTCTCATAGTCCTGGAATAGAAGATTATACTATGTCACCCGACTCCTCAATATGTGATGCTTTGTTTCAGTTATGTACATTAATATTTTCATTCGAGTTTATCAATATCTTCAAAGACTATACTTATTTTACTATGATCACTGTTGTAAAGAAAAATCATCTGTTACTTTTTGAAGGTTAATAATTCAATGAAATGAATTCAGAGTTTTTGAGAAACAAATTTTGCACTAACGAGAAATAGAAAATAGATACTAATCTTGTTAATTCCAAGAATCTTGAAACATTAATATTCAAGCAAAGGAATATATCGTTTCGATGAAAAAAGATCATAGACGAAGCTTCAGTTACATAAAAAAATGTCAAGAATTAGTTGCAGTTTTAGTCAGAAACCGTGCAGCATTTTTTAGGTTATAATCTTCAGAACAAAAGGCTAAATGCTGTCCATCGTAACTCTTTTTGTAATTAATTTGTAAAGTACGTATACACAAATTCTTATATCTCCAACACATACAATGACTAACTGAATATTGTTGTCTACTATTGTAAATTTTTATTTAATCAAGATAACATCTGGTGAATATATTCAAATGAGTGGTCGAGCTGGTCGTCGTGGGAAGGACGACCGTGGAATTGTTGTTTTAATTATTGATGAAAGAATGAGTCCAACAATAGCAAAGGAAATTGTTAAAGTATGAAAAGACTTTCCTTTCTTTTTTTTTTGTTTAATTTATTTTAAAATTTATTATCTTTAGGGGAAAGCTGATGCATTAAATAGTTCATTTAAATTAACATATAATATGGTATTAAATTTATTACGTGTTGAAGGTATTAATCCAGAATTTATGCTTGAAAGATCATTTTATCAATTTCAACATTTTTCAACTATACCAGCACTTTATGAAAGTAAGAATTTTTCTTTTGTTTATTTTTTTTTTTTGATTTAATAAAATATAATTATAGAATTAAAAAATTGTGAACAACAATATGATTCAATTAAAATTGAAAATGAAGAAGAAGTTGCTCGTTATTATAAATTAAAAAAGAAACTTGAACTTGTACAAGATCAAATGTCAACTATGATGAATGAACCAAAATATTTATTACCATTTCTTCAACCAGGTCGACTTGTTACAGTAAGTTATCCAAAAACTATAGAATCTAATTTTATAGTTTTACTTTTCGACAAAGATTTCTTGTATATCAAAATAATACTTAACGTCATATCTTGATAACTGTAAATAAAGTTTTGACTTGGCAAATTATAAAAAAATTGCAAACAAGTAATTGAAAAAGTTGGCCTTATTTTCCATGTTTGTAGCACTATGATAGAGCATTATAAACAGGTAAAAATAAAATTTTCAAGTTATCGATGGAGTGCAAAATCGACATTTTTTCCAACGATCGAAGTTAACGAAATCTCATACTTTATATTCAATTAGAGTTTAATAAACTCTCTAGTATTTCATATTCTATACATATTATTAGTCAAATATCTTCTTAAAACTTTTCAACTTTTGGTAAATATTTCGAATGAAATATTTTTACACAACTTTTAAATCGAATACTTCACGATGAGTTATTATCACGTAAGAAAATTAATGGAAAACTTTTTTTTGCTATCCATTATAATTATTCTTATTAGTTTCTAATAAGGAGTCCATATGATTATGTCCGTAAAAGATCATAGTCAACGTTTCTATATTCTAAATGCCTTCAAGATACGACGGTAATTTTCTACCGGAACAAATTTCCAATGATTTCTATTAAGTAATATTCTTTGTTTAAAAGTTTCTCGAAGGCTTTCAGACCATTTCTTTCTATTCCGGTACAAAACTGATCGGAGTATAGAATACGATTGTATAAACAAATAAAAATCGTAAAAACATATTATGATATCTATATTGAAAATACAATTTTGTTGTTTTTTTTTGTTTAGGTCAAATATGGTGATCTGAATTTTGATTGGTGTGTTATACTTAATTTTCATAAGAAAGCCGGTGAAAAAGTATATTTAGATATAATTTTCTTCTATGTCATATATGCTGTTATTTCATTTAGCCAACTTATACAATCGATGTTTTAGCACATTTAACATCTGATAGTGTTGTACAAAAATCTACAGCTGATTTACAACCATGTCCTTTATCAGAAAAAGGTGAAATGAAAGTAAGTTTTGATTTTTTTTGTTTTTGAAATGAATAAAATTTTTATTTTGAAAAATAAAACAATTAGGCAATACCAATTCAACATACATTAATTCGTGATGTAAGTGCGATACGTGTTTATTTACCAGATGATTTACGAACAAAAGAAGCTCGTCAAAGTGTATTAAAATCTGTTCAAGAAATAAAACGACGTCATCCACTTGGTTTACCATTACTTGATCCAATTAAAGATATGGACATAAAATCTAATGAAATGTTATCATGTGTTAAACAATATTCAACATTACAAACACGAATAAATGAACATCCATTAGCAAAAACAAATGAATTAAAATATCTTTATGAACAATATGAACGTAAAGCTAATCTTGAACGACAAGTTTTAGAAGCTAAAAATGATTTAAAAAAAGCACAATCATTATTACAAATTGGAGATTTAAAAAAATATAAACGTGTCTTACGTCGTTTAGGTTATTGTAATTCAACTGATGTTATTGATTTAAAAGGTCGTGTTGCATGTGAAATTGATACTGGTGATGAACTTGTTACAACAGAACTTTTATTTAATGGAGTTTTTAATGATTTAACTGTTAGTCAAGCATGTGCTTTACTTAGTTGTTTTGTTTTCCAAGAAAAAGCTAATGAAATGCCTAAACTACCACAAGAATTATCCGGACCATTGAGACTTATGCAGGTATGCATTAGAAATATTATCTTTTTTAATATTATTACACCCACTTTCAATTCTCTTATATTAATCCGTTGAGAACATTTTTCTTCTGACAGCTAAAGAAAGATAATAAGTTCAAATTAGTGTCTTTTATGAGTACGATTTTTCGTAACCGGATCCGGACAGAAGCTAATTGGCATCCGGCAGATGTTTTTGATAGTCATGATACACGTTTCAAACTTTTATTTCATATGCAAAAATATGCTATTTAATATTTTTTTGATAAGCAGCAATAAATAAAAGAGATCATCTAGATAAAATTCACAAAAAAAGAAGTCATTCAGGATTTACTTGATGACTTTCTGCCTGTAAAATTCGATTGATTCCACTAAGAAGAACACTCTCTGCAGCTGCCTTCTTCCGCTATCAATGACTCTTTGCCTATAGATATTACATAGTGTTTTAATAAAAAAAAAAAAAAGAAGCTCTAAATGGATTTGGTCCTCTATTGAGATTCGACTAAGCTATCGAACTTTTTTCTAGAGATTCCAGGTTTTCAAATGTTGGTCTGAAAATTTGTAAATAAAGAGAATTCAACTAGACTAACTAGTTTACATAAAAAAATTCAGAAGTTTTCAACGGAATCTCTTCGAGATATGAAGCTTTCTATAAATGCATTTTGTTTACATTATCCATTGAAAAGAGTCTACACCTTGAAAGTCTCCTATTTCAAAGAGATTTTATTCAAAACTTCTGCATTTTTTTAAATGAAAGCTAACCTAGTTGAGTTCTTGATATAGGTACAGTTTCAGATCAAAATTCGAAAGCGTTGAGCCTGTAGAAAAAAACTTCAATATTCTTAATGAAATCTCAATAAGAATCAGATTTTTATTAGAACACTATGTAGTATTTATAGGCAAAAAAAATCATTGAAATCGAAATTGAGCAGCTGAATAAGTTTTCTCGTAAGTATAAATTTTCTTGATATTCGAATGAAGCATAGTACTAGTGCCAAACATCAAAATTGTGTATACATACATGAATGCTTTTTCAATCATGATAATACATGTTCATATTTTTAATAATTTATTTTCCACTTCATGTATTCAATTACATCATCATATGGCTCATCATCATTTATAGATAAATTTTTATTAAAAACGAAATTCTTTTAGTAAAATAATATTGTGTTCTATTTCTATGATATATTCTCAAGTACAACAAATTGTTCAATCACGATCGAATAGATTTTCATTTTTATGATTTCAAAATGTCAAGTTCTTATTAGTTATCAAGTCGAATCTAGATATGAGATTACACGAGGACTTTATCGAACATTTTTTTTTATGTCCAGCACCCGGAACTACTGATCCAGTGAGTTTGCATTCGGGCTCATGATCTGGACCAAATATCAGATCAGTTAACAACACACGTACTCAATCAAATAGAAACTTCAAAACTTTCAGTATATTCATACTATAGTTGTAACATTCTATTTTTGGTTCTTTTGTCTTATAGCAATGTAGAACGTTTCTTGAAAAAAAACATTAGATCTTAATGGCATAAATTTATCACTTTTCTTAATTATGCAAGAAGAATGTTTTCATAGGAATAATTTTATATATAGACTTTTGTTTTGTTTTCTTATCATACAAAGACTCCATTAAAGCAAAAATTTTTTTTTGTAGTTTTCTTTTAACACATATGCATTTTCCATTTCATGATAATGTTTGCTTGACATTATTTATAGACTAATAGAATATTCTGAGTACTTAGATCTAAATATTCCTTGTCAAGAATATTCTTCCTATTGTGTGAAATTGTACGAAGAGATCTGATAAAAATCTATGATTAATACTATGCTTAGCAATATTAGTTAGAAAGATAAAATTTGTATTTTAAAAAAATAATGAACTTTAAAAGATGTGTTGTATTGTCTGACAGTTGTTAATTTTTTTTTCTTGCATTTTATGATTTATTAAATAAAGTTTTTTTTTTTTTTTTAGAAATAAGTATTCATTTTAAAATAATGTTTCCTTTTATAGCAATTATCGGAATGTTTCTTTGAAGAGATATTCAATTTTTTAAGGTTATCTTAAACTTTATTTGAACTGACATTGTTAGGTCTCATTTCATTTTCTCTTCATCTGTATCATGTGTAAACTAATAAATGTGATGTTTTCTTTCATATATTATCGAATGATTCTAATCTTATATATTTTTATTATGATTCATATGATTTCTAAATAACAAAGACAATATATTTTTCTGTTTGCTATTATATTATAACACTATCTCGAGATGTTTAGAATTTTTAAAGCCGAAAAAAACCTTGAAGACTACTCAGAATCTGAATTGTTTGAGTCAAAAAAAGAAATTGGGAATGTTTATGTTTTCTTTCGGTTTCTAATTTGTATCTATATTCTCACTCTATCTTATGATAATAATGTTTATTAGACATTTCTAATCTTTTGATATTTATTATTTAAAAGGGTGCCATTTATGAGTTAGCTTGTTTGTATTTTTCTATCTTGATCAATTTTTTTTTCTCATTAATTTCTCATACTTATAGGAAACTGCTCGTCGAGTAGCTCGAGTATCAATTGAAAGTAAAATTGATATAGATGAAGAACGTTATGTTGACGGATTTAAACCATATATGATGGATGTTGTTAAAGCTTGGGTAGATGGACAAAGTTTTGCTAGTATATGTCAAATGACATCAATTTATGAAGGTAATTATTAATTGAAAGAAAAAACGAAATTATAATTTCCGTTGTGTTGTTTTTTTTTTCTCTTTAGGATCAGTTATACGTTGTATACGACGACTAGAAGAATTACTTCGACAAATGTGTTGTGCTGCTAAAGCTATTGGTAATAGTGAACTTGAAGCTAAATTTACTGAAGGTAGAATTTAAAAGATATTTAGAAAAAAAAAACGAATTCTTTGAATTTTTTTTTTGTTTTGGTATAGGTACACAAAAAATAAAACGTGATATCGTTTTTGCAGCTTCGTTATATTTATAAATTTTGTATTGATTTCATCTCACGAAATATCTCGTTTTTTTTTTTTTTGTTTTTTTCTTTTTTCTTTATGTGTTTAATTGTTATTTGTTAACTAAAGAAAAAAACAAAAATCTATATGAAAAAACAAATAAAGTTAAAACTTGAAAATTTGCTTTAGCAAGAGAAATAAATTGATCATTTTCATAAGTTATTAAATTATAATCGATTATAATCGAAAAAATTGGCAAAGAACTTTTATAAATAATAGCCCTTTTTTTTGTTCATAATTGATGTAGACATTTATTTAAATTAATACTTCAGTTCAAAGAAATGATGTTCTTATTATCTGTAAGAAAATCTGATAAAATTAGAAAATAGATCGTAATGACTTTATGTAGTACATCCAAAACGGAAATTGAAGATGCATAAATAAATAATTTGATTATGGAAATTTCATGTCCTTCTCTAAAAAAAAACACAATTGTGTTCTAGGGGTATATCGCAAAATGTTTATTTTCCTTTTTCTGTTTTACCTTTCATAAAGTCTTATGTTTTTAAGCATCAACAATCAATTATATTTAATATTATGAAATACAAAATAAAAAAAACTAAAAAAACTTGAGCTTTCTATTAAATAAATCAATAAAATGAAAATGGATAAAAAAGAACTATTCTCGTTCCATTGACTTCACTTTTATTATAAATCGATAATAATGTATTTCATATTCTTGAATGTTAAGAAATTAAATTAGTTAATTAAAATTTTATGTTCCACGTTTTTTTCCTCTTTTTAAATAATTAATTTCTTTTAAAAAGATAGCTATCAACAACCTACACAAAAAAAAGTTTTTTGTTGCAATGAAATTGAATCTAAACATGATATTGTTTTATTATCAATTAATATATTACATGATTCATGATAATAGAAAATAAAACATTAGTAATCATTCACCATCTGTTTCTTTATATTGACAAATACTAAATAACTTGTATGGGCGGGACTATTTAGTTGTAGAAAGACAAAGAAAAAAAAAAAGTCTCACTATTGTTATCACATGAAAATCATATGAATGACTTTTTTCTTTTCAATAAACTGGCACGCACATTTGACATTAATTAGAGAGGTTAAAACCTAAGCATATTTTTTCATATGATGACATCAAATCAAGATTAGATAGTTCCTTGTCAGTCGAATATTTTCATGATGATGATATTCTAGAAGAATTCTTTTACAAATAAGGATAAATATTACAAAAAAACATTGTCATCAGATGCTCATTTGTCCTTCCCTCATCATCGTAAACACATACAAACATGCTAAACAAATAGACTGAGTCGTCAGACAACTAGCCTCTTCACCCAATAATAGTGCATGTCTATTTATTAAGTGAGTCTTAGTAGTTGTGTCGACGCAGCATGAAGCAGTATCGATCTGCTATAGAAAGTGGATAGATAGGAAAAAAACCAGAAGCGTAATTCGATCAGCTCGTCATATGAATTCAGAACTTTTTTTTTTTATTCAACTAGTTGTCGCAAGAAAAAAGAAAGAGAATGAGAAAAGGAAGAATCGTTGATTTTCAACGAGATAGATAGGAACTTCTTGTTTTTTTGTTTCTTTTCAATTTTTATGTTAACTCTATTGCATATTTTTTTTTTTCTGTTTATCTTTTAATCTCTTAAAATAAGTAAGGTTATTACTGTACGATAATATGTACTTCAATGATATTCTATATTTAATCATAAGAAAATAGAAAAAAGTATATAAATGATGTTTATGATGTCTTCTGGGCTATATTATTTGTCATATCTCGTTATCGTAACTGGATGTTTATTGGAATTTTGTCGAGCGACAACGGATCTTCCATCTCATTATGTTTCTATTCGGTGATCAAAACAATAATAATCCAATTTGATGTCAAACTAGCGAATTCGTTTACCGCTCGATCGGGCAAAATCTGGTTAATGTTAACTATTCTGTTGATAAGAGAATAAAACTTTTCGTATTTTTCTTACAAATGTATAGCTGACTTGTCTGGTTGTTTTTCTTGGTCTCCTCTCTTCTCTCATTTTTATCACAGTTATTCATCTGATTCTTGTTATCAATAGTGAATTATTGTTATTATTATTATTATTATTATTATTCGTAAGAATCAAAACATTTTTAGATTAAAGAAAAAAATCCGAGAACTTTTCATTCTCGTTGTTTTAATAAGGAAGTCAATATCGGTAGAGAAAAGCTGCTGTTTCAATAGTAAAAAGTAACGATAGAAGCAAAGGAAAAAAGAGAAGGAGATCAAATACATTTTATTGTGGTAAAATCGTTTGGAACATAGAGAAGAGAGAGAGAAGAAAACTACCACAATGTCGCTTGTAAACGACCATCATAATAAGCATTGAAATAGAGAGAAGAAGAGAAGAGCTGTATTGAGTCGTCATTAAATTGTTTTTCCTTCAAATTTTTTTTGTCGGCTGCTTCATCGGTTTTGGCCTTATAACTGCTGACAAAGTGCAATGCTTTGTCTTTTTTCTTTTCTCGTTCTTCAATACTCCTTCTTTTCTCTCTTCTTTTGGTGCCCTTCTCTCGGCATCGTCCTTTTGTCAGTTAAAACTCGTCATCAAATTGCGTGAACAATCATCTTTTGTATTAGAAAGCAACAACGCGTGTGTGTCAGAACATATTGTAGTCGTTTGTAGCTGTTGTATTACTTTTCACATCTTTCTTTTTTTCTTCTTTCTTTTTCTTTCATACGATATATACACGCACATCATCACTATCGGCTGGTAAGGTGATCTCTTTTTTTCTTATACGCATACCTAATTATTCAATGTCATCACATCATCACAGAGTTGACAATAACGATGAAGACTATTCAATGAGATTTCAAGGAAAACGGAAAAGAAATTCAAGTCTCTTTTTTTTTTCTCTCGTTTTTCTTCTCTTTTTCTGTTGAGAGATGGTGTGACTTCCATTGACATCTTATTGAAACCGTTCAACACATATCCATCGTTCTGTCATCATCATTATTGTCCTGCTGTGCTCATTCATTCACATAGTCTCATCATCTTTATCATTGAGTGTTTGCGCTTTTTACTACAGCTATTTTACATTCATTTTTTTTTCTCTATCTTTTTCTTTTTCTTTTTTTTTTTCTTCTTCTTCTTCTTTTTTTTTCTAGTATATTAGCACATATTAAATGATGGCACAACTCAATAGTTCATTCGTATTTATATTAAAATAATTATTGTAAATTATTATATCGTTTTCTTCTCCTTCAACATTATTATTTATATCAATTAGAGATATCTTTACATATATTCCTTCAATTTAATCGTTCCAAAAACTTAGTTTCTTTTATATATTGTATGAGCATCAATTAAAAACCAAGTAATGGGTAATGCAAATTCGGGAAAAAAAGGCGATCAAATTGAGAATGGTAAGAAGCAAATTTGCACACAAATAGTTACTTAGTCTCATGAGATTCATAGATGCGTTCAAAGGAAAAGCAAAATGTCGATAGATGATTGAGTAGATAGATAGATATTTTTATTCGATGGTTTTTTTTTTTATAGATATCTAAAGATATAAAGACATCAATATTACATTTGCAATGTTTTAATACAAAAAAATTCTTCTATCACCATATATGTGTAGATTTTTGTCAAAAACCATGAAATATACGATTGTTTTTTGTTTTTCGACTAACATCTGGATATGTTTATCATATAAAACAAATATGTTAACGACAAAATTTCTAACTAGTAAATAAAGCAAAATTTTAATTAATTGTTATTCTAGAATTTAAATATTATCATAAAGAAATTTATCGTCATTAATCGGTATAACATTGAGCTGTTTTCGTACCCCTTATGGAACTAGATTTTCTTTTTATCGGTATTTTTTGTCAACGAAACTAACATCCGGTAGTGAGCAAGAGAAAATTGTTTCCTTCTTGATTTTGAGATATTATTTGATTTCAATGAAATCAATTTAAGAAAAAAGAGAAAAACTACTAAATAATAGACTTGAATGAAGCAATTAGTTGTCTAGTCTCAAGTATCATATATAACCTTGAAAGGTCTGATCAATTTGTTTAGTTATATTGGAGTTTGTTTATTTAAAAGAAAAATATAATCATTTCATGAAATATAATAGAATAAGTTTTCAAATTATAAATGGCAATATTGATTTTTATAAAAAGAAAAGAAAAATAACATCTAATAGTTTTTAATGACGACTAGACTTTTATTTAAGAAAAGAAATTTGTTTTTTTCTTTTTAATAGAAAAAAAATATTGAAGATTAAGTTTATATCGATTTTTTTGTATAAAAAGAAACAAATTACTTTAATATAAAAATACACTAAAAGATATTGTTTTAAGCAGATTTTCCAGAAGAAAACAAAAGATAATTATAGGTCTTTAATTTGGTTATATCATAGTATCTGACTTTTTCTTTAAGTCAATATGATCTTAATCTTTTTTTTGTTTTTGTGCTACTGTAACCTTGTATTTATCTAAGACTAAATTTCGACGTATTACCTATCTCATTTATTTTCTGTTTGGCTTCTAAAAATATTCTTCTACTTCAAACTTGTCAGATTCATGTATCACTGACCTTCTCTAGAGAGAAAAAAACTCATGTTACTAATTAATCTTACTTAACATTAAAAGAATATTACTCATTTTTATAAGAAAATATTTAAGCAATTATATTATTACAATAATAAATATTTGCAAAATGAAAACAACATAATTGATATGTAATATAGATGAAATAGAACTAGTAACTCAATCCTAATCGAGTAAAAGAAAAAAGAAATACATTAAATATAAGTGAATAAATCTTATTTGTTTACTATTTATTAATTGAAAATTATATTCGATTTCATGTTTATAAGCTTCTGTTAACTATATTTGTATTTATGAGAAAAGAATTTCTTTATTAAAGTATTAAGTAGTCTTAAAATTTTGATGTATTTGTAATTCTTCTATACAATTTAATAGACAAGAATAAAGATAAGTAATATGTTAGCTATTTTTGTTTATCGTTTTTTTAAATAGATCGAGTAAATGAGAAATCTCCTACATAACAACAACTAAATGTAGCGCTAAAATTAATCTTTTGTATAATAAGTAGCATATTACTAGCTATTTTTAGCATATTCACATTAATCTTGTTAGTGAATAGGAAAAAAATTCATAAAAGCTACTTTATCTAAATAGCTTTTTCAAAATATCATGTTTTCTTTTGACCCTATTTTGTTTGTAATAGAAATTAAGATAATTTTAGTAGTTGAAGTTGAAGACTTACAATGCCTTGATAAAGAGCTGATTCAATCCAGAGATATTCTAAGCAAAGAAGAATTTTTTGAGAAATGCGTTTAAATGTCCTGATCACAGTATCTGTTTATACGTTTTCACAACCATTCAAAATACATGAAAACTAGTCGCTTGTGTCTTATAGGTTCCATGGAAATGTTTTAAAAGGCTACCATTTCATCAGAAAAAATTCCTAAAAGTTTTTCTTTTCACAATATTTTTGACCTATATGTCACGCATTAATAAGTGATTTTTATTTGCAAAACACATTAAAATATTGTGAAAAAGACTATTTTTCGCACGTTTCTCATATGCAAATTTTGCTTTGTTAAGCGTTCTTATACATCTTTTATGATGCAAGTGCCTTGTTTTGCTAGGTTTTGAATGGAAATGAACACGCTCGAATAAGAATCGTGACAAAGAATGTTTAAACATTCCTACAGAAAGCCTTGTATGCTTTAGAATATGTAGTAGCTGTAATATTTGTCTTAATCAGTCAGGCAGTCAAGGACTTTTTTTTATTTGTGAGCAACTTACCAATCGAATTGTTTGGAGGAGTGGGGAGCTATCGGCAATTGTTACTCTTTTCAAAACTCCATGGGCAGTTATATTTCGAGCCATGGGCAACTGTCTGATGGCCTATGATTAAAGATGTCACGCGCCTTAATAAAAAAATTATTTTCAGGGATGTGGCGACCACAGGGTGCAGGGGGGTGCGCACCCCCCCACTTTTAGAAAATTATCGCTTTTCCCCAGCAAAAATCTGTGTTTTTACTGAAAAAAAAAGATCATAAGATGGAAAAATAGGGTTCTGCACCCCACCACTTTTTAAAATTTTGTAAATGCATCCTCTCACGTTCAAAAATTTTCTGAATACACCCTTAACTTTTGAAAAAAATTNGCGAGCTTAGATGGCGATTAACAATGTTTTTGGAAAAAAAAGTTCATTTCTTTCAATTACATGATGATATTTTGTATAAATATGCTATAAGACTATTCATTTAAAGTCGTTACAGCTCAGTCAAATGAAATGAAAATTTTCAATTTAAACTGAAACTTCCATATATCTTGCTATAATGTAAGTTTCAGCTCTTTGTCATATTAAATTGCTAAATTATGACAATTCGAAGGTCAAAAAATAGATGAATGTGTTACTTATGGACAGGCTGATAAACTATTTTCTTGTGCTCTGAAAAGAAAAACTTTGCTTTTGACCAACTCTTATTCGAAACTATTCAATGGAAATCAGAAAAAAATGTTCTTTAAGTTCATCTGAACCTAAAGAAATTCACCAGTATTAACTCAATTTATTTGAATTTCATTTAAATAAAATTCTATGATCGAAAAAAGATACATAAATAAATAAATATCTAACTTACTTCTGCTCGTTCATAAGCTGGTTGATTTTTAGTTCCTGGTATAATAACATAAGGAACTCGATCACCTAAATTAGGTGCACTACCAGGATCACGTTTACGCATTTTATTAGCTAATTCAACATGTGGTTGTTTATTAGCATATTCTGCATCAGTTTTTGTTAATTCTTTACTAATAACTAATTGTGATATATCAATTCGATTACATAATAAATCAGAAATAACACTTTTAACATATTCAACAGCACCATTCGGATCTCTAATAAACAAAAAACAAAAAATAAAAGAAATCGATTATAAAAGTTTTTAAAAAATTCAAACCTTTCAATAAGTAATTTTTCTAAACATGTACTTATTAAACTAGCAACAAGTTCACAATTATCACGTCGTACAGTTTCAATACCTTTACAATCCATTTTATCATGTTTATCTGGACGTGTAAAATAAAGACCAGCATAACGTTTTTTATTAATTAATAAATATGGATAATAACATTTTTCAAATTCAAGTTTAATTGGTGGTGGAAAACTTGATGAAATAGTTGTTGCTGCTAAACGACCAAGTTTCATAGCTTCCTCTAATGTTTTAACACCAAATTTAATCATAACTGAATCTGTATCACCATATATAACTTTTGCATCATGTTCATAACCTTTAGTTATTATAAATTCATTTTCAATTAAAGTTTTGGTTTTTTCAATCATTTCACGACCAAATGATGTTACTGATTGAGATATTTCAAGACATGGTAATTTACCAACTTGTGCACCTGTAAAACCATATACGGAATTAGCAGATATTTTTAATGCATTTTGACGACCATCAAGAACTTTTTTACGAAATTCATCAGTTTCTTCTTTCATCATCTGCACATAACAAAAACAAAAAAAAAAAAAAGAATTAAAATGAATTTTTTTTCATCGNTAACTATTATTTGATATTGTTGCTTATCCAGTGTAAAATTTTCTCATTAAGATCGGATTATTTTGCAGCACAATCGAAATTATTAATCGATTTATAATCTTGATTTTGCTACAGAATAATCCGATTTTAATCGGAAAATTTTACACTGGATAAGCAACAATATCAAATAATAGTTAAGTCATGATCAACAATAATCAAAATTATCAATCGATTTTAATTTTGATTTTGTTGCACAAAAATCGGATTGAAAATCACGAAAATTTTTCACTGGGCGACATTGGGATGAATACAAGACAGGTCGACGTCACCATCCATTTCTTGTTCAAATCGAACGACAAAGCAATGGAATATTTAAATTTTCATCACCAGTGATTGATCTACTTTTCAATGTAGATAGTGATTCTCCAATACGGCCTTTCGGTAGTGCTAAAGCTCAGTGATCATTTAGTGCAACTGGTAATTCTTTTGCATATACTCGGCAATATGATGAAAATAGTACAGTAGCTTGGACGACCAACTCGGATATATTTACAGTTGATTTGAGTGTCCTGACATTCGAAAGTAAGTGTATTATATGCAGCAACTTGGCAACCGATACTGATCCGTCTTACTCACCAATGGATGATAAGATATTGATATATCGATCACATTCAGTTCCATGATACGAGTCTGATCAATTCAAAGTTAAAATATACAATGGTCAGTCATGTCATCTTTATGTTGACTCAACTTACATCCGTCTTCTTTCATATTTTAGGATCGAATGCGCCAATTACTCTTCTCGATAGTAAAGATCTAAGTATTCAAGCTGCGACATGGTCGCTCGGTGATCAATTTCTTTATCTTGAAGTTGACGAAGAAGTCCGAAATGTTATCTATTATTTATTCGATATATTTACGAGTCAATCACTAGTTCGTCTAGTTAACAATGGTACTTCGCGCAATATCAATATTCATCCTATCAACGATCAAGTATTTGTCTTCACACATGAAAGTATCCTCGAGCCACCGAATATATATTTGTATTCATCAGATGGTTCAAGTCGATCTGTTACTGTTCATAATACTGTTCTATTGTCTAAAGTAAAAATGAGTACTGTAGCTGAAACATTTTCATTTGTGGGTGCTCGAAATGAAACAGTTTGGGGATAGTATGTGCCACCGGCAAATGGTACAAGCAATCGGGTTCCACTTGCTTTTCTCATTCATGGTGGTCCGCAAAGTAGTTGGTACGATGCATGAAGCTATAGATGGAATATTCGATCCTTCATTTCTCAAGGCTTCGCTGTTATTGCTGTCAATTTTCATGGTTCTGACTCGTATGGACAAAATTTTACAAACAGTATTATAGGTGAATATGGATCTTTGCCTTATGAAGATCTCAAATTGGGACTTGATTATGCTCTAAGAAACTTTCCTTATATTGATGGAAACCGAGCTGTCACATTAGGTGCTAGCTATGGTGCATATATGATCAATTAGATTGGTGGACACCCAGAAATGAGTAGTCGTTTTAAAGCACTCGTCTGTCATAATGGTGTGTGTGATACGAGAGCTAAGAGTTATTCCTCGGAAGAACTATGGTTCACCGAACATGATGCAGGAGGCAAACCTCAATATGAAGATCTCGATGCCTATGAACTCTACAATTCAGTCAATCACGTTACAAATAGTTCATCCTAAAATTACAAAGTCATGCAAGTCATTAAAAATTAAAGAAAGTATTAGTTTGAATGCCGTATAGTTGTTAAGAATAGAGAAGTTACAATCTGTTTAGGACGAATATGAATCCTCGACACAAAATAAAATAAGAACTACAAGTCAAAGAAACAAAAATAATGTTGATTTACTCATTCCCATTCCATTGAATTTGAAATATTATCTCGTTCAGCTGACGTGAAGTGTCTTAAAAGGAAACAATCTCTTTTTTGACAATAGATACTGATCATTTTCAATATCCATAAAAAAGACACCTACTGGTAAAATTTGAGCAAGTCCTACGACTCATTTTTTTTTCGATGATGACTAAACAATATTTTATCAATACTAACATTAATAGTAAGTTCGCTAAATGAACTATGTGTTCGTTTGAATAGTTTAACATAAGCATTTAATATTGTATGTGATTTTGAAATAGTGACACGTCTAAAGAAAAGAAAATTCTCTTAATTAAAATAAGTTAAATGCGATATATAAATAGATATTGACTACTTTAAATAGTACTGTTATTATTTATTACGTCAAGTATCTGGTTTTATTGTTTTTTTCTCTTTATAATAAGTATAGACTTGGCTAATTCAAGTTGAAATAATCCTCTACTAATTAATAAATAGTTACTAATAGCTGATTAATTATTTAAATCGAAAATGTATTCTAGAAAAAATTATTTCTTTTGAAAATCTATGATTCTATAATGACTGTATTCTTCCATTTAGTCAGAGAACCCGCCGAAAAGACACAAACACCTTGAATTTCACTAATCTGTAAGGAAAAAATTCAGTGCTTGATTATAGACACTACACAACTGCTATTCAATCAAATTTGTTTATTGCGTCAAGACCAATAAAGAAAATTCCTCGAAGGAAACTGTTCAAGTGGAGAATAGCTGACTTTCTCCATGAATGATAATAAATGCTTGAGGCTGCTATGGTTGAAGTAGACTTGTCTGTTTTCAAGTCCTCTGATTTCCATCAATTCGTTCGTCACTGAGGAGACTTCTGTTGCTTGTTTAGTTTCAAGTATCTCACAGTATCAATAGAGAATATTGATCGTATGGGTGTGGGTGTGGGTGTGAGTGTGGGTGTGGATGTGGGTGTGGGTGTGGATGTGGGTGTGGGTGTGTGGGTTTGGGTGTGGGTGTGGGTGTGAGTGTGGATGTGGGTACGGGTGTGGGTGCGGGTGTGGGTGTGGGTGAGAATGTGGGTATGGGTGTCAGTGGGATCTAGATGTGAGGCTTCTTTTCAGCTACACCCATACCCATACCCACAACCATACCCACACGCATACCCATACCCACACCCATACCCACAACCATACCCACACCCATACCCACAACCATACCCACACGCATACCCATACCCACACCCATACCCACAACCATACCCACACCCATACCCACAACCATACCCACACGCATACCCATGCCCACACCCATACCCACAACCATACCCACACCCATACCCACACCCCACACCCCACACCCACACCCACACCCACACCCACACCCACCCTCATTATTTTATATGCCTTTACTTTTTTTGTTTTTAATATTTCTTACTGTTCTCTATTTATTTGTGCTTTTTTTCTAATGCAGAGCCCTGAAGAGTGTTTTATAATTTAAATAACATACGCGACACGCGTCGGCGTTAATTAAAACTGCATTATTATTTTATTCTATTAAATTTTATTCAAGCACGATATCAAATATATTTTAAAATTTCATTTCTACTTAATCGATTGCTGAAAAGCAAAAGCTGAGAGTAGCAGATTAATTTATGTTATTTCAAGATATAGATTTATCTGTTTTCAATTGATTTATTTACCCACACCCATGATGTCTCTCATCGTACACAATAAACCCACGGTTTTGAAAGTATGAAGGCCTATCTTCTCCTTTCATTAGAGCCCATCAGATCGAAAATTATTGGACTCGCATCCGATGGAACTCGACTCGAATATTCTCAATAAAAATTTTCAAAACCCTTCCTGTAACAGAAGATCTTGTTGCTTGAATAATAACCAAACATAAGAGTGATCCACAATTGAATATCATTTTTCTTCACTTTTTAATTCAAAAACCTTTCAGAAAATTAAAACGGCTTTAAGGATTTCAGGCTATATTTTATGGCTTTGAAAGTTCAGAAGTACCGTATGAATGTTCGAAAAAAGTTAATCAATATACGACTGCTGATATTCCATCAATTTGATAATTCCGTCAAGCAAATTATTAATTATGACGGGTCATCTGTTGTGAGAAAAAAATTAATTGACACCGGACAGTTATTGTAAAGATATCATATGATATTTCCGAACTCAGTTAATGAAAGATTTTCCAATATGCATTCACATCTACACTCTAACTACTATTTTATTGAAAAAAAAATTAAATTAACATAAACTGTTCCGGATAATTCGATGAATAATTATCTAACCATAATGGAATAGGAGTATTTCTCTGTGCTTGTTTCTGTTTCCATACATATTGTATCCGTCGTTTGATTAGTTTTTGTTTTGCTTCTGGAATTATAAATTTGGTATGATTCGTGTCTAGATCTAATCCTATATAATTTCTCATCCCATGTGCTCTTCCTTGATTATGATATGGTCCTAATTTTAATTGTCGACTATTAAATAAGCCAGTAGCCAGACTAAATGTACTTAATGCACTAACTAAAATATCATCACGTACTAAACGATTAAATGTTTCTGATGTTCGACCATTTAAGAAAAACGAGACACGACAGCGTGATTTAGGTACAGCTTTTTGTAAGTCAATAAGTATTTCTTGAAAATCATCTATTACACCTTCACTATAAAATGTGATTAAATATTTGTTGCGTAATGGACTAGGTAATGAATTAATAATAGAAACTAATAATGGTGCATAAGCTGAATTTGCAATGTAACGAAATAGAATAATCGATATGATACGACCTTGATTATCTCGTTTTATAATATCGCCACGACGTATATGTACTCCGATCAATAAAACATCATGCACATTAATTGAAGGACATTGAATTGGTCGAAGAAAACTGTCTCTACTATTTTCATTTGATTTGGAAGCAATCATATCCTTGTTTGTTTGAACCATATTTGATGTTATATATTGAAAATAATCAGTTGGTTGGTAATTAGACAAAACATGAACACCTGACCAAACACCATGATGTGCATTGTATAATTTTCTATGTTGTAGCCACCAACGAATTTCAAAAACGATACCTATTTCCATTAGTGATGATGTTATAGTAAAGGTTCGACTAGAATAAAATGTAAAGCCGGTATTTTCTTCTGGAAGATTAGCTATGAAATCATCGAATTCTGTTTGAAGATGAGATTTGATTGTAAATGGTTGTTTACCATGATGATATTCATGCAATGTTTGATTTTTTAGAAAATTATATTTAAATATATACCGTTTAATAGATGAGTTGTCTGGACACTGACGATAAGCTGATAAAGGAATATGCCAATGGAAAAATTGCCAATATTTTTCTCTATCGGTATTTGTTTCATCTTTATCATGTGCTGCAGTCCAATCGGAATATACGAGTGTTAAATTCAACCTATGTGCTACATTAAGAATACCTAAATACCAGAATAATTTCGATCCAGTACCATCAGAAGGATAAGAAATAGGTGCATTATTGATTAATAAATACCGACCATGTTCACAATCAATTATTGGATGATATGTTAATAAGAATGAAAGTTCATTCTTTATTTTAGGAAAATAACGATTGAGTGCTTGTTCTATATCAGGAAGACAAGGTGTATTGTCTAACATACATTCATCCAATAAATCGAGAGAAGATGAATATGCAATACATATTTGTTTAATTTTAATAAAGAAATAACAACACAATACACAGTTTAAAATAAATGGAAGTATGCAGCAAATAAGAAATCTTCGTTTCAATATAATTTTTGAACAACACCGTAACAAATGTTGCAAAAAGTAGACACACATATCTAAAATTATTATGTAAAAACGACAGAATAAATATTTACATAACATCATTTATTATATTGCTGAACTATTTCAACAACTAAGGCAGGATCTTAGAGTGTTGGTGTTACAGTTAGAAAAATAAATGCTCAAAGCTATACACTTTTTCTGTGTAAGTATCATTTTCGAAATTTGCGTAAGAGACGTGTGATAAAAGTAAATCATTTCATTCTTGAGAATCTTTTTTCATTACGTACGTTTGCTGTGAGTCGAACAAACTAGAGTTATCTTCACTCGGCTTACGAATTTTGGTGTTGCATGTTATTTCTCATCAGTCTTTAGATAAAAACAGTAGAATACACTATTTTAACATGAGAATCCAAGTTTAGTAACCTCAATCTTGAAAGGATGAGTCTATTCAATGTAAAATGCTGGTCAGTTTTTCTTGAATCTGATCGGTCGAAAAAATTGACCGATGAAAGGCGACTTTAACGATTTGACTAAACTGGGATAGATGTAGGTTTGTAAAAGAAGACTTTCTATCTAATGGCATCTGTATAATCAAATTCTGTTGTGTACCGTGATTATCGATAGACAGTGGCGTAGCCAGGGGCTGGCAAATGGGCAATTGCCCAATGAATTTAGAGACTTGCCCATTGTAATTTTTATTAGCAAGCTTTTGCCCATTGAAATTTTACTTTTTCAGAATTGTTTGTTTATTTTTTAATGAGTTAGTACCTGTATTTTTTTTTCTTCTGCCTGAATTACACATTCACTCTTTTTTTGTTCTTTCTTTTAAGAATTAAACAGAACAACAAAATGACAATCGCACAATTGTATATATACATATTTGTTCTTTTCTTTTTTCTTTCAATTTTGTTTATAATATTGGTACGAACGAATGAACAAGACGGTAAACTGGACGAGATAGGTTATAGTTCATCTTCTTCTCTACCAGTATTATCAGAAAAGATAAAAGAAAAAAGAAAAGAACAAATATGTATATATACAATTGTGCACTTATCATTCTATTGTTCTGTTTTAAAAAATACTAATACTAAGCTATATCGAATGAGAAGCGACCCAATACGTTATTAAACTACAATTTTTCTTTCAAAAACATACGTACTGATACTGAAAATTTACCACAAGATTCGAATACACTTGCAATTAGTACAATTACAGCTAAAACAAATAATGATGATTCTAGTTTATTTTTATCCAGTGATCCTGAAGATTTAGGTTAGGTGAGTGATGAAGTTAATTTTAATGTCGAAAGTAATGAATTGAAAGTGATTAATTCTCGACATGGCACCAATATAAATGATATCGGTTATTATGTATTAAATAAATTATCAATTGATGATCATTTGAAATAATCTCTATTAACAAATCATTTAAAACCTGATAGAAAATATTCGTTTCCAACGTTATATTCGGATGATCGTAAACATTTTCGTCGATTTTTGATCAATTGGTTAAACGACCATTCATTTCTTGTTTATTCACCGTATATTGAAGGTGGTTATTGCATAAATTGTGTATTATTTCGTAACGTACAAGGTCAAAAATTCAAATTATTTGTTGATAAACCTTGCCATCAATACAAGCACTTGAAACATTTTACTACATCATGGAAAATTCATAATAAGTCACAACAATTTCATCAGAATTCAACAATTGCTGCCGATAATTTTATACGTACATATAAAGATCCATCGTTATCAATTTTATCGTTAATTGATAAAAACAGAATTGAGAAAATCAATCTTAATAAAGCAATATTAGCATCAATTATAAAAATAATAATTACTTGTTCACATCAAAATATTCCTCTCCGTGGCCACAGAGACGAAACTATAGATGATATAAGGCAAAGAATAAATGTAATTGATTCTCATTCTGGTTCAAATTTTATTGCATTATTAAAACAACATGTCGATGCGGGCGATGAAATTCTTCATGAACATATTGAACATGGATAAAAAAATGCGTTATACACAAGTCCAATGAATTCAAAATGAAATTATTGACTGCATACTCAAATATATTTTGAACGAAATTTTGCATAGAGTAAAAAATTATTTATTTTCTATGATTGCCGATGAAACAACAGATACATCAACAGTCGAACAATTAAATCTTTCGTTGCGATATTATGATCAAAATAAATGCGGAAACTTCGGCTTTAAATCCGAGAGTTATGTGTACTTCAAAAAGTGAATCAGACGAATTAGCCATCCTAGAATGTGTAAACATCAAAATTATACTGGGGAACCTATCCTCTAAACTGTTGATTTCTATTGGGTATTGCCAAACCAATAGGACTTGGGACTGAATATAGCTCAAATTTGAACTCTTCCCCTTGATTTATCCTAAGAAAGTTGTTTTTCCTATAACTTGATTTCTATTAGTTACTGCTCAACCAATAGTATTTCGATGGAAGCGGAATACAGATTCGAGTTCTCCGTCTCAGAAAACCTCGAAGTATTATCTTTGCGATCGGAAGATAGAGCTCTATTCGTGGATCAATTAGATCGTGGACAAAAATATAAGCTAGTTCTCTTTAATTATCTTTGCCATAGGTTAGTCAACCTTCTTGTTTCTTTATGTTTTATATACCATTTTGTAGCTCTTGAAATTCTCTATCAAATGGTATATAATAGTTGGGGTTTTAGTTGACTATGATAGGAAAAGTCTTTTACGAAAGTGGGGATGGGTAGATCTTTTCATAGGGAAGCTATAGGGAAAAATGGGTATTTTTGCAATGAACTCAGGAACGGCTTGGCCGATCCTTCTCATCTTCGAACTCGACCGAGATATTGTAAAGACTGAACTGTACAGAAAATTTCATCGTGATCGGACTCTCCTTTCGAAAGTTATCGTGTAAACGGCCGGACGGACGGACATACTGACCGATTCTAGAGTGTACTCACTTTTTGAGTACACAAAAACGATATCATGACTATTAAGCGAGACTCAGGCTTCTTTAAACAATAAGAGTTTTAGGAAGAGACAGTGTTATTTTCACAACTCTTTGATTTACAAATTTTCTAAAAGAGCTTGGTCATTCCTGACGGATATCTGTAAGACTCTAGATTCTTAGCTCATGTTGTGGAAGATCTCGTGATAAAAACTTTCATAGAAGGTATTCAATACGGGGTATTTTTGTTGACACGGACATTCATTGTCTAGATGTTGATGCAAAAAATTTGAAAACTTAATGTAGTCGAGCAAAAGAAGTTTTGACTAATGTAAATTAGATTTTTTTACGACAGAAAAGAGAAAGTACCGAGAAAAATTAATGAAAAAGAATATTCGATTGATCTGTCACTATAATTGCTTTAGTTCAAAATTTATTTTCAGACTTTCTAAAGATCCGTTTACAACGTCGAAACTTTGAGTTGCATACAAAATTTGAATACAGATTTAGAGGGTGTAGGTGCGGGTGGTTCTTAACTTCAACTACACCCCATATCCACATCTATCCATAGTCAGACTCTTTCTATAAATGTGTCTTGGATATTATCGATTCAGAAAGAAATGCGCCTATTAATCTATATGAATTTTTTCAGAATATCGTTCTTTTACTTTTCGTCAATTGTTTTCTAATGTACCAAGTAGAGTAAATTCAATTGAATTTTAACCGTTCTTAATATAGCCAATATATTATCTTTTATGGGATTAGGTGAAGCTAATAATACCATGGAGAGAACATCAGTGGACACACTTTTATTTTTTGCATTTAGCTGTCCATCCATCTACAACAATTGCGAAAAACTTCGAGATAAGAACAATGATTCATGCGTGAAATTTCAAAAAAAAGAGGCGGCTTGTCCGGTTAACGGTCTTCTAATTTTGATCTGTTTCATGAAAGTCTTGCAATAACTCTAGAAAAAGTAATTTAAGATTTTAAGTACATGAATAAATAGATTAGACATTTCTCTATAAAATGAAAGATGTTTCGACTTGTGAAGTTAAATCATTATGAAAATACAGCCATTTTACGAATGGCTACAAAAATCGATTTTGGGACTATCTCAAAAGTATAGCAGTTTGTAGAGAATTTTTTGCTCTACAAGATGTGATACTTTTCAAAGTTCGAAATCATCACAGTTTATTTTTATTAGCTAAAGAAAACTACAAAAAACGGTAACGCACTCACCAAAAATGACAAAAAATGAGAATGTGTTACCATTTTTCGTAGTTTTCTTTAACAAATAGAAATAAATTGAGATGGTTTCCANAGACGGAAATAGGTTCTGTTTTCGCCCACGCTCTAGTGGATCCGAAAATGGAGCTCTACCTTCCGATCACGGGCATGATACTTCGAGGTTTCTTGGGGCGGAGAACCCGAATCTGTCATTTATTCGCCTTGAAATACCATTGATTGAGCAGGGGCCAATAGAAATCAAGTTATAGAAAAAACGACTTTCTTAGGGTAAATCAAGGCGAAGAGTTCAAATCTGAGCTGTATTCATCCCCAAATCCTATTGGTTGAGAGTAGCCAACAGAAATCAAGTATTTTATAGAAAAGGTTTGCCAGGATAATTTTGATGTCCACACATTCTAGGATGACTCATCTGTCTCTTTCGCTTTTTGAAGTACACATAACTCTCGGATTTAAATCCGAAGTTTTCGCATTTATTATTCTTCAATTTATATAAATAAAGATCTGCGGCAAGATCCCCCTAATAGACCGATAGTAAAACTATGTTTCTTAAATGTGCACTTGAAAAATTATTACATGAAAAAGATATTAAAAAATTTCAATATCAACAATTAAAACGAGCTTGTGAAACAGCATTAACATCAATTACAAAAGATATTCAAACATCTCACTAAGATCAAAAACAAAAAAAATCTTTTTGTTTTTCTTTCATTTATTTAATTTAAAATGTATGAATCATCTATTTTATCATCTACAGATCAACAATCAATTAATGCTGAAAAATATTTTCTTTCATTTGAATTAGTTTGTACATCAAATCATCCTCGAATAGTTGATACTTCACTTGATTGTCTTCAAGTAAACATTTTTGCTATCAATTCTATTTCATTTGATCATTTTCTTTTTTTGTTATTAAATAGAAACTTGTTTTACATGGACATTTACTGGGAAGTGTTGCTGATCCAATTGATCCATCAAAATTATTAATTGATCGAATTGTATCAACAATATGTATGCGCTTTCGTGGTGTACAAACAGAAGAACAAGTTGAATTACTAATAATCGAAGATTGTTTTCGATTTTATTGTTTAAAAAAAAAAGACATGTTGATTTTAAAGGCACTTTTAACTATAATGACATCTCAAGTAATTGAAATTCATCAACGTAGTGTTTTACAAATAATGAAAACATGTTTTAATATTTATTTAACAAGTCGTTCCAAAATTAATGAAGCAACAGCACAAGGATGTTTATTACAAATGTTAAATGGAATATTTTCAAAAATGAAACAAAATTTTGTTCTTAATGAATAAGAAAAAAAAAACATTCTTTTAGGTGTTATTAAATGAACGACGAAAACAATATCAAGAAGAATCAACAAATATAGGATCGAATAATATTGAACAAGAAAATGTATCAATAGATAAAATTATTATTTTTATGTTTTTTTTTATCAAAACAAAAAAAAAATATATTTTAGTAGTCAATGAAATTCTTGATGAATAGTAGAAAAAATATGTTATGGTAAGAAAAGACATTTTTTTTGTTTGATTAAATTTAATAAGTCTTTTTTTTATTTAGATGAAGCAACGCAAGAAAAAGAAGATATTACTTTATCAACTAATGAAATTATTGATGATATACAAGCAACACAAGAAGAATTTCATAGTGGCAGATCAAGAAATGTTTTAGGTATATTTAAAATTTTAATTAATAAATTAATTAAAAGCACTTTTCTCTCCCTTTTTACGATTCAATTATTTTGTGATCATTATATAGGGTTTGAGTCTATGATAAATTTTGCTCTACCTGCCTTGAAAATTTCAAATTTTTTTGATGAATCGTTCTCCGGAAATCTCGGAAAAGTGGAAGGAGTTGTGCTTAAGAGACTTTTTTATAAGGAAATCTTCATGTTAAAATTTTGTATTAAGGTTATTTCTTACTGATTGACATGATTATCATCACCTGTATCTTTATTTTGTTGATACAAGTCTTATGATAGAACTATATGTTTATCTAAATTATGATAAGTAGAATCGTAAAAAATGTATTTGTACAGAATCAAAACTATTTCGATTAAGAATGAACTTATAAAGATCATTGTTAAAATCAGTTAATGTATGAAAAATATATTGTAGACATTGGTTCTTTTAGATTATATGAATGTCCTAACGATAGAAGGATGTTCCTCATGCGTGTACTAAATGGGAAAATGTTTCCAACTGATCAATCATTTTCTCATAGAAACCTAGTAGATTATAGACTGTCAAATATATGCATGAGAAATCATCTTAGGTCTTCATATACCCGATTTTCAGATTAATAAAAATCTTGCTAAAATTGTTTTGGATCAGGTCAGATTATAGAGCATATCGAGTTATCTATAATATAATAATCTTTTCTCTTTTCCAATAATAACGACCTTCAAGTAAATTAGTATTATCTTGAGGATTTTTACATTAAAATGTTGATATGTCTCAAGTAAAGTAATCACGCTCGTAAATGACAATAAGTCATCATATATTACCATATTATATTGCTCAGTTATTACGATCGTATTTCTCACGTATGTGATACGCAGGAATACAATTGTTTACGAATGTCAATGTCATCGTATACAATATGGAGACATACGATCGTGATACTGAGTCATCCAACACATCAAAATACGAAATGTGTACAAATTTCGTATTCATTATTCTGAGAGTATCTGTTGTATGAATTACAATGACTGCATTTTCTTTGACAAAAAAACGCCGTTTGATCATAGAAAGGTTGAAAAGTGCTTTAGAAAATTGTGACTGCCAAGACACATTCTTTAATTGTATGGGTTAATAATAACATTCTAACAGAGATTATACACAAGTCAAGAGAAAAAAAAACTGCAGTATGACCGTGATCATCAATCATTTCAATCAATTAATCATTCAAATTTGTAGAAACTGTTGCTAAACATTCATTAAGTATACATTTCCAATATTTAGTAATTGTTGTTATTTTTATTCGATTTAAAAATCTAGTCATCAAATTAGAACGAAGATTTCCCTTGTTTGTGAATTAATAAATAACTGATGGTAATAGCTGACTTATATCTGGTGAAGATAAAAGCAGTTGCGACCATGACGATAGACTTTGTTTTTTTCTTTTTCGACTATTTTTGTTAATCTCTATCAGGTATTATTATTATTATTCATCAGTGTTACTACTGGTTACAGATACAAATCGATAGAATAATGAGAACAGTAATAGGAAACTATAGACATTGAAAGTTAACGTTTACAAGACACATCATGTTTTTTTTTTCGATACTTTTTTGTTTCGACATTTCTACATCACATTAAAAAACAAAAGCAAACGATTTCAAACCGAGAAAATTATTGTTTTCTATGCAATTTGATATGCTCTGTAATCTGGATAGATCAAAAAGAAAATTTTGTTTGTCTGAAAAGCTGCTTTTCTAGAAAATCAGAATATTTAAGACCTAAGAAACTTCTTCATTTTCATAGTCGGTATTAACATAATTGATAACATATTATCTAGTAGCTTTTGTTGAAAAAAAGAACAAAGTGATCGATCAATTGAAACAATTCCCTCGAGAGTTTTATATCAATCTTAACATTGCATGCATAATTTCAACTAAAAACTAAAGGGGTGGTCACAAAGTTTCGACCCCTCCCCTTAGTAAATCAAGAAGATCTATATCAAACTCATATGAAGGTATTGATCGAATTGTGTCATTTTGTAGAGAAAGAGAAAAGCTATCATCTAAAACAAAAGACAGTTTGAAAAACATATATTTATTATAAAGGTATGGTCATTTTACTAATTTCGAGTGAAAAAATTTTACGTTGCGTTTTTTGCAAAAGAACAAAAATATTCTTGCAATATTTGAATAACCAAAGTCGATTGAGATATGGATTTTTACATATCTTTAATAGATATTTTTATATGATTAGATAGAGTTCGACAAGCTCTACCGAAATACGGACATCCAATAAAAATTTTGATCCTCTTTTGAATACAAAACCTGAAAGCAATCAGACAGACTAATAAAAATCTGGCAAATCATGTATTGCAGAGTATTTGTGACTTTCAATAAGTTTGGGAGATCAACTGCTATGTCTATTATTTTATGTTTTGAGATGCTTTGTCACGTACTGTAGATGAAAATATCATTTCCGAGCTTCAGGAACAGACTAACTAATCGATTGACTAAAGTTATTGGAAATTAAGCTAGTGTCCTGTGGGAACGACTTTTTTCCCTAATTTTCCCATTCCCATTCCAACAAAGTTAAAAATTGATGTTCCCTAAATTTATTCTATCTTATTTTAATACAATAAGAATATTTCTATGTAATAGCTGTTTATTTTTGATAATTATTGTTATTCATATACCATTAACAGAAGAATAACGAATTTCTATCAACAAAACACAGACAGATTCATTTATTCTTAACTAAATCTTAATTCAATCATTACAACTATTATTTTCTTTTTCTTCATCAACTCCGAATGTGATATTGTCAAGATCATCTTGTGATACATCATTATCATCATCTTCTTTTTTTGAATACATTCGTTTTCTCATTGATGTAGTTGATGTGCTATTATTTTTTCGGTTTTTCATTTGTTCAATTGACGATGGAGATAACTATTATTTGTTAAAGATATTTCATTTATTTAATATAAACAGAATTGAGCAGAACTGATTTTTTTTATACTTGTAAAAAGACAAATCTCAGTAGGATGTTTAGCCAAATGTTTCTCCAATCATTATAGTACTTTTAATTTATTTAATAGTACGTAGCGAGTAGCTGATATATGGCAACAACAATTTCTCTCATAAATGTAAAGAGCTTTAGAAAATCTTAGGGAATGGGAATACGGGAATGGGAAGAATTTTTTCTTTCTTCGGGAATCGGAACGAAGATACGTTGTTCCCGCAGGACTCTAAATTAAACACACTCTCTTTAATACACGATATATAAGATTTTTACTAGTCTTCCTACTTGTCTCCAGGTTTTGTATCAGAAACAGGATCAGCGAAATTGTCGATATTCATATTCTTGTAGAGCTTGACGAACTCTATTCAACCGTATAATACAATCCAGAAAACTATTCCAAGTCAGGTGTTACAAGAATATTTTTGTTCTTTGCAAAAAAAAGCAACGTAAAAATTTTTTACTGGAAATTAGTAAAATGGCCAAAGCTTTATAATAAATAAATGTTTTTCATCCTATCTTTTTTTTCCCAGATGATAGCTCTTCTCTTTTTCTACAAAATGACACAATTCGATCAATACATTCGTATGAGTTTGAGATAGATATTCTTGATTTACTAAGGGGAGGGGTCGAAACTTTGTGACCACCTTTTAATAATTTTTGCTTTTTTCGCTTTCTTTTCATTTAAGAATATCAAAAATTGATTTCGTTTTGTAATTTTAAATATTTTCTCTCTTTTTTATTATCTAGATTCTCAATCAACTGGTGATCCATCGTCTATAAAGAGCACAATTGTCAAATTCGTTATCAACTGATGAATTATCAGCTGATAATTGTTTTAAAAATGCTTATTATGCCTTTCGTGCATTATATAAATTATCCGATCGAGATATAAAAGATAAAGCAAATACTGATCCAAATTATGTCAATATTCATATTTAACCGTTAAAATAGAGATTCTAGATATTCAGTATGATCATAAAGAGATATCCAGTCTTAATGGCATAAATGTATCATTTTTCTTAATTTATATGAGAAAACTTTTTTTCTCTCAAAAATAATTCTATTTATTTATTTCATATAACACTAAGAACCAATTAAATAAGATATTTGCAATTTTTTAATACTTATGCACTTTTCCTTTCACTATAACACTACCCTATGAATTCAGCTAAGTGTATTGTCAAGTCAATCTTATGGAGAATAAAAGGATCATCTCATCATTTTGTTAGTGGTCTAAGTTTACCAGTGAGGTGACTACTGAATACCCTTCCAGAATAGAACCAGAACTATCGCCAAGTATTCAGAATTGGAGTGAAGCCAGTAACTCCATCACAGGCGAAACGAAAATTTTAGCAATTGGAGGGGTGTTCAGCCGTTCTCTGATCTTACCTCGCGATAGTCCTTATAAAGACTCAAAGTAGCTAAGAACTTGTCACATAGTAGTCTTAATTTGGGAATATAGGGTGTGGGTGTGGGTGTGGGTGTCGGTGTGCGTGTCCGTGTGCATGTACGTGTGAATGTGGCTAAAAAGAAGATAAACACCCACACCCGAAAAGTCTCCACCCACCCAGATCTTAGCTAGCATATACACTGAAGGTCTGAAAATTTGTGTGCATATAATCCACCCAGAATGTAGGTCAGAGCTATGAGCTTGCTCTGATTGCTAAGATAATGCGAGAACTATGACGGATGGTGATGGATGGCACTTATTTTTTCCTTTGAATTTCAAATTTCGGAAAAGAAAAGGTATTACGGGTCAGTTGTTTCCTCATTATTCACGGCTTTACTCTAGCTACTTACGCTATTAATTTCATCGAAATCCATAAATCCTTACCAGAGCTGCGAGCACTTTAATGTGACTATTCGAAGTTCGAAAAACTCCCTTTTGTAGTTTGTAGAGCATAATTGAATAATTCTAAAATAAATCGAGCTCAAACTTTGAGAGAAGCTTCACTGGTAGCTGAATATTATTGCCTGAAAGTCTCACGAAAGAAGCATCTTCCAAAGAGAAATAGTGTACCATGTATTATCGTGTTGATGCCAAGGACTCAGAGATGTCTAAAGACAGTAATCTTGCACCGAATAGCATGGTCTTTTGAATGAAAAAAGATCTTACACTGTGCTTCAGTTATATAGTAAAATATCAAGAATTAATGATGTATTTGAGAAAAAGCAACGCAAAATTTAGTAAGCAGCTTTTTTCGGTCAAAAACCTTGTAGTAAAAAAGGTTCCATTCATTGTAATTCTTGCTTTATTTAAGCAATCCGGTTGAGCTCATGACTCTGATCTGCATTCTTGGTAGATTATATGTACACAAATGTTCAGACCTCCAGTATCTGTGATAACTGAGATCTGGGTGGGTAAAGACTTTTGTCCGCTACTGTAACAAACAAAAAACCGAAAAATGATTGTTAATTAAACTAATTATTGACTCTAATGACCTATTCTAGTGTTAGTCATCTTCATTTCAGAACTAAATCAGAAAGTAAGCATAAAAAAGAATCTAATGAAAGGTAACTAGGAGTTGATATTTCATATCATCACAATAGATAGAAGATTTAAAAAAATGATAATCGCGCGATGATGTTTATATCAATACAAACAATAAGAATAGAAGTCTCTCATTTATATCAAATCGGGACCGTCCAAAGGCATTTCTTGTATTTGTGCATTATAGAATTGTTCAATGTCACGTAAGATATGCCGATCATTATTGGTAACAACATTGATAGCCGCACCTTTTCGATCGAATCTACCACTACGTCCAATACTTAACTAAAAAAACAAAATTTGTTTCATTTCGAACTTGTTGATTCTTATCGATGAATATAGTTCTCACAATTATTCGATAGATCATAATTGATAACAAGACTAACTTGTGGAATACCAATATCACCCCCAAGTAAATCTGTTCGTATCAAGATTCGACTATAACCAGTTCGAAATTCTTTCATGCTAACATTGCGTTCTTTTTGATCCATGCTATCATGTTGTAACAAAAAGCTGAATTTGTATCTCGATATATGACTTTACAATTGATTGTTTCAAAACTATTATCTTGGCATTTAGCATAGCAGACACAGTGAAATCACGTGCATGTAGTTCTTCACCTAACCAATCGACCTTTTGGCTTGTATTACAAAAGATAATAGCTTGTGTGATCGGTAATATCTCGTCCAAGTCACATAAAGTGTCTAATTTCCGCTCCTAGAATGAGAATAATCATTCATCAATTCATCAGCATAAAATGAAAAATATGTGTATTTACTTCACATACGGCATTCACATAAAATTGACGAATGTCTTCAAGTGTCTGTTCTTCTCTTTTGAAAAGAATTTTCACAGGATTATTCATAAATTTAGTTGCGACTTCAAGTAAGGTAGCGGAAATGCAAAATTGCAGCAAAATTTTTTTTTCTTTTCTTTATATATGGTTAGATAGAGCTCGACGAGCTGATCAAGAATATGGGTGTTTAAATTTTTTTCGAGTGAGTTTTTAGGGAAAAACTCTCAGTTTTTTGGGATGACCTAATATGTCAAAAAAAAAAAAAAAAAAAAAAATTTTGAATAACCGACTAGGTTTTGATTTTTTTTCTTTGCTTCAAGTTTTAAAACTGTTTTTTTCGGATTCGCCATGAAAAACTGAATCTAAGAAAGTCATTTTAAAATGACTTTCTTAGATTCAGTTTTTCATGGCGAATCCGAAAAAAACAGTTTTAGAATTTGAAGCAAAGAAAAAAAATCAAAACCTAGTCGGTTATTCAAAATTTTTTTTTTTTTTTTTTTTTTTTTACATATTAGGTCATCCCAAAAAACTAAGAGTTTNAGCGCAAGAGAATAATTATTTCATAGACTGAGGTACACTTTGAAAAACATGTTTTCTCCAACATGCATAGAAAAATTATCAGTAGATTTTAATTCTGAACTTTTTTCTTATGAATGATAGCACTATGCGTCTTAAAATGACCGTCGAAGCGAAAAGAAAAAAAAATTCTCCTTTAATGGATGCTAACTGTGGTATTTTATAGATTAATCTTTGTGGACAAATCGCAGTTAGACGACTGACTAGGTGTTCATATTTTAAATTTTTCTCCAAGAATAAAACTTCATTTAAAAAACAAACGAAATAGTCTTGTAGAATCACGGATTCTCTATAGAAATGAATTTTTGAAAATAAATCGGAACAGTCCACAAAAGAAAATAATATTGTCCTATTTATTTTGCACCTGTCATCCTTTGACAATAATAGACATTTGATGATCTGTTCTCCAACACAACATCATTTATAAAAACATACTTTTTTCTTTTTACTTATAGAAATAAACAAAAAAAGTTACTCTTGGAACACGTTAAACTCATTAAGTAAAAAAATAAAATAAAAAACTCTAATTGTCATACGAGTCACTTAAAAATATTCATTTTTCAAGCAAAAATTTTATAAATAACATTGTATTAAAAATTAATAAAGAAATTTGCCACGCATCGACTCATACATAAGAAATCATGATTTACTCAAATTTTCATGCACTAAGGTTTTATATACTGGTTATAATTCTTTAGAAATATATTTAGTTCTGATATACATTTTGTTCTTCAACATAAACTGATGTAATTATATTTTGTTTTTTTACCTCAACCTCATACAGTTATAGGTGCTATTCAATTTTCTATAATCAACAGTGATCATCGTTACTTTCTTCATGCTTAAGAATGATCTCTTTTCTGAGATGTAGATTATTTCTTGACAATATGATATTCCAATGTGTTCATCTCTGACCCACAGAACAAGTATCAACGTGAAAATTTCTAAAAAAATGCACACTATCGAGCTCTAAATGTTTTCAACATAATATCTTTTAAAACAACAGAGATTTATTGTCAACTTATAAGGTTGTCCTCTTTTATGTATGAGTAATCAGTACAGAAACCCTGATGAACTGATATAAATAACTTTGTTACAAACGGAAAAAAATTGTTGGCCGCCTAACCTCTGAAGGGACGGTACGGATATATGGTTGTAGAAAGGAGATATGCTATCATAATTATTATTATTTCTTTTTAAAATTTGTATTCAGAGTAATCGAGCTTGATTTTTTGCATGACACCCTTTAGAAGAATCTATAAATATCTTATGTTCGTTTTAAAAGGTAAATGTTTTCATATCTTCATATCATTTCCTCTAGAGATTCGAAGCCCAAAAGCAGCTTTTCTATTTATAAAAGAGTTATTTATAATAGTTCAACAGGGATACAGCACTGATTACAGGTACATAAAAATGTTTCGTAAGATCGTTGAATATTGTTAAAGTATTATCAATATACTGATTCCTGCATGTAAGAAAATAGACTACTCTAGGAGACAATTGTGCAAGTGAACAATGAGTCTCTGCTGTTACGGTACTCAATTGTTTTGCGACACAGAGTTGAGTACACTCGAACATCATATAGTCAAGAAATGACATAGACCTAAGAATAGGGACTATTTTCAAATATCCAGAAAGTAACGATGAAAAGTGTTGATTAAAGAAAGATAAAAAGCACATATAACTCTATTGAAATGAGTTTAAAAACAAACTTTGCATAAGTTTTATCTTACAATGAAAGTATTTGTATTGTTAGTTAAGAAGAATTGATATATTCGGATCAAATAAAAGCTTTCACTGAGAAACTAACAAATTTTTAAATATAAATTGCCCATTGGTGTGCACAGATTGAGACATTCGAGTTTTAAGATATTTATAGTAAGTGTGAGGTGCTTGCAGCTTAAAATTTCACTAGATTTTTTTCAAAATTTTTCTAATGTTTGGCTAGACCTCATTGAATTACATAAAGAAAAGTACGTTTTCAATTAAAAAAGAGAATTCAAAGAGAAACTCAAGATAATATCATTTTCAAATAATTATAAGGAAAAATAGACCCGAAGCTTTAAATTTTGTAAAAAGCATCTTTTCTTTATTTTAAAGCTTATTTTTCTTATGCACCTCGATGAGCTATATCCAAAAATCACAAAAAGTTAGAAAAAATTCTGATGAAATTTTGAGTTGCAAGCGACTTATAGATACTGTGAATATCCTAAAATTAGAATATCTGAATCTGTACACACTAACAGCAGCCTATATTTTAAATTTCTTAGTTTTCTAATAAAAGCTTCATTTTGACCCGAGTATATGTTTAGTCTTTTTAACTAACAATACAAAAGCCTCCATTGTTAGAATATCTTAGGGCCAGAATGTCTTTGAGTCCATATATATTTCTAATGGGTTTTAATCAGTACATGAGCTTTTAGTACATGAAAATTTCAAGAAATCTTAATTTCTTATATGACATTCGATGCGTCACAAATCGCTCTAGAAAATCACATATATGGTATCCTGATTTAAGAGAGATCATCGCATTCGACACGGTCGGTTGAGTTTCTTTTTTTAGACATTAAGAATTATTATTTGTATTCAATGATGTTTTCTTTTTCTTAAGAAAAAACAATTTTATTTAATAAACTAATTTTATGCAGCATTAGTATGAACGCCTTCAACTTGTTCTAGATCTTCAAACATAGCTATAATTTGTTTTAATAATGCTTTATCACGTTCATTTAAGGGTACAGTCACTTTTGGAATAAATTCTGAACCATCAGAAGTTACATTATAACCACGTTGAGTTAAACTAGCTTTCATTTGACCGTAAAACGTTGGTGGACCAAGAAACTAAAATTAATTTTTTGTAATAAAATTTTTAATAATTTTAAATCAAAAACAAAAAGATAAAACTTACTTTCCATACTGTTCGTTCACCATCATCATCAATTGATTCAACAACTTCTTCAGCATTAATTTCAATTGCTAATTCGGTTGCTTTTTCTTCAGTGATATTTGATTTTTCGATACATGCATAACCACGTTGATCAAAATATTCCGCAATTTGTCCGCTTTTAGCTATTTCTGGAATACTTTTGATAAAATGGTCATAGTTTATTTATTTATTAAATGAAAAGAACCTACCCAATTTTAGCTGCATTTTTATTGAGATAATTGAAAGTACGTTTTGGATTATCGGTCATAACTTCAATAAGACAGAATGCTCGACCAGGACCAACAAATTCAAAGAGCGTTTGTTTTGTATTATCTTTTTGAGCAATCTAAAAACAAAAATTTATTTTGTTTTAATTAATCAATTGAATTTGAAAAACAAGACAAAATCTTACAGCTCGTTTAATAGCTCTATCAATTGTTTCTTTAGGCATATTATTTTTACGACATTCTTCAAGTGTTGCACGTAATACAGCATTGTATTGTGGGTCTACAACATTACCATTTTCTACAATAAATATATGAGAAATAGTTGAAACTTGAATATCATAATGAAAATGAATCTTTTGATGACTAAAACAGCATAGAGTCCTGCACGGGTATGACTTTTCGCAACCGGACGCAATAAGTTTGTACCCTCGTCTATGTTCCGAGTCTGGCTTGGTGGTGCCTGACCCAGTTGCAGGACACTAGAACAGAAGGCGCATATATTTATTTTTTTAGTTCTTCGGATGATCATTAACAAAAAACAATATCATCAATGTATGAAGATATCACTCAAAGTGATAAATAGATTTTGGGTTTAAACTGAACGTATAAGATAGGTCCTACTGGGATATGCACAACCTCAAACAGATAAACGTCATTAAGCCTTCTTTCTTGAATTACAATCATTTTACAGAAATTTTAGTTTATAGCATGGTCGATACCAATGAATCGAATGATAATGTTTCATCTACAGATAGAACTACGTGTAACTAGGATACTATGAAAATTTCATTTTAAGAAGAATGTTGTTCTCAAGAGATATTCAAGTTGTAAAAGAAATATGAGATTGTCTTATCTTTCATTTGATATTAGTAATTTTTGGAATGTGAACATTTCACAAAAAGAAAAAAAACTTTCTTTTGAAATGAAATTTATAGAGCATTCTAGTTACACGTAGCCGTATCTATCTTTGAGTAAAATATCAAACCCAAATATCATCACTCGATTTATGGATATATTTCATGCCGTGGTTAAAATCCCAGTTAAAATGGCTAGAGCTTCAAGGAGAAGGCGTAAAAGCACTTATCGACTTGGGAAATTTTTCATATTTCCCTTTTTACATAAAGTTTGAACTCGAAAATTATTTATCATTTGAAACGACTTCCTCGTTAAATAAATTTTAAAAAAGTCCGAATGTACATTTTATTAGCTTAAAAACCGAAGATTAACGTTTTTCGTAATGTATGAATTACAGTCCTTACAGAAAGATGCAGCTTATTGATAATATTTTTTTGCTTTATTCTTAATTAGAAGCTTTTCTAATGTTGTATTGAAATTTCCTTCGCTTGTTTTTCTTTAAACTTCATTAGATACTTTCAGACTTCAGTACATACGTCGAATAACTGTAACAATTTTAGATGATAATTTTCCTATCACTCGTCCTTTGATTTGATCATTAGCGGCTTTCGTCTTTGCAATATTTTGCCAATGAGCATGACCAGCATATCGTCGAGCATCACCTATATATAACGAAATATAATTTTTTGTATTGATAACGCATACTTTGTTTTATGTTTTTTTGACGTACAATTAATAGATTCTACGGATAATAAAGATCTTGCTGTAAAATAACTCAATTTTGACGTCAACGAACAATATCGGACTAGATTAGTGACACTCATTATGATCAAAAATCTGAAAGATTGAATAAATAATTTTGAGTATATTTTGGAGAAGAGAAAAAGAAAACTTTTAAACACATCGAGTTTTTGGTTAGAATAGGCGATATAACAACAAACAACAATAACGAACAACAGAGAAAAATCAAGGCGCAACTAGAATTGTGAGAAAAACAACAGATCATACAAAAAAATTTATATGCGAGTGCACATTGAGAAGAAATTGAAAAAATCTGAGGTAATAAATAAATCAGATACGACGTGTCCGGTTTAGTTTTTCTTTTTTCTTATTTTGGAATGAAAAAAAGTACTATAAAACACAGACAACGAAGATGATACATGCGCAAACCACAATTATATGCATATATAGATATAGATAAATAAAGAAAACGAGATTAAAAGTCAATATCATTTGTAATTTCTTTGAGTTGGAATAATTTTATTTAAAACTTTATTTTCCACTTGTTTGCTGTTGTTGTTGTTGTTTTAATTGAAGTAAAATACTTCTATAACGTGTTAAATCTTTTTGTGAACGATTATTTTTCGGATTAAATTCACATAAACTTGTTATTTTATCCCAATCGTTAAATTTCCCATTTGATGTTGTTAATGAATCATTATCATTATTAAATATATCATCTTCTAATGTACGATTATTTAAACGATTTTGTCCTTTAACACGTTCCATTTGTTCAAGACGTTGTTTATAAAAATCATCTAATTCTTTTTTTGCTTGTTCACGCATTTCTTTACATTTTATTTCTTCTTCAGCATCTTTTTTAGTAATACGTGCAGAAAATTCTTCTCTCCATTTTTGAATTTTTTCCGGTTCATTAAATTGTGATAATGCTTCATATGGAGATTCATTTGTATTTGACAACATTTGTAAATTATTACTACCAAAACTTGGTGAATGTGCACCTAGAAAAATCAAACACAATTAATTACAATGATAGCAAAAATTTATGATACATACCGTTTGTTAAATGACTAGCATTTGTATTAAATGGATCGTCAAATGAATTAATATCATCATTACCTGTAATATCACCTAATTCTCGTTTTTCTCGTTGAAGAAATTCAGCAGCTGGATCTTCTTCGTCATTGAAATTATAAAAATTACTTGGTGTAGTATCATCAGTGAGTACATTATTAGTGTTAAATGGATCGTCGAACGACATGAGTTTTGCTTCTTATAAATGAATCAGCAAAAAAGAAACAAGTAAAAGTGATTAGGTTTGAAAGCGAATAATAGTAAGAGCAAGACAATAGTTAGGATTAATCGTTTGTTCTTTTTTGTTCTTCTTGACAATGCTTGATTTTATTATTTACTGTTACTTTTTTGTTTATTTCATCATTTACTTGATAAACAGTTAATTAAAATATTCTCCAATAGAATTTGATTTACTTTAGATGTCACTAGTAATTTATTACTGTATTTTTTTTTTCTTTAAAACAGTGTTTGTAATTACAAACAGGTGAATGAATTAGTTGTAAAATTGACAGAATATCATCTATTATTCACAAGAAATAATTTGTTTCATACTTGCAGAATAAAATAAAAATTTTGCTTCTTAATAAGTCGATGAATACATAGTTCGTTTACGACCATGCTTGTTTGATCTCGGCATGTAAACGGACTGTATACCATCATAATATTTAGTGCAGAAATACAGCCGTGTTGTGATGAGATTATGGCACATATACGATGCCCTAGTACTGTGTCCGGTTTTATGAGAAAATACAATTAGTTTACTGCAATAAAATTGCCGTTTTTTCACCGTTTACTGACGGAAGACCGACCAAAAAAGATATCCATTTTGGTCGATCTGGGTAATTTATTCTATTGTATTAGAATACTTCACTTTTTGTTTGTTTTATCCTTCAATTTCTCATTGATTTTATCATGAAAAAAGAATGTATTTTTCACATGAAGAAAATAAGCGAAAGTTGCGAATGCATTCATACTCGAAGAGTATATCAAAACTACCCTCTAGAACTTCTTAGCTACGTCAGGTCTACTATCAACGTATGTTATGAGTATATTAGTTTGAATTCATTTTTTATAAGTGTATCAGATAAGAAGTTCTAGAGGATAGATTTGACAAATCCTTGAAATATGAAATTCTCACTTTTCCCCCTTGAGTTTTTCATTTCGTATCGTTTATAATTGATAGGTATTGTTTGTCATATCAAAAAAAGGAGAGCTTTCCTATAAGTTGTTTTTAATACATCATTTAAAAGGCTGAATAAAGGTGGTTCTTTATCTTTGACAGTAATATGATTATTCTTTTGTAATGTATCGATATCGAGTGTGATGTAACGTCGTCATGAAATGATTAACAATAAAATGATGAATGAACACATGCACAAATGTTCTGTTAAATACTTACTTCATTTTACTTTAATTTGGATGTTCTTTGATAGTAGCACTGCAAAAAGATGATACTTTGGATACATGCTGCTTATGATAAAAGAAAATTTGCGAATATACTTTGCTAATATAAAACACTATGTACGAAATCACTTTATTTTGCATTCCTCTTAGCAGTATTAACTTTGAATGCAAGACTTACACCGTACAAGCATATATAAGAGTGCTCATTTAACTTGATAGAATGAGTAGAAAAACATGCACAATTATTGATATGTTCCATTGAACTGATGAAACATTTTATTTTGTTTGGAAAGATGGTCTAGAATTATCAATTTCGTCGTACTCTTTCATTTCGTACAATGGTAATTTTGTACTTTTTATATTCGATTAATTTATATCAAATCAATTCTTTTATATTGAATTATTGTAACAAAAATTTTATCATAAGAAATTTTTAATATATCGGATATTGGCTATGCAAGACCATTACAAAAAGTTGCTGAGACTTGTATTGGGTCTACGACAATTAGTCATAGTGCTGAAAAATAAAATCGGCTAAAAGAACTTTTTTAGTATTATGGAGAAATAACTTAGAGAGGTTCAGAAAATAACTAGTATTTTCATTTTTTAGGTGTTATCCTTATCCTCACGCGGTACTGTATGTGACTGAATCACATGTCTCCAAGTAGAGGTTTGTAAAAAACGAAATCAGAACTATGCATCTAACAAACATATGACCCATTCTTGCTTGCTACTTTGTATTTAATATGGATAAATTCTAGAATAGTTTTTCTCTAGGTTAGACCCAGCACTAGAGGTTGTTCAATCCAAAGTTTTCAGATTTGGTTAGCAGACAAATTTCAGACATGTATCAGATTGGATCCAATGGGCTCTGCCCGACACTATGAATAAAACTACTGAAAAAATAACTTATCGTAAACAAACCAGAATTAACACTAAAATACCATAAACCCATACATCTCTAATCGGATACTGTAAATAAACAATTATTCATTTTGGAAACCAACTCATGGTATTTTTGCCTTTAATTAGACAAAACATAAAGTTTATTTCACTAAGTTCTATTAAAAAAAAAAACTGTTTATAACTAAGTCAAACTATGCCAAAAGAACCAATCTATTCTGAGCAGTACAGGAAAAAACAAAAAACTTTTCATGAAACTAAAATGGTTAATCCATGTACATCTCTTTCTAAATTGTTCACATAATCTACTAATGATTTATATTTAAGAAGTATATTTCGTAGATTGTCATATTCACTAATTTTTGCATGAAGAATCGTATATAAATGACCATAAAGATGAGCATCAGCTTTTGTAAAACTAAAAGAAAACAAAACAATTATTACATGAAAATCGATGTACATTTTTATTTAGATACATACTTATTACCAAGTAAATAATCTGAATTATTTTCTTGAATTTTATTTGAAAGAGCTCGAACAGTTGTTTCAAATTTCATTATAGCCTAAAATTAAATTATTTTATTTCGTAGTTTTTGTATTCGATTAATTATACTTCTTCATAAGTCAACGGCCAAGTTTCTTTTACTTTTAAATGTTTCATTGTACGCTTTCGATACATTAAAAAAAGTATCAAACCAAGAGGCCATGGATAAACAGACGTAAATGATTGATATACAGTCTAATAGTATAAAAACAAAATGATAGAATAAAATTATATTTCAATCTTTTTATTTATACTTACCGGTCCAGCTTTTTCACATAATAAAAAATATTTCTAAAAATAACTAATAATTTGTATTTAATCAAATACAACAAAATAAATCATATTACAAACCATTAAACTTCCGAATGTTTCAGCACATAAAATAGAATAACTATCGACTATTGAATTTTCTTCATTTTCTACTTTAAGTAATTCCTATTGATTGAGGCATAATAGTAAAATCAAATTTTATCTTTAAATTTAATCAAATTTACTTTAAGTTCAATTACATTAGCTATTTCATCAAATTCACTAAATATGCGGTTATTTAATATTAACACGGGTGGAATACCTTAATAATAATAAAAATTAAAATATAAAGTAAACCTTTTCCCGGAATAGAAGGTTATGAGTTTTCTAAAAGCTGGTATCGGAAATTCACTGTGTTTTTTTGGGAGAGGTTTGAGCATCTAAAAACTTGGTCTTCAGGGATTTATAGTAGAAGAGTATGCCTTGAAAACCAGCGGAGTATAGGGTGACCGGCCTAGTCCAGATCATGAGTGGATGCGGGTCCGAGTATGAGATCATATCCGGACTCGACTCAACAATTAATGAGGTCTCGACGTTTCAAAATATTTTTACTTTTTTGAAACTACTAATTTCTATAAAAGGATACGTATGAAAATCAATTTGATCATAATTGAGCAATTTATTGTATTTGAGAACAGATCAAAGAGGTGGAAAATGATATTGTTTTACTAGAAGAATTCGTTTTTAATGAAAACTCATTTACAGATGATGATAAACCATCTCACAACATAACTGAATATCAATGGAGACAAAAATAAATTATCAAAAAGGTAAACATGTATTATTGTGATGAAAAAAGCAATCATACATGTGTTCTCAATTATGACATCTGACATCAACAGTGTTCAATCTCAGCATCATCAATAATAAGCGAATGTATATCTTGTGGAATTTCAGATGATCTCTTTTTTTTTTTTGGCTGCTGTTAATGGAAAAAACTGAGTAGTATATTTTTTCATATACAATAAAAGTTTGCTAACTCTATGAAAGTATTTGCCGTATGTCGATTAGCTCCGGTTGAGAAAATTCATATCCGTGTAGGACACTAGTCTAATAATTCAAGAACATTGAACATATTCATATCAAACAAAAGGTCTAACCGACTAATGAATAAAACAAAAATATGATGTGCTTACGATGTATACGAACTGAGATGTTTGAGTTTTGAGGCATTTACAATGTATGTCATGTACAAACAATGCAAAAGAATTTATTTTTCGCTTGTTGTCATAGTTGGATAGAGATTGTCGAGTTACATATGACAAATTATTTCAAATACAAAAAAAAAATATTTTAAGAGAAAAGTTCACGATACTATTATTGCCAAATACAGTGGTACATAGACCTAAAATTCTAACTTCTACAAAAGTTGTGTTTCTATATGTATAACAAACATTTTCTTATGCAACTCAACCAGCTCTATCCAACTATGACAAAAAGAAAAAAGAATCTGTCTGCAATGTCAAATCGTTGGCAATACGCGGTAAATACATCACAATTCGAATATTTCATTTCGTATACATCATAGCCAGCTTGATTGTTAAAAATGAGATATTCAATGTTCTTTAATTATATTACATGTCTGGCAATAGAGAGCCATGACTTTTCGTTTTTGAGAGGTAAAGTTCATGTATTTATTTACCACAATTCGACATTTCAGCAGCATTTCGGACATGTTCAATATGTAAAGACGGTACACGTACTTTACGTAATAAACATAATGTACTTAAACAGTCGGGTGCCCAAAGAATCATTTGTTCTTTAAGTGGTACATAAAGACAAGCATTTGTTGGCCATGGTTCACGAGCTAAAATAATTCATATATTAAACAAAAAATAAAATCTCTTTGAATATTTCTACCTGCTAATTCAATATTAACATTTGTTGTATTTGTATTAACATTCGATTGACTATACTCATTTGTTTCAGCCATAAAGCAAAAATCTTAAAAAAAAAAGAACTCAAAGGATAATTTATACAAAATGATTCTTGCTAGTTATTAGATTTCGAGGTGATCGTTCAAAAAAAAAAGAAAGCAATACAAAATATACAAGAAAATCGAAAAAAATATGTCAATAGTTTATTCTTCCGATGAGACAATCAATGACCAAGCTTTTTTAGTTGTTCCAAGTGCAATTTTTCCAACTCCATAAGCTATTGTCCCAATACCACAAGCAGTAGCTATAACAGCTGTTTTAGCCATTGTTGTAGCAGCAACAGTTGTTGTACTTGTAGCTGCAATTGTACCCATATGAGCTAAAGTTTTAACTAAACCAATAGAAAGTGCATGTTGAATAGGTTGAGAATTAAAAATTTTCGAAACTCGTCCTTCTTCATTTCTTATTGATGATTGTTGAGGTGATGCTACAACCATAACAACTTGATTTCCAACATGTGTTTCATATCTATCAATATCAACAATAACTGGTTCATCATAATCATCATCGTCGTCAATGATTTCTTCATCTTGATTTTCATCATTACGTGAAATACAAATTGTTCGTTCAATACGGTGAGAAAAATTGTCTGGTATTGATTCATTAATATTAATAAGATTAGTTTTTAATAAATCAATATCATGTTTTAATTGATGAAGAATATTTTTATCATTTATTTGAAGATTTTCAATTTGATTTTGTTTTTCTCTTATTTCATTTGTTATATTTGATGCTATGGAATCAATTTCATGCATACGATCTTTATAAGTTTTATCAACCAATGAATACATTTTCTTTTGCCATGTTTTTAATTGTATGATACCATCTAATTTAATACTATCAACATCAATACGATTAAGTTCATCTTCTAATTCTAAAATAGAAGTTTGTTCCATCTAAAACAACAATGAACAATAATATAAATACTATTATGTTACGAGTTAATATAGCTGGAATAAGGATAGAATTCATCTAGTCCCAAAATTTCTTCGCTCGGACTCGATGGACTTTAAATAAAGAAGAATAGGAAGAATTTATGAAATTTTTCTTTTTATTTATTACAGCGTTTTCTTATTTTTGTAAGTTTCTATGAATTGAACACTCTTGGATATGGACTTCATTTTACAGGAGAACCTTATAAAATGATAAATTACTATGGAAATAAATCTTGTCATTACACAAATATGCCCTATCGTGATTAGAGAAAAAGAAGGATTTGTGATCATAGATATTTCTTCTTCATTTATGACCATAATGGTGATTTTTAAATAAACTATTCAATATTTGAATATTGATATTTCAAGATAGATGATACTAGAAAATTTCATAGTTTTAAAATGAACTATTTTAAATTTGTACAATGTTTGCTTTAGTCTCAATAGAAGCATATCGTATGAGATAGAAGTTATTTTAAGAGTGATTCATCACTTGTCGAGATTGTTTTGTTAATTTAATTTTAATTTTTAACTTATTACAGAATATGATAAAATATTTTCTTCTTTGGTTAAGATAATTTTTTCATTTCGAATAATTGAAACTTTAAAATAATTAATCTAATTTCAGGATTAATTAATTCAAAATTGACATTGTTTTATTAAAATGAAAATCATTAGTAATTTTATTAATCAGTTTGAAATATTTTGTTAAATCAGAATAAAATGTAATATAATAGATATTTAACACGATCTTCATTTGCTTTCTACAGAATTTTTAACTAACATAAAACGATAACTATCAATTGTGAATTAATTATTTGTCACAAAATTTTTGTACATAAGTAATACTTTACCGATCATAAATTGTAATTAACGTAAAACCATTTCGATATTTATAAACTTGTTTATCATAAATATAATTTGATTGAAAAGTAAAACATTAATTATTCATCACAATAACTGGCTACTGTTTGTCACCGTAAAGATTCAAGATAATCATAACATTGTGCTAAACTATTGGAATTCTTGTTTTTTATGATGAAGAATTTTCATACTTAATATAGCAGAGAATAACAAAATTTTGTTACAAAATGCGTTCTGTAATTTTTCTAAGTATAATAAAGAAAATGTCGATTGGAAGATGAAGAGTGTTGAGAAAGTTTACCATAGTTTATTTCGTCATATGTTGTGTTGAATGGACAGAAGCACGTGTGTAGGAAATACTCAACGAACAGCTATGATTGGTAGAAATATAAACTAATCATGAAAAAGATAAATGGAGATGTACGAAAAAAATATTTATTCTTACTGGGTCATATGAATAATTACAGGTAATTAAAAATATGTTATTTTTGATAAAGATTATTTTTTTATTACACAATAGTTTGTTTTTCAAGAGAAACACCAATTGTGTTTTTGTTAGCGATGAGAAATAATTTATTTTAAAGAGGATATTATTTGAAATTTTGATAGAAGATATTTTATTAATTACTTTATTCTTTATTTTCAAAGCTAATGAATGAATGGAATATGATATTATCAACTAAAATACACATTAGAAATTATTTTCAGTTTCTATCAAAGATAACCATTTAAGTCTTCTCATTATTATATTGTTGACTAAAGAAAACAATTATGTTTCAAAATAATAATTTATATCATAAAGAATTTCTTTGTCTTTTATAGATTGTTGATTATAATTGAATATAATTTTCAATTTGAATACGAATTCGAATTGTCCGAAAATTAGTTTTTCTTGATTGATGATATCTTACTTATCACATACAAAACAATAGATTATTAATCATGTTTACGTTTATTATAAAAGAAAAAAATAATCTATATAAAATGAGTATAGTTTAATATGAGTATTAATATTTACTTATAATAGAAATAATAACGAAGAGTATATATATGCCGAAATTATGTTAAAAGTTAACTTATTGAGTTTAAAATGTAGAAACGCTAAATTTTTATGCACTCATCGAAAATAAATAATGGTGAGTTTAGGCCTTCACTGATCGAAGTTACACCAGTTGAATTCTGCTACAAGTCTTTTCACTAGACAGTGCACAATCATGTTAAGCCTGTTCACATCAAAATTCTGACTACAACACCATCCGTGAAATTCGTATAGCAAACTTTCAACCAGTTGGAAATTATCTTTTTTTGTTTATAGTGTATAAAAATTTTTGTTTCTACATTTTAAACTCAATTTTGATATAGATATCTATTTTGTAAATTAAATATAAGGATAAACGTATGTTGGATTATATTGCATGTGTTGATGATGATATTCATGTCTGTGTTGATGATGATATGCTTGTCTTTGTTGATGATGATATTGTTGTCTTTGCACATATGCAGCTGTATTTATTGGAACAGGTTGTTGATAAACAACTAAAGGTGGTGCTGTTAATTGAGTTGGATATTGTAAAAATCTATTTGAATGTTGTTGCCATAGATTTGCTGCCCATTGTTGATGTGCTTGTAAGTGTTCTCTACCATGTTGTTGTAAAGCTAACATTTGTTGCTGTGTTCTCCATGCTAATTCATCCAATGTTCCTGATGATTGTTGAATAATATATTCTTTGTCTAAATGATCAACAGAATTTCGTCGTTGAACATTAACTTCTATTGGTATACGTGATGAATCTGACTGAAAGTCAGCAGAATGACGACGTTGTCGTTGAGTATGCATAGCAGCTGTTTGAAATTCAGTTGTAGTCGGATTTTCGACAACACGTTCATAAATAACTTCACGTGGTGGTGCTGGTTTATAAGGTAGCCATTTTTCAATAATAATTGGTTGAGGTTTTGCAGGTAACTAGAACAAAAATCGCTTATTAAATATTAATTTGATTAAATAAAGTTTACTGGTGGATTATGTTCGACAATAACACGTGGTGCTGATGGGGGTTCAGGAGGTAACATTTTAGTTATAATTGTTGGTTCTTGTTGTGGAGGTGGTGGTGGTGGAGCTTCACGAAGAATAAGAGGTGGAGGAGTTGGTGGTGATGGTTCTTGATATTTGATTACGACTGGAGGAGGTGTTGGTGCACGTGGAGGAACAATTTCTAACAAGCGAAAATATAAATAAATAACTGATATTTTTGCTTTGTATATGAGAATAATTTTTACCTCGAATAATTAATGGTCCAGGCGGAGGAGGTGTTGGTGGAACAAGATATCGAACAGAAACATTTTGTTGATAAGTTATTTGATCTGAATTTGGTTTTGTAATCATTTGAGGATTTGGATCATTGTTTAAATCAGGACGAGTTTGCATAATTTGTTGATATTCCGCTAAAATACGTTTATCCTCATCACTTACTTGTTGTGCTGATACTACTTGATTGAATTCATTCGTTGGATATTGTTCACGAATAGTAACACGAGGTTTTGTTTGTGAATTTCCATTATTTTGACTATTAGGTTTTTTAAGAATTGATGTTATTGACGATGATGATGATGATCGTGCCAGTTGATTAGAAGAAGAATCATTTTTTGATTCTATTACATTTGATGAAGACTGATTTGATGTTGTATTCATTGTATTCATTTGATCATAGCCATAGCCGTAAGCTTGTTGAATATCATTTTGATAATAATTTTCATTCATTACTTGTTTCATTGGTAATATGTTACTTGAAACTGAATTATCAATAAGTAAATTCGATTTATAGTCACGATTTTGGGCATATTGCGTCGTTGCTTTATTTATATTATTTATGGTATTATGTTGATTCAATGATGCAGAACGTCGATAATATTTTTCAAGATACCATCTTTGAAAATAATCATTATTCACGTGCGAACGCCAAACATTAACAAGTGGTCCATGTGCGCCTCCCATTTTTAATACGATATCTAATAAAGCACTAACATTTTTTGTATTTGAATTTGATGGAGAACGTATAAATGGACTATTTACATTATAACCAATATTTTCAATGATTTTAGTTAAATTAAATATATGTCCATCGATTTGTTTCGATTGAATACTTATAGGAACAGCATAAGAATTTAATGAATTTTGACTATTTATATCAAGTATTTGATTAGAATGAAATTGACGTAATGAAGATGGTTCGATTTGAGTACGAATTGCTCGATATTGATCATCAATTGAATGACTCCGATAATGAGTTGTCTAAAAAAATATGAGAATAAAAAAGTCAAATATGTTTTTCTTAATCGAGGTAAAAAATTATTTTTGTAATATAAATTATTGATTTTAGAATTGATTTATGCATTTCTTGACATAAAGACTTTGAAAATTTCGATACACAACAAAATTCAAGAATTAAAAATAAAATATCACTTACTACATTTGTTTGTTTTCGTTCATTATTGTATTGTGATGCATTTTGAATGACTGTAAAATTATTATAATGTGGTTCTACATCAATTATATCGGTGTTTGGAAAGAAAACTTCATTTCTTTCCACAAGACTTTCATCATGAAATATTGTAGTTGCCATAAGAAAGAAATTTTAATTTATGTTTCCAATATGTATAATAATTCTTCTTTTATACTTTAATATGTACGAGGAAACACATGACTGATTTCTTTAACCTTGTTTTTTCGTGTTTTTTTAGTAATTTCGACCAGTAATTAAACATTAATGTCCTCGCAATTTATTTTCTTTTTCTCTTAATACACCTATGAATCATATATATACCAAATAGATTGCTCATGTAAATAATATGACGCAAGAAAAGATACATCAACGCTTTTCAAGGACGATGAGATATATTTAGATTTTTGTTTCAGATAATTTTTGAATCTCAGGACATCATGATGCTAACATGTACTGGACTGTATATACTACGTAATCATTTAATGAATTTATTAAATTTAACTGAAACGATAGAAAATACATCTGAAAATAATGATCTCATTGAATCTGAAATTATATCAAAAACAATTAATACAATAAGAGAACAAATACCAATAGCTATTCGTGATTTTTCATCACAATATGGTTCGAATGGTAGTGATAGTTATGTTGTATCAAATATATGTTCAAATCCTGAAATATATCCATTATATGGTGATTCAACACATGCACTTGTTTTTCGTACATATGGTCCATGGTGGATTAATATGCCATCATATAAAGAAACAATTACAAATTTTATACGTTGGGAAAATCATTTTACTAGTCGAGATTTTATTGATATTGAATTTAAAGATTATTTTTATGAATGTTTAAGTTTAAATATTTATGAAACATATAATTCAGGTACACTTGAAGTTGTTTATATTGGTAAAGAAGATGAATATGGAAATCTCACATGGCATCGTATTTGGACATTTCCTGAACCATTTAGTATTATATTGAGTAATAATAGTGAATTTTTTATTGAAAATGGTAAGAATATTTAAAATTAAGTATAAAAAAAATATTGTTCAAATATTCATTAGATCTTCTAATATTATAGAACAGTTATAAAATCTTTTCTTCTAATTAATTTTTATCAGATAACATTATAGTTTTCGTTTTATCAATTAATTAGTGGTAAATAAAATCCAGACAAATTTTATTCATATATTTACATCTTCAGAAAGGAAACATTGGCTTCATAATGGACTAATCTCACGTGACCTGAGGGAGAGCACAGCTTGTTATTGAAAAAGCCAGTAAAATTTCGATATCTTAAGAACGAAGGCCAGGAAAGCCAAATTATTATAGACTTTTGTTTATTACTTATCAAATGAATATTGTCTCAGTCGAAAAGTGATGCGACAACTGAAGAGGTTCTCCCGTAAGGTGAATTATTTGATGACTTTCATTTTTTTTTGCTTTTGAATGTAATTCATTCAAAAAAAGCAAATGCATAAAATATGCTGTTTACAATTTCGTACCACTCTTCAAACTAATGCAATATCAAAGATTAATATTAAACAATGAACTCTGTTTTTCTTAAATCTTAATGAAATTTCGAAAATTTGAACGCTAGTTTCACTTGTTGAAAAATTAAATTAAATTGTAAAGACAAGATTCTATGTTTCCTGCCAATCTTTGTTTTTTCCCTTGTATTCAAAAGAATATGAAGAGGAGCAAAATGTAAATTAATTTATGAAGTATTGATCGAATGCAATCAAGGAAACACAAAAAGTTATATTTAATTCTGACATAAAATTTTACCCTCTTCTAAATCGATTTTACATGAGGACTATTCCAATTGCATAGAATTTTTAGGATGTGTTGTTGTTTCTATAGTACAGAAGTTGTTTTAATATTTTCAGCTCAATATTATGATGTTTTAATGAGATATTCACTAAATAAGGGTCCAATATAGCTAATTAAATAACTGAAAATTCTCTGTAGGCTTTCATTTTATATGATTGATTTTTCTTATGTTTGAAGGAGCACGTCATGCTAAAGAAATACAAAAGACAGTTTTTTGAAAAATGTGATTCTTTCGCAGTCTAGGACTCTTCACTATTTTCCTCGAACAGAAAAATAAGAATTTAATAATCAACACTCTCTCAGATCTCTACAACCTGATATTCTTTTTCAAACAAAATAAAAATTAAATATATAGAATAAAAGTCCACAGAGAATTTTCCATTTCCCTATTAGCTACTTCTGATGAATATCTCATGAGAATATCATTATTTCAAATCGAAAATTGCATATGATTTGAATATTCTTGACCTAAAATCTAATCAACTGTAAACTTGTTAATATTCTAATAAATTATTTTAGGTCATCAATCAATGAATGATTTATTTCCTAATCATATTAATACAAATTCATCTGTTCTTAATTCATTACATTTAAATACTGATAATCAACAAATATTAAACATACATACACATCATACTTATCCACCAGCAGCACGTTTACCACGTATTGTTAAAATCCCATTAAAAGATAAATTTTCATTTCGAACAAGATTTATTCGTTTGGAATTTGATCATAGTACAGCAAGTTATTATTCAGAAATTGATACAGTTATTTTATATGGAAAAATTTTGCCTACTAATTCAATATTTAACGAAGAGGATAATAAATCTATTCTTTCGTCTTCAGAGGTTAGTCGAATATATAATAAATTATTATCTTTTGTTTTTTTTTTTTGTAATGAAATTCAATTTTAGATAATAATTGAAAATCGAAGTGAAGAAATAAATTCTTCAATGGATTTAACAAAACTTCCATTTGATATATTATTTATAATTTGTTCTTATCTTGATTTACGTTCATTAGTTCGTTTATCATCAACATGTCATATATTACATAATCAATGTCTTCATCCATTACAATTTCAATCACTTAATTTACAACCATATTGGAATGGTATAACAAATTTTGCAATAGAAAATTTTTTTTTACATCATTGTACACAAACTCGATATCTTTCATTAGCATGGACAAGATCAATACAATGTTCAGCATTTAATCAATTATTAAATATTTGTTCATTTAATATAGTTCAACTTAATCTTGCTTGTTGTCAATATTTAAATGGACAATATATTAAAATAATTGTTAATTGTTGTACAAATATTGAAATATTAAATTTAGAAAATTGTATTTCATTAAATAATCTAGATTTTATACCATTAAAATATCTTAATCATTTACGATCATTAAATATTTATAGAACTAAAATTGATTATAGAACTTTATTACCATTAATTGATAATAATAAAAACCATTTAGAAAATATTAATTTAGGTAAGAAAAATAAATATCAAAGTTTTTTTTTTTTTAAATCTTTGAGATATGTTCGGATTCCGAGAGGTCTGCACTCTTGGAACTGTCAAAAATGTAACTTTACTCTCAGAAAGGTGCGAATTTGAATTTGATTTTTGGTTTTCTCTACACTCACTCCGATCCACGAAAACGATTGCACCATATATATTTGTTATGTCTCGTAGCATTTCTGGTATGCTGAATTTTCGGATGTAAGACACCACGGCATTTTATTTTAAATTTGCGAGTAGACAAAGCGCGATGTTTTCAATAAATTATCGAGTTCTAGGAGTTCAGAACTTACGAAATCTGGACACATCTGAAATCTTACTCATACTCTGTGAAATAAATGCCAATGGCTAGGCTCATACAACAGAGAAAATATCATGATCTTAGGAAACCGAGATATATGGAGTCTAATAAAAAAATCGAACTTTCGTAGTTCAGTTTGTCTTTCGATCGGTAAAAATAGTTTCAAATGAAAGAAAACTCAAATTTATCAATTCTTGTAACGAAATTATATCATTCTTGAAGAAAATCAAGCAAAAACAAAGCATAGATACTGTTTCATATCAGTTTTTAAGTTACTAGATTAAAATTTTTGAAAGAGTCCTTCTTTTGTTCATATCACAGTACAATAAAAATTGTTAATATTAGAAATCTCAAGAGATAAATTAATATCACATTTCATGTCTTCATGGAACTCTTGTAATGANTATGTACGCTATAGATCAATTGAACGAAGATTTGTACAACGAAAAAATAATAATATAATTATACGAATAGTATGACATTTCATGTCTGCATGGAACTCTTGTAATGAGACTTTTTCTTAAAATAGTCAGTTGATCAAGTGGTATACTAAACGAACGAATTGATTTTTCTCTGATTAAGTCAAGAGTTTCAACCGACTGATTTAGTCCGATTGAAAAAAAATTCTATCGATTCCAAGTCTGATACATGAATTCGTTGTTCTATCTCCATTTTTAATTAATTTTGTTGATCTTTGAGTTAAAAATTATTCTTTTATTTAACTGCAATACATAGGTATTCAAAAAATTACATTTACGTAATTATCATATGAATATTTCGAGAAATCACATGATCTCAATATACGCAATTGAGTACAAAAAAAAATAAAAACGGCGCAAATCCTATCATTCAAAAGTAATGCGTAACTACTTTTGATGTGCATGACTTACTTATTTTGTCTTATCAATAGGTACAATCGTAAAATAAAAAAAACAGAAGAAAATTCTGTAATTAATATTTCTATTATTACTTTTTCTTTGTTTTTTAGGTAGTTGTCAAAAATTAAGTGATACTATTGGTATAATTAGATTATTATTTTTTCGTTGTACAAATCTTCGTTCAATTGATCTATGGCGTACATATGGTTTAACACAAAATGGATTTTTATCTCTTATTGGTTTACAATTTGATGTTGGAGAAGAAAAACGACGAATTTTAAATTTATCTAAAGATGAACAAGAAGAATTAGCTGTTCTTTATTCAAGTGTTAATATGCCTATTGAAATTAATTCAAAAATACATATGAAATATTTAAGTGAAATAGATCTTGGTTGGACAGATCCACCATCAGGTTTTATTAAAACTCTTGTTCAACAAATTGGACATTCATTAATTAAACTTTTCTTAACAGCTTGTCGACGTAAGTTTAATTAATAAAAAAAAATAGTCTCTACGTACTTAGAAAATAGAATAAAAGATTTCAATAAGTCTAAATCTATTTTCAATGATAAAGCTAAATCTAAAAATAATAATTTTTATTTTGCATATCATTGTTCGTTTACTTTTGAATAAACAATAGTTGATTAATTAGTTTTATTGAAAAATCATACTCTTTAAATAATACCTGATCTTTTTCTTTTTTAAATTAGGTGTTAATAATGAAGACATAATAGCAGTCAGTGAACATTGTCTACAATTACGTCAACTTGATTTACTTGGTTCAAGTATAATTATTGAAGCAACAATTGAATGTATATTAAAGCGTTGTTTGTATTTGGAATTTCTTGATTTATCATTTTGTGATAAAATATCTAATGAAACAATATCAATATGGATATGTCAATATAAAAATTGTTTCAAACGAAGTTATTCACCACGAATGAGTGATGATAATATTCATACAGAATTTGCTTAATTTATTTGTGATAAATTTATACGCATATATTTTTTTTCTATATTGTCGATTGCATTTTGTATGTAAATAAAATGATTTATAAATAACATACCCATGTATATGCATAAAACTTTCGTATGAATTCTATATAAATATATATATTGAAAAAAAAATAATCGACTATAATAAATGGATCTATGTTAACGCTTTGGCAATTGCCGCCGTTTATAAACGTCAGAAGCTTTATCTTTCTGTGAACTAAAGTGATCATTCATAATGTCTGTTTTTTAGAAGCATTTGCATAAAGAAAAGTGTTAGGCATCATGCCCTTCCCAAATCACTATTTCTCAAGGCACGTTATAGAATTGTTCCCTTAAAAAATGAATAAATTTCCTGGAAAATCGTTTCTTTCTTCTCTTATGTTGGTAGCTACAGGGTCAATGATGGTATTCTATCAATTAATTAATTAATTAGTCAATTACTTTTGTATGTATTAATCTACCCCAGTTTCTTTCTTATTCATAAAAGACAAGAATTTCGTCTTCATTTTTATATGTAAAAAAAAGCCAGAATAAGAGAAACAATACATGATATATTATCCTCTTTTTTTACATCAAGAAATCTGTGTTGTTTTTCTTTCATAAGAATATTTCATAAACTAATCCTCTTCGATTTTTTAAGAAGATTGGATTTAGAAACATAAAACAAATAACATAAGAGTATGCCATAGGTTTTTTTTTTTTTGGCTAGTTAAATCTGTCTAAGGATAAATTGTTAGACAAGATGTTTTATTTGATGCATTTCTTCTAAATATTATACTCAGTCATCTTAAATATATACTTCGATCTCATCATTAATGTCACTTGCGTTCAGTACTGCGTTGTGATTGTCAACTGAACTTTGTTGGATGATGGAAATAACTATAATGATAAGAGGATAATAATAAGAAGAAGAAAGAAGATCTGAAAAAAAAATCAACGAATATATTAACTTCATGGACATATGGTTTAAGCCGTAGGCATAAAGTTAATGTTATATCATATGCATTGACACATGTTCTATTATGACATTCACTGAGAAAATTTTATGTTCTATAAGTTAATTATTCGAATTTATTGTTGCAGATAGAAAGAAGTAAATGATTACTATGAATGTATATTTAAAGAATATATAAGTAACCATTGGCTTACATGAAGTCATTTTGTTTATAGCTGTCACTTACATAAGATTCATCATCATAATAGTTTTACTGACAAAACAATCTTCTGATGCTTTAGAATTATGAGATTAGTCAAATACACATCTCATCATACTTAAATATTTCATAATATAAAAACAACAAATATGTTTTAAAGTTGTGTGAATATAAATTTTATTAAGAAAAAATAAAAAAGAAACTTTTCATCTAAACTAAATCAAATTAAATTAATTAAAATCAATATGAAATTTTCATAAGACATGAGATATTTTCTTTCATTTATTTTTATATTAAATTATGAATAAATAGATTCAAACAAAACAAAACAAAAAAAAACTCATCTATATTAATCACAGTAAATGATAGTGTTTCATCTTGATGATTAATTTTTACAACGTGTTTATATTAAACAAATGCTGCGGTTGCTAATAAGTTTTTATTCTACTAAATTATTTGTTGATTCTATGTTATTTTGACATTAAAAAATTGTTATTCATTTAAAAAAAAAATATATATCTATATATTCGTAAACATTGATCTTGTTTACCACACTTGTTATCATATCACTTTTTTGTTGCTCTTATATATTTCAACACCCTATTTGCTGTAGTCTTAGAAGAAGAACGCTTAACACTAGTATTCATCAATGTGTTGTTGATAGAATTCGTAACAGCTGTCACACCCGTTATAATAATGAATAGAAAAACAGTATAGATAAGAGAATGAGTTTTTTTTTCTCTTCAGGGAAAATTAGATATGTTAATACAAGCGTCAAAATTTCATAATCCAATAACAAAAATTCCTTTTTTTTTTAATGTCTTTTCAAAAGTATTTACTAAACATTGAATATCGTCTCTGTAAGTCTTTATTTTACATCAAAGGTTTTTTTTTTTTATGTAACGTGCATCATCTTGAGTAAACATGATACTTGAGCAAATCAGAATTACAAGGTTCTACCAATCTTTCTATTTTTATTACATATGACTGTAAAGACCTATTAAGCTTGAATGAAAGAATAAAGAAAAGAGAGCCTAAGACTCTTGGATAGTAGAGAATTAATTTCGGTATTTGCGCATGTGCGTGTCTGTGTGTATATATAAGCATGTTTTCACCGTTCATCTCGTTTACAACTGGTGTTCTTATTATTTTTTAGTTTTTTTGTTATCATAAGTAATCATGTGGAAAATGAATTCAATTAAGTCAAACTACACGTTTAGTTAGCAAGAATAGAAAAAAAGCCTGATGACAAGTTTAGCTTTTGTTTCTTTTTTTTTTTTAATGATAATTAATTATGCGAAATTGAATTATTTCACAGTCATGCTCTAGTTTGTCTTTTCATATGATAGTGTTGATTAAAATTATTGTCTTTTCCGTAAACTATATAACCTCTAATTAAAGTAGAAGTAGATTAGAAAAAATACACATGCGGTATACATTAATTAAATGAATGAATGTTATTATTATTGAAATTACACAATAGAGCTAAAGAATATCTAAAGACAGATAGTAAAAGAAAAATAAAATAGAAAATATAATGATAGTTAAAAAAAGCGTAGATGCAAAATCATGCACGCATAGAGGAATAGACGTGCATGCCTTGAATTCTATTGTTGATTAGTTTTCCTAAATAAATATATATATAAATAGAATATGAAGCATATTTCCATAGGGATATGACATGAAATTCCTTAGTGTAGATTTGATCAACAAGCATACCATTTTCCTTTATGATTTTTTTTTTTCTACTAATTAAAACGAAACTCAAATATTGTCACTTTTGTAAGTCATATAAATTGATATTATTTGATCAAATTAATTTTTTTCAAGAGTTCAGAATTGAAAAACTAATGGATTATTAACTTTTAGGCATCATTAATCTATGCATTTTTGAATATTCGATTGCAATATATTGAATAATTTGATTAGAGAAGATGATAGAAGACTTTCAATTATATACATATGGGAAAATATGCTTATAGAAAAAGAAAATAGCAATTAGATTGTCCAAGAGAGAGACGACTCAGTAAGTTTTTCTTTTATTTCTTTTCTCTTGATAATCTTTAGAACCCGATAGTTATGATCTTATTCTGTTTATAGAGAAGAGAAGAAAAGAAGAATATTTTTGAATAAAAAACTGTATAGGTACAGTTACATATAGGTTTTCTTTTCTTAGTAATATATATTTCATTTCTTTGATGCCTCTTCTTCAATTCATAAGCGGACAATTCACATACATGTAAGCGCAAACATTCAAACAATATTGTATATTAAAGAAATACACTTCTTAGTATAGTTATATGTGCAATACGTATTTGATTGATTTTCTCTATTATATAATGCATTGTTTCTATCATTTAAAATGGGTAATATGACAATTTATTACTTTGTTCTTTACGTGAAAACATGCAGGTTTGTGTAAGTGCTCTCGAAAAAAAAAACGTAGGAAAAAAGAATGTTTGTCTCTGTTAACATCAGGTATCTATGAAAACTATTCTCCGGAATTCAACTAATGTTGTTTTAAGGATGTTTGCCCATGTATGTGAATGGACGAATGCACAGCGCATTTTGTAGTTGATTGCACAGTGTCTGATTATGATAAGAATGCATTGCCAAACAGTTTATATCTAAACGTAACAAATGATGAGTATTTATAGAAATGGGCATGCTAAACTGATGCAAAAAATATGATTTATTCTATAGTTAGATCACCGTCAGAGTCCAAGCACGCAAGGGAGTCGCCATCACTCTTGCTAACAGTAACAAGAAGGCGCGTGCTGAGAAAACAGAGAAAAATGTTTTCATTATTCTTCTTTTATAGGATTGTCGCTATCACACGAAGTAACTCAAGAAAGATGCTCTATGCTATTTCTATATTCTTCTTCTTCTTCTTCTTCTTTTTCTCGTTTTTCTTCTCTTGTTCTTCGATTTTCTATGGTGTGACTCTCTGACTGTTATGACGGTGGATAAGTAGAGTGGCACTTTCATTATTTCAAATGACACATGATTAAGAGAGACTGAGACAATTTCTATAAGAAAGAAAGAAATTATTTAAAACGCACAAAATACTTCTTCAATCATTAAATTTTTTTTTCTATAATCATTATTATTGAACTTTAGATATGATTGAGTATCATATTATTATATTGATGGTCTCTTGTCGAATGTTGTAAAATATTTGACTCTCAGGGTTTGAGTCGATCATCTGTCGAATGATTTTCGGCACAGAAAACGTACGAACATTTGCACTTATGTTCATTGTGCTTGCCTACTTAATGTTCGGTGCCGCTGTATTTGATGCTTGTAAGTTTTTGTTTTTTCCATTAATATGTTTATACATTAATGGTTTGTTATCTCATATTTCAGTGGAATCGAAAGAAGAAGCTCGTATTCGTGCCGCATTAAGACTTCGAATGGCTCGTATTTTATATAAAAATGATACAATTCAAAATGAAAGTGTTTTTCATAGTTTAACAACAACTATATTTGAAAATCGACATGTGCGTACTGGAACAGCGAAACAATGGACATTTCCTGGTGCTTTCTATTTTTCAACATTAGTTGTGACTCTTATTGGTAATTTTTCGATGAAATTAATTTCACATAAAAACTATTTATTTAGGTTATGGACATACAACGCCAAAGACAAGTATGCTTTATATTTAACAACGAAAATGAAAGTTTTTTTTTTTTTTTATTTATTTTTAGTTGGTGGTAAGATCTTTTGTATGGCTTATACAGTTGCCGGAGTGTAAGTATATATTAATATAAATCATTATTTATTTCAAAGTTTTTGTTTTTTTCGTAGACCTCTTAATTTAATTATGTTTCAATCGACTGGTGAACGATTAAATGCAATTATTTCTTTTGTTTTATCACGTCTAAAACGTTTACTGGGTTTTCGTCGTCATAAAGTATCTAGTTTTGAATTAATTGCTGTTGAATTTGGCATGACAATGATGCTTGTACTAGGTGGTTCACTTGTTTTCAGTAGACAAGAAAAATGGACATATTTTGAATCAATTTATTATTCATTTGTTACTTTTTGGACAATAGGTAAGTGAGAATTTTTTTCGAAATGTTATTTTTTTTATTATATTGTTTTTTCAATAAATTATATTAGGCTTCGGTGATTTGGTTCCATTGGCCAGTGTACAACGCTCTGGAGAATCACTGTATTCTCGTTGGGGTTATTTTGTATTTACTGTATCATTTATTTTATTTGGTTTAGCCATAATGGCTTCCTCTCTAAACTTATTGGTACTTCGTCTTGCTCGATTTCAATCGGAGACTAGTACTAGTGGAGTATCAGCTCTTCTTACTCGAAATGAAGAAGATCTGATAGCTGCTGCTATAGCACATCATCGTGCATCTATTCATATTCAACAACGTAGTCGTATTTGTTCAAATAGCAATAACCTAAGTCAGCATCAATTATCAGGACAGGCTTATACACTAATGCGAATGCCTTCGTGGTATTCAGCATCGTCCTCTTCTTCATCATCGTTTAATTCAAAAATTGGTTTTACTAAAAATTCAAAAGATCGAAATTGTTGTTTAGGATTTTCATTATTTAATAGTCAAAAACATCAACGACGGCGTTGGCATCTACGTCGATCACCTCAAAATATAAAACATTTACTTTATTTTGACCATGTATTAGAAAATCATAAATTAACATTGCTACGAAAACCACAAATTCTTCCGCCATACCATGATTATAATCATCTTCATATGATAAATCATGTATCTGGAATTGATTTACAGAAGAAACATAGAATTTCAATTTAACGTAGTTTTGTGAACAAAAGCAACAGCTGACGTATGATGATATCAATAAGGAGAACTGTTGGTCTCCACATAATGATTGCTAATGTCTATATCTATGTATATGTGTATGTATGTATGTCACACAAGATCGATGCGCTTTTCTATTGTATGTATGCGTCTCTTTGTTTGACTCTTGACACATGTTGTTGATCGATTCGTGTGTCAATGAAAGCAATAGAATAGACTTTCAGACATGTCAAAATTGATTTTTTAATGGATGCGTGCCATTGATTCTCGTGCCAACAAAAATTTTTTCATCAATACAAATTGTTTTCTTTTATTCTTTGTATGAAAGAATGTTTTGAAAAGAAACTCATTTATTTCGTATCTTTGTCTACTGAGAATGATTTGAAAGAAAAAAAACTAAGGCTTCTTTTGTTTCATTTTCAAAGTTGTTGTTTTTTTTTTTAGAAGAAAAATTAACGTTCATCTGTGTAAACTCATCAGAACATATTTGAAAATGATTGATTGATTTAGAGTCTATTTTTCTTAAATTTGATAATAGAATTACAAGAAATTTTTCTTTTAAAGAAAAATATGTATCATGAATATTATTCACCTGTATGACTTTTTTTGAAGATAATTTAGCTAATGTTTTCTTGTTGAATACAATTCTATGCAGAAAAAGCTAATGATATTTCCAATAGCTGACTGTTCTATTAATGTATGTCCCTAATAGACTCGAAAAGAACATAAGATATTTGTAATTAAAATAAAAGCTGTTGACATTTTCTATCAGATCAGAGTGTCAAAAGTTCTTATCGAAGTTTTCCTAATCGGTTTTTTTCCTGTTATGATCTAAATAATAGACAGTTACTAATTATAATGATCTTCATATAAAGTTTACTTCAAAATAATTCATTGTTTTTCCCTATTAGAATTTTGTACGATAAATTACATACTATTATCATTGATTATCTAAAAGTGTTCCATAAGAGTTCTATCAATATTTTCGTTTCCTAATGAGATAATATTTCTTATTCAAAGTTTCATACGAAGAAAACACAGTTAGGATTAGTATTGAATATCTGTTTTCAATAGCATCTTTATGCCTGATATGAAAAAACAAACAAAATATTCAATTAGATCATTTTGATTATTGCCTTATGTTGTACAAAATCTAATAGATATCAATGTTTCTTAATAGAGTTCATCTTAGAAAAATGTGCATCATTTTTTAATAGGTCTCATTGAAACGATTAGAATGAGTCTCTCGGATATGGACCTATTTTATATACAATAAGTATAATAATGGAAATATTTGAATTTTATCAGATGTATTCATTGTAACTCTTGTTCCAAAAACCAATGAAAAACATTAATGTCCTTAGAATTTTCAACATAATTTCTATAAATCATCTGGATTAAAATAACTGCAGATATTCTTTAATCGGTCATTTACGAAAGATTCAGTAATATCAAGAAAAATAAAATAGTTGCACAAAAGATGTCCGAAGAGAAAATCTTTTTCAAGAGTACAAGTTTCTATTAGTGAACATCTTCCTAGTCTAACCTTGAATATTGTTTTTACAATACCAATTGTTATTTTAATCTCTTCTAAATAAACACATATGCAATTGTTTTTCTCCCTTTCCTTTGTATCACTTCTGGCTAAAGCATTAAGATTGTTCTTCATTGTTTGTTATTACTTTACATGTCAGAGAAAACATTGACATCACAAACATCATCTTACATTAGTCGAAAAAGTTCAATTAATTAATGATAATAATGACTGTAATGATAAATATCATAATGTGAATTAGCTGAAAAACCAAACATTTTACTTGGTTCTGTTTAGAGTCTCAAATTCTGAAAAATTCCTTTCGTTCCAAAAGTTTTTCGAAACAATATAGAAAAAGCCAGTCTTTCGATTTGTTTTTGATTTTTTTTATTAAAACATGTGGTGTATTTCAAATGTTTTTGTTTTTAACAACGATCTTAACATTTACATAGGTTAATCAAAAAGTTTTCGGACTTTTAAATATTTATTCATATAAAATATATTTTGTTAATCTTTTTACAGTAACTGTTCGTAGTAGTTCCCATTATGTTCAATACAAAACTTTATGTTTTCGATCTAATTCTGAAATGTTTTTTTGGTTTTCTTGAACAGGTATTGAATTGAGCTCTTTCGTTATTGTTTTACCTGAACTCGTAGCATGTGGATATGTATCAAGGCTACGTTTCAGACAACTGAACAACCAAAAGTCTGAAGGAGCTAGACTAGGTGAGTATGATGGATAAATCATAATTTTGATTTTTCCTTTTAAGGATCATTAAGATTAAGAGCAATAATTTACATATGTGATTTTTGCATCTTTATATTGCAAATTTATGCTATTTGGTATTGATGATGTTCTTTTCTCTTATATAGATTTTTGACTAATGTCTTCAAGTAATCCTCACAATAGTTTATGCGATAACGATATCTAAGATGGTAATAGTATCATCAACACTCATGTGTGGGTTATCAAGCACCAGGTCTTTGACATGATCAATATGTCGTTGAATAATGACGATTATTGGGCGAACATTTCGAGCATCAGCTTCCAACAACTCTCGTCCACTTGAAAATCAATGAACCTAACGAATCACTGCACTATATGAAACAACACCTTGTCCATAAGCAGTCATTGATTCATTTATGATTTTGTGTAACAATAAAATCTAAAAAACTAACAGATTTGTATATATGATCGTATACAAAGTTTATTCATCTGACAACAGAGGTGTTGAAAAGAATTCATTCAAGATTTGCCATAATAGAGACTCGTGAAACTTCGCATTGGTATTTTAATACATAACAAATGTTGCTACTAGAATAGGCCAACATGAGGTATAAAATCAATCAACATGAAATTTTGAAGTAGTCTTACGAGAAATTCTTCACTACTTTATGTAAATAAATCATAGAAAAAAGAATTAGACAGTTACACCAGCGAAGCCCAACTAGAAAAGTGGCTGATTATACAAGTCCAAAAAAAATGTCAGAATGCACTCCTAAACGACACCTGTTGTTTTTAATTCTTGAGACTTCCGTAGAGGAAATCAGAATCAATTTGAGTCTCGTGCAGAAATCTTGACTCCGTTGATAAGTTAAAAGATAATGAATCTGAACTAAGTATTAACATATGAGGAAACTATTGCAAATAGTATATGATTTATCAATGGTGTTTTTTATATTGAATCCTGTATGACTATATAAGGAAACTCTCAACTGTTAATTATCGTTTTCGGTAATTTTTAGAGCCTCCGAACTAAGTCAAGTAAAAAAAAACAGATTTCAGATATGCGCTTGTCACATTCTCAGGATCTTGACAAATGTGTTTTCATTTTGAAATTATGCTTAGAGCTGACAAGGACGAATGGCTGACTTGAGCCATGACCGATGAATTAAGAAGAAGAAGAAGAGCTTGTTATGGAAACTAAACGAGAGAAAAGTAATAAGTCAACTACTGCACTTTGTGCCGTCAGCCGCCTTCCAATCAATGGAACAAACGAAATTTTACGGAACAATTTGACAAGTTTCTTCTACAGAGCTCTATTGTGTATCCAATATTTAGGAATTGAAAAAAAATAGTATTTAAATTATTATCAAACAAACAAAAATCAAGGTATCAAACGAAAATTCAAATGTTTTGACATAAGAAAACTTGATAGATATGAGTGAATTTCAACTTTTTAGTACAAATAGTGCAGAAAAACAAAAATAGACGTAAACAATTTCTGAGTTGTACATCTGTGATTATACATTGTGTCTATGTTATACAAGAAAAGTTTTGCTAATACTTAACTGAATATTAAGGGAAAAATATAGTGTAAAGTTTAATTTCTGCTTAATTCAAAGACTAAATTGGTTTTATTCGATAAAAAGGCTTGAGTAATTTTTGTAGTTTTACATATGAAGTGAGTAGTCATGAACAACTCACAATACATGCAGATTTCTTCATCGAATTCTTCTGAGTTAAATTATACTCGAAAAGAATATTTTTAAGTTAGTTTAACTGAGGACATCGGCGAAAACAGCGGCACTGTATGTTTTCCCCCAATATCATCACTGTATTTTGTGTGCTATAATTTGAATATATTCGGAATAGTAAAAGCTCGAAGATTGAAATTTTTATCGCTAATATAAATTTTTGAGTTCTATGTTAAACTGAAAACTTGAATGAAATTAGAATGACTGTTCATAAGTTTTAAACCAAATAAGTTTCAAAATATCATCGTACAAAATTAGTGGATATACTATTTTTTGAGTACTCGAATCTCTTTTTTCTCTAATATAGAACAAAGATAATGTGTCTGTCATTGAATGTAGAGAGTAGAAGTATCTGAACAGAAAGATGTTTATAACGATGCATCACATGTTTCAATAGAGTGATATCCAAGCCAAAAATAGCCTACTTACATTTTCTTTTTTACTTATTTCTATTCTCAGACAAGCGTCTTCTTTACATATATGTCGCGTAAAAATACGATCTTTTTTAGCTATCAACCCTGTAACCTTGAAACGATACAGGATAGAAACAAAAAATTTAGTGTGGATGTGAGGGCTACGAAGAGAATAAAATTTAAAAAAACACTTCAAAATCGTTCGATGGAAACTAAAACTATAGCGTAGATACTTGGAAATACCAATTAAATTTAAAAAAATGTTGAAATGAAGGAAGACGAACCACATAGGCAATGGTTTCTAATGTCTTCAAAACTAGTGAAGAAACTTACATTATGAAATCTTTTTTCATTTCATAGTAACATAGAAATGAATACCTCTCAATGGTGAACATTTTTTCAAAGCTTCGACTAGACATGTGTAGACCAAGTGATTTTTATCCTGCTCCCCGGTAGCTTCTTTTTCAAAGGTCTTAATCATAGTCACAGTGAATCTAACATCCTTCTGGTCTCGGTTCCCACACATGTCTACTCAAATGCAACAGCTACTGAGAAAAGAACATGATTAGAAATGTAACAAATAGATAAAATCATGTTTTTAAATAATTTTATGAATTAAATAAGAATAGATCACCACTAGAAGAGACAACGGCACTATAATTTATCTCAAGTAAATATGCTTTATCACAGTCATATTCACAAACGGAAAAAAACGATTGTCTAAAGATGATGAAACGATAGGTAGTTAACAAAATGACCAAATGCAATCAGACAATGACAAAGACATTTTAGTGTTCCTAATGATGAAACTGTTTATTTTCTTTTATAGGCATCAAGGTTGAAACCGATTTGGCCGGACCGGTAGATTCCGAAATTTCACCGGTTGAAAGTTTGGAAAAATCTTCTTTGTTAACACTGTTTTTTGCCCATAAAAACTAAGATGTCACATGTTTTTCTGTCAAAATGCAGAAAAAAGTGCTCAAAATATATGTTATATAAATCATTTTTTCTGAGATTCTCTTGAAAAAGATTCATTATGATGAGTGTCTTTTACATGCGTTCCTCAACTATTTTATATTTGGAGCCATTTTTTCTAAAAAATCGTTTTTCAAAAATATTCCCATTTTTCCGTCGGTTTTCAACGAAATTTCACTGGTTGGACATGTAATTCCAACTGATCGGACCGAACCGGTTTAAGATTTCTCAACCGATGGCAACTCTGATAGGCATGTACATAATCGTAATATGTTTATTTATTAAAATTTAATATTTACAGATTTTAAGAATCCGGTTCCGGTCTCAGTAAAATTTTGCTTTTTGTCCCGGTCTTGACTACTGGAACCATGACTAGTTCCGCATATATCTAGTTCCGACGAAGTTCATTCAATAAAAATCTTAGTGTATATATCATTAACTGAACTTCCTATTATTTGCAATCTTTCTAATCTCAATAATTTTTCATCTCATATATTTCAATTTGTAATCTTCTTTGAAATAACAACCACAAAGCCAAGTTCATTTTCACTTTTTTCTCTGTCTGTCTTTTTTTTAATCGCCCTTTTGTTTCACACATACAACCAAAAAGAAAAACCGAAATGATCAAGAACGACAAAGCACACACAAGAAAAATAAAGAAAGAACATAATATATCATACATCTACATGAAGAAAACGAGCGAAAGACACAGAAAGAAAAGTTAATAATGGTCATAGAAAAAAAATATAGTTTTAAGAGACATGTTGAATAAGGATCATCACCAGGTATAGAGTACGTAGAAAGGAACGATACTATTCAATAAACAATACAAGTCGTCATGAAATAGACACACACACACACACAAATATATAGAAAAAAAGACGTCGAAGTTTACCAGAGAAATACCGCATACAATGTGGTATTGCTTTTTCTTTACGATGGGAATGTCATGAGTTAAGCAAACAAAAAAAAAATTATGCTGTCTTAATATGCGTTTGTCAATGTGTATAAAAATAATTGGGGAGAAAAAAAGAAACGGCTATAGTTATAATGATGTTCTAATAAACAAAAAAAACCAGATGAAACAAACAAATGAACAGAGAAGAACAAGAACAATAAACGTAGTAGAGTTTTTTTTTCAGATATTTTTTTTAATTAGTTTGAGAAAATTTATATGATTTTTTTTTCTTTCGTTTTCATTTGTTTTATATGTTTTTTTTCAATTTCATGATATATAAATTTCTTTTAGAAATATGAATATCATGTTTTTATCAACAACAACGAAAATAAAGAAAAATAAAGTATGTATATCTAAACTTTTCGATCGTTTTCTTTTTTCCTCATCACATCATCAGATTTCGTAACACAAATGGTGGGACAAATTATCTTAAGTTTATATCTAAACTGATCTTTCACAGTAAAACGAAGACAAAAAAAAAGAAGAAGAAAAAAAAGAAAGAAAAACAAGTATATTAAGTTCTTTTTGAAAGATAGGAAGCAAAAAAAGAATCTCGATGATTGTATTTACTTATAATCATGATTGATGTCGACGTTGATGATGATGATGATTCGCTAATATTTGTTGATTTGTATGGAAATCATTTGAATAATTTCGAGATCCATGATGATACGACAAAGAGTTTGCTGTTTGTCGTTGAATATTATGATGTCGATAATGTGAATTTTGATGACGATGATTGTGATTAGGACGGTAATATCTATACGAATTCGATGATGAACTCGATGGCGATGACTAGAAAAATAAATATAGGTATAATTAGATATTTATAATCAATATTTAAATCATTTTGATATGATTAATAGCAATAGAAATTTAGCCTTTTCTATATAGATGAATAGACTATCGAAAATGTTGCAAACTTGGTACTAGAACTCGTTGGGTTCAAAACATTTGGACCCTTGCTCAGTTGATTGAACTTGTTTTTGGATCTGGACTCAGTCGAATCGTACTTTGGTACTCTCTATGAAATTTGCTAATCGGAATAGGATAGTTGCTCCGAAGATATGAGATACTTTTTTTCGGTTGTTTTTTTCTTCAGTGATTAGTGCATCCTGCACATATCTCAAATAAGTAGAGCCCGTTGAATTAGTGTTAGATTCGAACCTAGTCGAGTTCAAGTCCAAATACTGTGCACCGAATCGATTCTATGCTACACATTTCTCATACGAGTCATCTGAAAACTGCTTAGGATGTACTAAGTACCGAATACGAAAAGTCAGAACATCGAGTCTCGTACCTGTGGGGTGACTATCCTATTCCGATTAGAAACTTTCATTGAAAATATCAAAGTACGGTTCGACTGGTTCCGGATTCGGGCACCAAAAGTATCAAATAAACTGAATCCAAAAATTTTGGAACCGACGGGCTGTACTCGACAAGGTCAGCAATCAATCTGGCAAGTTCTAGTTGCTGGACAAAATGTTACAATATATCCGTGCGTTACCAACTAATAATGGAAAAATAATGATTAAAAGTGAAGAAAAAAAAATAATGAGATAATACTCTAGTTACTCAAAGAAAAAATTCAATGATGAGTTCAAAAAATTATTGATACATTTACAAAAATCTGCAAAGATTTTCAGCTATTATACTGAAACAATCTTTTGTTTCGAAACCTTTTAGACTATCTCAACGAAATAAAAGTTTTAGAATGACATTCAAATACTTCTTAAAAATTCTTCTGTTGCCTACGTAATTTAATAAAGTTTCAGACAAGATTTCTTTGGATTTACATCAAGAAAATTCTTTGCAGACTTTAATAAATGTGCTAATACTTTTCTAATTTAGTGTTCGACTGTCTTTAAATAACTAAAGTATTACCTCGTCATTATGTTTTTTCACTTTTAATCGCTTCTTTTTACTCAATTGATCAGTCATATACAGATAGATATAAAGCAACATTTTGTCCGCGACGAAAAGTCTTGTCGCATCAAAAATTGATCATATTTTGTTTAAGATTTAGATTAAGTCAATTTATCCATATAGAATTACTAGTAGAAGAAAGGATATGATTATAACAGAATAGAACATTGAATTTCGAAAAAAAAAACCAAATCTTCATGATAAAAAAAGAAGTTAATCAAGTAGAAAAAAATTTAATAAAAACAAAAAATGAATTCACTCTTAATTGTATTTTATTGTTTCATAAAGCAAAGACCAATAGTAATTATATATTCACGTTTTGAAGATATATGAATATTTTCTTCGCCAATATTTTATTCTGGTATGATAATAACAATGTTCATATATGTGAAATTTCCAATGTCCAAAAAAAATATTTTCTTCTACCATTGAATAAAACTTTTCAATTTTTCCATATTCGAGAATTTTAGATTCATCTCGAATATATTTAACTTTGTCTCCAAATTAACAGTATATATAATAGAAAATGATAGACATGATTAAATCTTATAACGAAACATTTTATACACATGAATTTAAAAAGATTTAATAATTTCTTTGCATGAAGAGTTTTTCTTTCAAATGCTTGACTATAATGAAATGTTCATATAAATGTAAAACATTTAACTCTACAATCGAAGACTGAGATGGCATATTTCATATATATGTATTTTCTTTGGTATCTGATTTAAATGAAAAACTTCGAAGATAAATTATGTCGAAAAATATTTCGACATACAAATAACTCTCCTTCAGTTTTTCTCATCTTGTATCGCAAAAAAAAAATCTCGTTTTTTTTTTTTTTTTTTTGACTAAAATATAAAGGCGTAAAAATATTATTAGAAAAAAAGAAATAAATACTTGTAAAAAAAAACAAAAGATTTTTTTTTTTCAATAGATAATAATACATACCGATCGACTGGAATTTGATGATGAACTTGAACAATGATGATAATGATGTGGATGTGAATGATATCGTTGTTGATGATAATTATCATCAATAAATAAATGTTCATATTTATAATGATAATATTCTTTAAGATGATGTATATTTATTAATGTTGCTTCTTTATCGTGATGTGTTAAACAAACCGTACTTTGTTGTATAACATTAGATAAATGATCAAAAAATAATAAACAAAGTCTTACATTAATAATATTATTTTGTGTATAAGATGTTTTTATATTTTGTTGATTATTATCTCGATATTGTAAAATTGAATTTGTTGTTTCATCCATATTTGTTAATGATAATGGTAAAAAATGTGTTGTAACATATTGAGTTATAACATACATTTGTTCAGGTATTGTTTTATAATCAATAAAAAATCTTGAACACATATATCGTTGCATACGAAACATATCTGTTAGATCATGAATTTTATAATTTTGTGCTAATAAATCACAATATTTCTATAGATATAATAAATAGAATTAATATATAAGAAAACAAAAAAAAAAAAAAAAAAAAAAAAATAAATTTACCAATAAACCACCACCACGCATTGTTTCAGGTGCATATGTTGCAATTAATTTTTTATTTAAATGATCAAGTGCTTGATGTAAATCTCTATAACCGGAAGAAACTTCAATGACTAGTGGAGATGATGGTATTTCAATAGCAATAATTGTTGCTGGACTAGGTGGTGCACTATTTGTATCAACTGGTGTACGAAATACTTGATCATCATCTTCATTAACTGAATCATCAGCATCTGAAACAATACCATCATCAGTATCATCATTTAATGAAAGATGAAATTGAAGTGAACTATCTGTTGGTTCTTCATTTATTGTTGATATTGATGCTTTTAATAAACGTGAACGAGATTCGAATATAGCTAAACGATAAATTTAAGTAAATAATAAAAAAATTTTAAAATATATATGAGATATTAGTTTATTGAGTCTTTTGTCAAAAATTGATCTCAGATCAAATATATTTGAATCGAATGAAATTTTTTACCCTATATCATAATGTTTGAAGGAGATATTCAATAAACAAGGGTAAAAAATAGAGTGTACACCAGAGCTGAACATAGGACAGGACAGAAAATCTTGTCCTGTGCTCACATCTGTTTTGTAAACTTTCTTTTTCTTTGTATCTTCTTTTGTTATACAGTAATTTTCGTTATCCTATTTTGTTTTATTAATAGTATTCAATATTTGTTCAGATAATAATGATAAAACTTCACAAGTTCCTTTTTTTTTATATTTGTTTCCTATGATATACATGCTATTATAATAATAAATCAAGATGTTTTATATATTTTCTTGTATTTATAATATTAGTCATTTTTTGAAAGCTTCAGTTGCTCTATTTTAAAATGATACGAAATAAATTAACTATAAGATAACTAATATCTTCTTTGGGGATTGAAAGTCAAAATAAGGATGCTTACTGACCTGGACTGTGCCTAGCTCTAGTGTGCATCTCCTGATTTCATGACCTCCGGCGATCCCTCATTCAGTCTATTTAATTACTTTTTGTTGGAAAGAGTATGTCAAAGTCCTTTGGTTTTTAAATTTCTATTTTTTAAGCTGAAAAAAGCTTATGATAAGTTCAATCGTTCAAAAAACTAGCGATCTAATTCTTTTTTTTTGTGCGATGATCGCAAAGCTTATTAAAACAAAAAAGCTTTGGCAAGTACTGCAATTTTACACACTCTTTCGAACAAAAAAAGAATTTAAATTTAGAGAATGAAAGTTCATAGAGAAGTCTAAGATGCGCGATTAAAAAGCATAAGCAAAATAAAAACGAAAAAAAATTCTTTTGTTTTTTTTCATTGGGAGATTTGAATGAAGTAATCATCAATTACTATGTATCTTTCTTTACTGTATATAAATAAATTTCTTTTTAAGGCTTGTTTAACTTCAATATATAAGTAATTTTTTTTTTAATTACATAGAATTCAGTCGAAAATACTCTAGTGCAATGAACTTTTTTTCGTTTCAGCTCGCTTTTAATTAAAAGTTATAACCATTAGAAACATTTTACGTCAATATAAAAATTTAAAACATGAATCATAATCTATAAATAAATACTGAAGAGAAAAGGCGGAATGACATTAAATAATATTCTTTTTGATATGAAACTTTTTTCTCTTGCATGAGCTTTATGTTTCTACAACAATTGTTGAAAGTTGTTAAAACATCTTTATACGTCATTAAAGTACTTATTTTCCATATAAACACCTCAAAACCTTTTTTAGAAAAAAAAATCATGTTTTTTTTAAGCAGACCATGATAGAAATCATCAAAATGAAAGGTCATGCCCCAGGCAAACGTTCCATGCAGTTATCTTAATGTTAATTTTTCTGATGAAATTTGCCTTTTTTTTTGTTTTGAGTGCTGAAAAGAGCCTTGATCTGTGTTCGAAATGGAAACTGTTAATTGTGTCATTAAGTTTTCCATTAATTTTATTTTTCATTGGGAAGAATAAAATATCGAATACAAAAATATTTTTAAGAAAAAGAAGTTTTTTGAAGCCGCAAAAATCTTAGAATCAAATATTCACTTAATAAGAAAGATTATTTTTTTTTTGTTTTATTCATTTATTTTCAAGTTTGATAACATAAAGATCGGTTAGTATGCCAAAAAATTCACTAAAATCTACCTGGAAAGAGAAGTTATCAGAAACTGAATATATTTCAGTTCTTTTTTTTGCATACTTGATCAATTATTTTTATTTTATACAAAAGCATTCATTATAAAGAATAGCTGTATTATTGTATGATGTTGAAAAGTATATAATGAAAACCAATTTAAAAAAAATATTTGAATGAAATACAAGAAAAAGAAATCATTTGCCGGAAGTTGCAGCAGAGTTTCCGGAGTACATTTTTGTACTGAAATTAGTAGCTTTTAGGAAATACTTCCAATCAAATTCTTTTATATATTTTTTTTTTTTTACACTTAATATTTTACTTGTGATAATAAAAGAAAAACAAAATTGCATGACAAAGGTATATCAAGAACAAAATTAATTCAACATTTTTTTTTGTTCTATCCATTATGTTACAATCAACATAGAAAAGTAGACTTTTTTACCCTTCATCTTATCTTAAAGACTATTGACATATACACATTAAAGTATATGAAATGAAATTGACAAATCAATTTTCTTAATATATAATTTAACTGTCTTTCATTATAAATTCTCAGTACATTTTATTTTCATAACAATGTTTATCATTATTCGTCAAGGATATATATATCTTGTTATTATCGTGATGCATTTTACTTTCATATAATCATAATATTTAATTAAAATAAATTAGCGTTTAATCATACAAAATATTATAAATAGCAACGAATATATTATTGTGTATGACATTCACCATTGTACCTCTACTAACCTCATATTGTGTATCACTGTATTTAGTAGTAATAGGTTAAAACAATTGGGCAATGAAATAAAAAGAATGATGAAACAACGAAATGACTTTTTTTAGGTTTGTAATGTTCCAACAATTTTCAAATGTTGGTCTAATAAATTTTTTGTAAATGAATTAGGGATTGAATTATATACATGGTTTATTATTAGTGTTGTTTTATTTTTGCTTTGGTGATTTATTATCTTGATGGAAATCAAAATTTTTCTTTAATAGAAAGTATGAATATGATGATTAGATTTCGTTTTGCTTTCATAAGTGTCAGTAGGTTCGAATAATAAAATATTATTTAAAAATTTTCTCTATTCTAATGAATGATAAGCTTTTGTTTTCAACATAAACATAACTTTCTACGACTAATTTTCAAATATTGATAATAAGATACAATCAATCAAAGGTAATTCTATTCACTAAGAGGACATAAAACTACTTTTTTCATTAGAAAATGTTTATTCAACAAGTCAACAGGAAGCATACGAAAAATGGGACATTAACTAAAAGGTTAAGTATTCAATAAAAATTATGATATAATTAAGTGCATCTATTATGATCATACGATTCCAAGTAGATTTAAATCCTACCAAAACATGATCATGTAAGAGTTACAGTGAAGTTGTTCGCCTACGTGCATGATTTGTAGGCAAATGGTTCCTTAGCAACGATTTCATTTGCCAACAAGACAAAGACACGTCACATACACATTAAGAAACATTAGCATAATGTGAAAAGAATTTCATGCATTTTTATAAACAATCATCAAACAATCATAATCTCAATATATTTGATTATGACTTGTGAGACACTAGTGCTTATAATAGGTTATAGGATTTAGCTTAAAACTATGATTCTGTACTTGATAAAATAAGGAAAGGAATTTGTTATGAACAAAAAAAAACAGTGCATATATTAAATAAAATTCTTATTATAACGTGCAGGGCTTTTCATAGTGCATTTTGTGTTAAATTTTGTTTTTAAGGGTATTTCTCTCATAACTCAAAATTTTTTGGTTTTTTGTTATTATTCAATAGTCTGAAATATAACGACTCGTGTTTTTCTCAAATTAATTTTTACATAAAAAAGAAAAAAATGCAGAAACGCCTCCGCTTCTTCGCCGGAGTACATTCAACCAAGCTGAAACTTTGTTGTACATATGCTATACACTATCTGGAATGCGCATTTTACTTGTTTCAAAAGATACGATTCTACTGATTCTCCGTATCTCTTACACAGAAATGCTCTCTTCAACAAAAACATGCATTTTTAAGGGTACCGTCGATATTTTACCTTTTTTATTCGAAGAACAGAAAACAAAAACATGCCCACGTCAAATAATGTCTAATGCTTATTAAATAATATCCTGCTCGATCGAACAAAGCATGTTAGAGACACAAGGATACAAATTGGGGTCATTGTGGTCCCATTATCTCATAGAAGACAATATCCTAGAACTTTGAGCTTATGACATCTGCTACTCTCTTCGTCAACTTCTATCTACCCTGAAAATATCAAATTGTTTTGATAATCTATTCTTCAGATATTATGGACAGGATGAGCGGGGACTCTGAATTAAAATGTTAGTATTTTCTGCAAAGAAAAAATGATTTGAAACAGAAAAATTTACTATCTTCTAGGCAATTCATTATGCTGTATCATCGGAACAGAGCAAAATATTTTTTTTTGTCGGCGAAAAGTTTGTTTGCAAAGGAAACTACTATGTTCGATAAACTACAATCCATTAGTTTTTCTTTTTATAACCTTATCTCATTTGATATTGAAAATCGAATATAATTAAGATTTTTAATTCAGAATATTGAAACTCTAATATTTATTTAAATAAATACTCACGATTATTAATATTATTATTTGATGTTGAAATAGTTGTAATAGTAGCTAATGTTTGACATTCGATATTATTTTCTTGTTGAATTGTATCAGGTGATGATGATGGTGTAAAAAATCCAAAACGTAATGGACTTGTGCTTGTTAATAAAATATTATTTTGATGATTTTTTTCATTACTATTTTTACAATCATTTCTTTCATCATCATCATTATCATTATTATCTTTTTTTATTATTGTTAAACCATTAATAGCATCAATAATTAAATTTTTTGTTTTTATTGTTTTTGTTATTGATGATATTGATGAACGATTATATATTTGTGATAAATTACGATTTGTATGATTATTTAATTGTTTTTCATATAATAATGGTTCAAGATTAATTTGAAATGAATCAACACTAAATTGCCATTGTCGTTTAAGATGTTCAACAAATTTTAATTCAAGATTTTGTCCCGAATAATTTTGTAATGATAATAATGCCCATGAATCTTGTTCTGATGATATTTTAATATTTTTTTTTGCATATGCATCAAGTATAGTTGATAAATAATGATGTGTATATTGTTGTGATTGTTGTTCAGATGTTTTTATATTTGTAATATGTTCTAATAAACATGAACATATAATATATTTAATTATTGTCCATACATCACATAAATATGATTCATTATTTGATGAAAATAATGTTGTTTTTTGTTCAGATGATAATGGAGTTTTAATATGTATTAATATATCAATATCACGATAAACAAAATTTGAATCATTAACGAGTACATACGACGCAGCACCACCATTTAAACGTATACTTGTTATATCAATTGAATATTCTTTTAATTTATTTCGAACTTGTCGAAGAAAACTTCGTGGTGTTAAATTTAATGTTGGAAATGATGATGGTGGTGATGAACATATTGGAATTGAACGATCTAATATATGTTTTAATTTATCTGTTTGTTCACAAGTTAAATAAACTTTTGTATTATTATTATTATTATTATTGTTTGAATTTGTTGAAGTATGTGAAACATGCATTCCTTTTTTTTTTTTGTGGTCGATGGCTTTTTTCCTCTTTATTTCTAGAAAATACAAAAAAAGAAAGATAATATATTATCATTACTATTTATATACATATTTCTGACTGTACAAATGAATAATATCGACGACGACGACCGCAATGTAGAATAGCAACAATAAACAAGTAAAGAAAAAGAAATGAAATGGAGGTTTTCTTTTAGTCACGCGCACATATAAACTATTCTCTTGTTTTTTCCTCTCCATCTTTTTCTCGGTAGTATATAGACGAAAGAAAGACAGAAAGGAAGAGAAATACGAATAATCACAGTAACGACTAATAATAATAATAATAACAACAACAACAACAACGACAATAAGAATAGAAAGGAAGGACTCCGAACGATTCTTTTGAAAGAAAAGTATTACAATAAAAAATATTATTAGTTTATAGACAATACAGTTGATTCGATTGGATATAAAAAGTGACATCTGAAATTTAAAATAAGTTTTTGGTTAATATTGACATAGTGCGACATCAAAAACAAAACAAAATAGAAAAAGTTTTCTTTCATTTTTATTTTCCTATACTAAAAAAACAACAGAAACAGCAGAAACATTAGTATATATTTACTCTATGACGAACAAGTTTACTTAATATTATTTGTCTGTGTTCCTTTAATATCTGAGAACACAATATCAATCTTCCACATTCTTATGTTTATTTTTAATATTTCTATAAAATTCTACGGACTTATTTGTCTTATTAATTTTTTTATATTTAATCATAATACCAAATAAAAGAATTTTTATTATGAAAATTTATTTGTTATCTCTCATATACTTTATAATATAATTTTCTCTTCATGTTTTAATTAAAACTTCTTTCACTATATAGATTTTCTAAAATATTCAAATACTTATTCAATCTAATTAAGATAAACTTTCAACTGACTTTAAAGAAAAACAACTACATCAATACTTGTTACTTATTTATAATTCTCATAGGACTTCTGCAATACAAACAAACATTTTTTCGTTTCTTTGATGAGTATCTAAAAATAAATTTTCCTATTTTCTATCATAAGACATTAATTAAAGATATAAATAGGATAAATATATCGTTTTTTTTTTCTCCACGTTGCATTCGGTTATATATAAATTAAATTAGAAATATTTTATCTAAAAAAAGAAAAAGAAAAGACTTAACAGATGCTTCCGTAGTAATTATAAATCAAAAGAGGAGAAGAAGAAGAAAAGAAAAACAAATTACGAACGATAATTATTCGGATGGTGTCAAACGAAGAATTAAGTCTTTTAAGTTTGGAAATTTTTCAATTAAATATGATCTTTTTCCCCATTCAAAATCTTGATAATCAAATCCTGGTGAACAAGTACATCCACATAAAATATAATTATCATTTGAATTTTCTATATTTGTTTTAATTAATTCAGCTGCAAACCATTTTCCATAAGGAATAAGAATTTGTGGTCGAACATTTTTATTTCGACTTAAATCTTGACCTAATATATGTTCAGTATGTGACGAATTTTCTTCATCTAATTCATGTATAATTAATGGTGAACCTTTATAAAAATGCCATATTTCATCTGCTTTTATACGATGAAAAATACTTATTGGTGTTTCAGGAAATTTAAGTAAAAAATAAATTGATGTTGAACATAAACGAATCTGTTTATTGTAACGTTCAAGTGCACAATGATCATTACTACGATATATTTCAGCATAAAACCCACCTTCTGGATGTGGTTTTAAATCTAATATACGTATCCATTCGTCAGCTTGTTTATCATTTGATTTATTTGTCATGATTAGTTGAATACAAGAATAGGTGTCCGTAAACAAAATACGCAAATGATTTATATGCAGTAACACTACTGCATTATAACCTTCTTTGTGAATCGAAAGAAAAGAAAAAGAAAAAAGATATATATAGAGTGAGAGACTATCACTACATTACCACATAAAAAACAAATAACTCAATTAATAGGGCTATGTACGTCATAAAATCTGAAGAAACAATAAAGATTGTTTTCTAGATAAAAATATGTAATATCATGCATTGAAAAAAAAAAAGTTGACCTTAACAAAAATTGATTGACATGTTAGAATTTATTCTTTTAATGAGCAAATGAGCGTAAAGTCGGGTTAAAAATAATTCGGATAACGAATGATAGTAATAATCATGAAATAATAGACTATCAGTCAGATGAATGGCATATGCAAAAAAAAAACAAAGAAAAAAAGCGGCAGAATGAAAAGCATGGGAGAAAAAAGCAGTCACACAAATAGAAAAAGAAATTGCCTGTTAGGACTTTGGTAGCCGTGCGTGTGCACACATCTCCTGTTATCGAGTTTAGTTGATGTAGAAAAAAAAATCGGTTGAGAGGAGACTTGTGCTAATTGTGATGTGTGCGTGTTTGAAAAGGAAAATTCGAAAAATACTTAGACCGATGACAAATAAAAGAAGAAAAGAACAAGACACGGAGTGTCATTTCAAACGAAGCGGAAAAAGAAAAGTCAATTTGAAATGCTCTTTGCTTTTCTGTCTTTATTCTATTTTTATCGTTATCATATAATCTATCATCTAAACTAAATACACAAACATAAATCTTCTATATTTTCTGTAGAACTATACATTTGTTGATTTTCCGATAAAATCATTCAACTCAATCTAATCTAACAAAATGACGTTTGATATTTTTCTTTTACATTGACATGTATACAAATCTTATTCAATATGTCATGATAGCATTTTGTAATAAAACATGACTTTATTCTATTATAGTATACTCTCATATCATATTATTTTTATTTTTATTTTGTCATGAAAAATGATCTGGTTTTGATGGTTGAGAAGTTTTGTCGTATATTCTAGATAACTTTTGATGACTTGTTTTTTTCAACTAATGTTGTCCATGACAGAATTAAACAGAAGTGGGGTTATACTCTCAATAGTTTGACAAGAGTAATCAGCAATAGCTTGCAGTTATCAACAATCGAAAGAGAAGAACTTCGAACATACTATATAAGACAAAAATTTGAAAATCTATCATTTTTATAAAACATTTGAAAAAAAAATGAATGCGAAAGGTGATCCATCTTGATGTAATTTTGATTTTAATATGTATTTCAGATAGAGAGACTTCCGATCTAGAATTTAGAGTACAATTCAAGTGATTATGTTTTCATATCTTAATATTGAAGAACATATCTATCTATTCGATCAAACTAGAGTTGTATTCAAAAAAAACTTGTAATCGTAAATTGTAATACTACTTTCTCGGAATTACGTAGTTTATTTCTACTGTTTCTGATATGATTGGATAGCCCATGAAAAATACTACGTGTGAATTTATTTCTAGTCTACCTTCAAAAGAAAAATAAAGGATATTAGCATGTCAATTGCAAGTGACAAAAAACATTGCATGATTATATAACAATTTTTCAGTAAAGTGGTATTATCAATCGGAAAAACTAGAAGATAGTCATAGACATAATAATCACAATATTAAAAGTTAGAAATCAATTAAATCGTTCTAGTGCGAAGCTAGAAATAGATAGAATATGAGATCGGAAATAGTAATGAATAAAAGCTCTTTTTAAAAAAATGGAATTCGATCCAAAAAATTGGGTTTCTCTTCAATTCTATTTTAGAAGTTAGAAAGTTTGTCAAAACGCGTGTTCATATTGAGAAAATTTAATTGAAATTGTTTTGAACATTTCTAGATAATATAAATAGAAAAAAACGTCAGAAACAATTTTTGAAAAAAGTATAATATTTTTGTCACTTCCAATTGACACGCTTATATCCTTATATTTTTCTTTTGAAGGAAGACTGAAAATAAATCAAAATACATTCACACGTAGTATTTTTCGTGGACTATCCAATCATATGAGGAACAGCAGAAATAAACTAATTCCGAGAAAGTAGTATTACAATCTACGAGTGCAAGTTTTCTTGAATACAGCTATTTTAAAATAGTTTTATTTGATATAGTATCACGCAAAAAATATGTCCAAAGTTCTTCTCTCTTGATTGATGAACATTGCAAATTATTATCTATTGCTGCTGTGGATTTATTGAGTTTTTACCCACGCCTCTTGAATTCTAGTGTGAACACATTTATTAGATATATTCTGGGATGCAAAAGTCTTTGTATGAAGTATTCACTTACCTTTCCGACACTTATGAACAATTGTTGAGAGTCAAAGTCAGTCAGTTAGAATCAAAATTTTGTGCTCTCTCGGAATATATATGCAAAATTTCCTTTTGACGTAAGCCTGGTTAAGTATGGGAAAATTTTCTAAAGGCTTCAAAATAATTGTCTGTACACAGCAAAATTATGAATTTTGCGCACTTTTTATTTTGAAACAGTTTTAACTTGACACTATTTCAAAGCATTCAATTGCTCTCAAAGTACGCTATTACAATTAGGGAAATTGCGAAAAAGTTTCCTGCTTTTTTCTTAATACAAGTATATATTAATGTTCAGTGCAAAATAATAAAATAGCAAGTAAATTATTCAAAAAATCATTTCATATTTCATATTAAATAGACTTGAGTCAAAATACACAATAGAATTTTGTACACACAATTATTTTGGATTGATTGAAAAATTTTCTCATAGTTGATCAAGTTTACGCCGAAAGAATATTTTGCTCATATATTCCAAAATAACACAAAATTCTGATTCTAATTGACTACTTTTGACTCTCAATAATTGCTTCTAAGTGCCGGGGAAAATGAGCGACCATTTTATGCAAAGACTTTCATGCTATAGGTTAAATTGCTACTGACTTTATATATTATATAAACATAAGAGAAAAAAAAAACAGATATCAATTTAAATAATTTCTTTTTGGTTTAATCATGCATTTAACAAACAAATACATACAACATAAATAAATGCATGAATAGAAAACATTTATTCAATGGAAAATATAATCATGCAAACTATTCATAAGCCTTCGTTGAAGCTTAGAGAAAATCTTATGTCTTAAGGTTTCTCTATTTTATAACCGTATTATAATAGAAAAAAAAAATACTATTTAGGATTAAATGGTTTTAACTTCTCATCATAAAAAGGTCAAACTTTTTTTTTTCTCAATTAAAATAACAACCTGATCTTCTCAAGTTTTGAACGAAATCATATCTTTGTTCTTCAATTTAATCCATAATGTATTCAAAAAAAAAACAAAAAAGAACACGCGCTTCATTAAAATTATAAGCTGATCATTCGATATACTAGAGCAATTACATATGAACATACATGTACATATATACTTGTATATACACATATACAAAGCAAAGATCATCAATAGTGCAAAAAACGTGAACAATCGTGTCATCACATGTATATGTCAAATAGGAGGGAGAGAAATTGAACGAGAGAAAAAGGCGAATAGGGATTAACTAGTAAGGATATTGCCTCCCAACTAACACACGTACTAAAAAGGAAAAAAGAAAAGAAAACGTCGCCGCATCGAATTTGATTACTCATTGCATAAGATCTTCTTTCCTTGTTTTGTTCATACTCTACATACTTTATATATCAGTGAATAAAATTAAATAACATTCACTCATTCATCAAACGGAATTTCAATTAGGCAACAATCTTATGTTCACTCTTCCTCTTCTATTTTTGTTGTTGCCTTATCCGGTCAAAATAAAGTCAAAGTAGAAGTAGGAAAAAAAAAAGAAGAGATCAACATAGTTTTGTGTGATTGAATAATCACACATTGTTTTTTATCTTATCAACCAATTGTGGCTCATGGCAGCATCATCAGTGAGAAGACATGCGGTTCGTCGTGTCGTCCCAATTCTTTCTTCTCATCAGTTTCGTACTACAACATTTACATATTTGTTTAACATTTGTTGAAAATAATCGTTTATTCTATGCTAAAGTAAAATAATAAAATAAAAAGTTTTCAATTTAAAAATGATTTTCTTCTTTCGATTTTTTTTTAGGAGTTTTTAAATCGTTTTGGTTATATAAAAACAAACGGTTCATCATTAGATATATCATCATCAACTGTTCGAGCATTTCAACGTTTTGTTGGTCTCAATCAAACAGGTATCATTGATGAATTAACGTGGCAAAAAATGCGTGAACCACGTTGTGGTAATAAAGATCTTCGACGAATTCAAAGAAGAAAACGTTATATTCTTCAAGGTATATCGAATTGAAATTATATTATTAGTTTGTTTTTGCTTTCATTTGAAAATTTTCTTTTTTGTCGTATACAAGGAAGTCGTTGGCCATCTAATGAACCATTGACATTTCGTATAGTTAAATATCCGACAACATTTCCTCAGCAATTTGTTGATGCTGAATTAACAAAAGCTTTAAAAGTTTAACATTGATGTTGTTGGTTTTCTTCATTTGAAGTTGCTTTCTTGTTTTATTCATTTTAGTTATGGAGTAGTGCATCAAGTCTTGAATTTGACCATCGAAAATTAAAAAAACAGGATGAACAAAAATCTAATAATTTAGATCATAAAACAGATATTAGAATATCATTTGAAATAGGTGATCATGGTGATACAGAACCATTTGATGGACCTGGTAATGTCCTTGGTCATGCATTTTTTCCTCAATATGGTGGAGATGCTCATTTTGATAATGATGAATATTGGACAATGAAAAGTATGTTTAAGTTTATTGATGAATTTAGTTATTGAATGTTTTTTGTTTTAGGTACTGATGGTGTCAATCTTTTTCAAGTTGCTGCACATGAATTTGGACATTCGTTAGGATTAGAACATTCAAACAAACCGGATGCTATTATGGCTCCTTGTATGTATATCCTTTAATGGTATATTCCCTTCCCTTTTAGTGACTCAAAATTGTGAGCATTAAGAGTTCATTCCTATGGACCTCTGGAGTCGACTAATGTCTGTTTTAGTGAATCTTCGATCGAAAATTTCGTCCTGTAAGCAGGTCGAATTATTACTAGAAGATTCTGAAGTTTTTAACAGAAAAGAATGTTACTTTGTCGAAATATTAAATTTTTTCAACTAATCTCGATTTTTGTAGGAAACGATCATTGTTTGAAAATTCTATATCTTCACAAAGTAATATTCTTTTCGGCTAAAACTTTCAGGATCTTTGAATCTATGACAATTTTTGTTCTACCTTCCTTGAAAATGACCAATTTTTCTGATGAACCACTCTCCAGAAAATCCGAAAAGCGAGAACATATTCTTAATAATGGAAAAAATATTTAATTGTATTTCGAGATGTTGAATTTTTCTATTTGACAAAACGCTGGTACATTAATGTTTATCTTTTTTTAGTTTTCAAAGGCTATACACCAAATTTTACATTACAAGAAGATGATATTCGAGCTATTCAAGCATTATATGGTACATCTTCTTGATATTTAACTTTTTTTTTATATAAAAATAAATTATTTACTCTATAGGAGGGAAACCATCCAAATCATTTTCTTCTCCATTATCGAATAGTATTGAAACTTATCAAGCTGTATCAAAACAAATGGCTCCATCCGTTAAATCATCCAACAAAAACTCTGCTCTATGTCATGATCCTCAATTTGATGCTATTATAACTATTGATGATGATACATATATATTCAAAGGCATATAAAACTAAACTACGTAGAAATCAAAATAAAAAAAGATGCTTTTGTTTTCTTTTGTTATTTTATAGATAAATTCGTTTATCAACGTTCAAAATTATCCAAGGATAATGATTATCCCAAATTGATTCATGATATGTTTGGCCGTTGGGAAGGTGGTATATGGCAAACAATACCTGATCGAATAGATACAGCTTTAACATGGTCTAATCAACAGATATTTTTTTTTAAAGTAAAATATCGTTTTTTTGTTTAATTTTTGTACTTTTTTCGTTTGTTTGTAGGGCAAACATTATTGGAAAACAAATCGTTTTCAATTGCAAGCAGGTTATCCACGTTTAATTAGTGATGGTTTTCGTGGTCTTGATGAACACCATTTTTTTACTGGTCATCTTGATGCTGCTTTTATTTATAGTGGTGATAATCATACATATTTTATTAAAGATGCTATGGTATGGCGTTTAAATAAAAATGTAGAATTTGCTAATTCAATTGATATTGATTATCCTCAATTTGTTTCACGTTGGTTACATATTGGAGAAAAAATAACAAGTGCATTACAATGGATTAATGGTCGAACATATTTTTTTTCTCATAAAACCTATTATCGATATGATCATGTTAAACATCAAGTAAATAAAATGAATTTTAACCAAAAAAAAAAAAAAAAACAATATTTATTTTATTTTTGCTTTTGTTTTCTTTGTGAAAAGATTGATGATTCTTATCCAACATATCCTCGTCCAATATCTGAATGGTGGCTTCAATGTAAACATGGATCATCATCATCGGAAGCAGTAGCAACAGCAGCATATTCTCATTTATCTCGATGGAAACGTGCAGCTATTATATTCGAATCAAATTATACTGGCTTCGAGAATTCGAATCATAATAATGGGCCACGAGAAAAAAAACGAAATTCACTTCTGATAAACATTTTTATATTCGTCATCACATATTACCTGTGATACCCTTATATTATAATTTTATTTTTTGCGTCGTAATTAGATCCGTCTCTTATATATTACTAATGACGAAAAAACATAAGAAAATGTGTTGTTGTTCAGGATCGATTTTTTAAAAAAAATATCATCGATCTTTTTTTTTTCCATGGAAGCGATGAACTGTGACGCAAGTTTTTCTGTACAGAAAAAAAATAAAATTTATTAGTATCTACTTGAATATATGAAAATCTTGTGGTTGTATATCGAATTATAATCGTATGTTTTGCTTATAATTCGAATAGAAGACGTCAATGTATTTTCGATTACTCATACAGTATCAAGGTTGCTTTTTCTACCTCAATGAAACAATGGGCAAACCATTTGTGATTTATTGTCTTTGTTAAAATCGTTAACAATCGCAAAAAAAAATCAAAACTATTGATAATGTCAACAAATGAATTAGTTGTTTTATTTTGCTTTTTTTTCTCTTTTCTCTAGCCTTTACCTGCAATGCGGTGATGTTGTGGCTGACTCTCAGTAGTGGTTACGGATGAATGAACATCGGGTTAACTCTTATAAAGAATGATTAATATATTAGGTGAAGGATGTATGCAAGCGTTGGAGAAAGAAAAAGAAAAAAAAAAAGCCAAAATGAGGTTTTATGGGTATGAATGCACACAACGTATAGATACCCATCAATTAACAGTATAGTTGTAGATATTAACAACCTTGAAAAAAAAAAAGAAAAAAGGGCTACCATGATCGATTTTTTTTCTCTCCTCGAGAATATTCGATTATCCAAGGGGAGTATAAAAAGCAATGTTTACCAATGTATAGACGCTTTTTTTTGAAGCTGGTTAGTTTATAGTATCCTTATTTTTTATTTGTTTTTATTTTCCATCTTAATTAAAATTAATCATGGTAGCCATTGATCGTGTTGGACATGTTTATCCATCAGTTCATCTTCAAGAGATGCTTAATCTTGCTCAAAAACCAGCACCATTAGCAACACCAACACAATATACTAGTACAACATTAAATGATCCAGTTGCTAGTGTAATGAATGGTGATGTAACACAAAAAATTACACCATCACAATTTGGTCTTGCTGATAATCCATCATTACAATTTGCAACACCTGGTGGCGGTTTCGTTCAAGTTTTCGGCCCATTGAAAACACCAGGTAACGATAAATTCTTTCATGATCCCAATCCAGTTGTAATTCAAAAGAAATCAAAACCAGTTACATACGTACAAAAAATTAACTTAGCTTACTATAAACCTCCAGCTCCACCAGCTCCTGGTCCAGTTATCATAAAAGAAGTAAGACTTTGAGAGAAAAAAAAAACGACGACATTTTTTCATATACATACATATATGAATTTTAAAGGTTCGTCCCCCTCAAGCCCCAGTTCCACCACCCCTTTTTGTTCGCATACAACCACCACCACCACCTGAACAAGCACCATTAGTTATTCGTGAAGCTCCACCTCCACGACCAAAACACGTTCCAGTAAGTATCATTTTCTTCTTTTAAATAAAAAAATTGATTTTGAAAAAAAAATTTCTTTTTCAGACGACTTTATTGACCAAAGTATTACCACCTGTTCCTATGCCACCACCCAAAGTGCATGTGCGTAACGCTCCTGATCAAGCAACAGTCGAAAGAACCCTAAAAAACATGGGTCTTACATCAAAATAGACTGAATAATATCAAAAAACAACAGCAAAAAGAACAAAAAAATAAAAACTTCTATTTTCTTTCAATATACGCTTGTGTGATGAGTTTAGATGTGCTATTTTTATATCTAATCTCTTCCTAAATCTTTTCAACGGTGGCTTGTGCGAGTATGCAATCAATCAATATCCTATACATCTATTAATATATCTCTCTGTTTATCCGTCATATTGTATTCTTTTTTTTCCTTAATATCTTTTTGACGCGTGAAATGTGATCTTTTGTGTCATCATTCTAATGTTATCGAATTTTCTGTTTTTGTGTCCTGTGTCGTTCATTAGACAAATGTCGATCGTTGGTCATAAATGATACGGTTGACACGATCAGAAAACTACGATAAACATAAAAAATATAAGAGCGATACACATAAGAACACATTTCGAATAGTCAGTTTTTTTTTTTTTAAAAAATATTCATAAATATTTAAAAAAAAATAAAAAATAAAAAAGAATATATGTGATATTCTTGTAAAAAGAAAACAACACTTCATTTTGAATATTAGTTGACAAAAGAATATGAATGACTTTATTAGTTTTATATGCTGATCAAAATATAATACGATATTTATATTATCTGTTCGTTTTTAAAGTTATTATGCAGTAATTAGCTTTCGTATAAACAAGATTGTCTTGCTATAAATTTGTTCTATTTGATCACACAAAGTATATATAAGCAATTAATACTTGTCGAAGATGCGTAGGTTTGTGTATCAATAATAAACAATGGATGACGTTATCGACTATATGCGCATAGGTGATATGTTATCAGTAAAATATGATTATATGATTACTTACACAAAATAAAAATTTTTATTTTGAAGTAACGATAGAAATGAATAACTCATTTAAGAATAAAATCAGTGATAAATATCAAAGCCTTATGTATATGAGTCATTTTGTTCTGTAAGCAGATAATATAAAACAAGAATGTAAATGTAAACGTCCTTATTGACTGAAAAAAAAAATATAAATGTTTATTATTGATAATCGGTTTTTGAAGTTGAGAAATTTAAAATAAAATATTGTTTTATATCGATTTTTCAAGTAAATATGAGTTGATTCCAATTGTTATTTATAATATTCAATGAAATAGATACAGACGCACATTTATCAAGACGTATTATTTCAATATGTGAATATACGAAACATAAACATATTATAAACGTAATTATATCATTGAAGAAACAAAATATTTCAACCAAAAACATAAGTGCTTGTCAGTAGATGATACTTCAAAAAAGACTTAATGAAATTTTAAGATAATGCATTCTTGAGTAAAATACTGAGAAAATACTAAAAACTGTGTTGTAGAGTTTCTTAATATATGATTTCACAATACAACGTAACTTTTCTTCTCTTGAAAACATAAAATTAGTTACATTTGTCATCATTTGATTATTGTCTTTAGATAACACCGGCTAATACCATGAAGGATTGACTATATCAACAAAAAAATAAAAATCAAACCAATACGTCATTATGAAAAAATTGATTTCAAAGGCAATAACCATTATGGACATATAAAATGAAATACTAACTTTTATCTGAAAAGGTTGCAGCACTCAATCATCAATAAATGTTTCGGATGGATGCTTGATTCGACATCAAGGATATTCTTTTTATCGTGAAACCATAACAAAACAACCACATCCTACACGTAAAGTCGTTTTTCGTTCGTCACAAATTAGTTTTTCTATCTCCATGCATTAATCATTTGTTTTTGTGAGAGAACTTCCTTCATATGTACAATCATTCTTCGGTCAATGCAATTGTCATCTCAACTGGCATTAATGAGCAATTAAAAAGTTATTCGTGGTCTTAACCATTTGTTTCAGCGTATTAACATTACCACTAAGTATTTTTTTTTAAAAGAAGATTCTACTGTTTCCCGACGTTCGTTTTTTGCTAAGAAGGACTTATTAATTACTGATTATAGATTGTTTTTAAAAGTCAAATATTAACACTATTTGACAAAATCATCGATGAGATCAAACTTCTGCCATAGAGAATAATAATATCATTTATTTGTGGTGAAAATATTACATAAATACAATGCTGCAGCTATTATTCAAAAATTAGAGTTGTTATCTTACATTATAATAAAGAAATATTGAAAGTCACTACCTTATAAATTTCGTAAGAGAGATTACAGTTTCATACAATAATCATCAAAATGTTTTGTTATTTACACTAAAGTGTGAATTGTATGCAACGTTCATTTGTCAAGATATGAAAAGTTTTTGACAAATAATCGTTAGTCTCGTCAGAAGACTTATGAAACTACAATTAAGAGAGAATTTTCAACTATCCATTGATATTTATCTACATAACAACTATCTTCACTGAAGAATAATTTCACACTTTAAGAGGTTGCCTAGTTAATATTAGAATTTGATATAAAAACGTTTGTATTGAAAATAAATCGAATTCAATGTGTTGCGTGTGAACAATTGAAAATGTTCATCATGTTATAAAATTAAGCTTCATGAAACCATACTATATCTACATATAGTTACTTGCAAATGATGAACATTTACATTTATTTTCTACACATCAAAATAATCTTCACAAAACTTAGCTTTCATAGTTTTAAATGTGTATGAGTCTTATATAGTCTGTACTCGTTGTTAAGACAATTTATAGTCCAAATATGTCATAGAGCATATAAAATTAAAAAAACTTTGAACTCATTCCAGTGTTCGATGAATTAAATTTAGTCATTCATTTAATGCAGCAAAATGATTCTGCTCGCCATGCCTTCAAACGATTGAAATAGAAACTTGAAAAGAATGATCGACGTATTGATCAGTTATGAGTTGAGATAAAACAATAGTTGAAAATTGAAATTATTTTGAAAATAGACACAGTGATGGAAATACTTGAAATAATAAATCCAATAGGAAAAGAAATGAACAATGACGGCAACAATTGTTTCAAACAAATTGAAAACATGAAGCAAAACATTGAGTAAAGTCGAAATCGATGCAAGCAATTCGAACTCATTGATTCCTTATGTTTGGATGAAATAAAGTCCGAAAAAAGCCGCATCGATTACTGAAAAGTCACAAGAAGAAAAAATATTCAACAATAACCAGGGAGATATAGATTAAGAAAGTAGTAGGAATTATTCCACATAATATTTCATCAATGAAATACCCAATAAGGGACGTTTAGATACTGATTTGGGATAATTCTAACTATGGTTCAGTATTTTGCAGCTATGAATGTAAATGCTACCAATAATAGTCATACGAAGACAAATAGCTACTTGAAATTTCATGATTTATAAAATGCATACAACAAATCGAAATGCAATAACTTTTACCAATAATACAGGCTTTCATAGTACATGACGTTAAAGTCTCTGGATTGATGCAAACCTGAGAACTTTATTTATGTTTATTTGTGGAAAAAATATTAGATATCTTATACAATGTGTTGAAATATCATCAGCAATCACCTATGATTCACCTATACATTTGCTTTTATAAGTCCAATCATGACACGAGAATGTTTCAAATCTAAGCGAAATTGTTTTGTTTGATGCAATCGCGCTTTTGAGATAAATCAAATCATTACGGTTTCCTTTCATAATGCAAAACTTCAATTATAGTCTTCTACGCTCGTGACTATGTTACATCAATGAAATCAACCAAATGAGAACATCGTGAGTCCCTATAACATGTGAAAATGTTTAACTTATCCAGGAAAAGTATAAGTATCTTTGTTACTTGAAAAAAAAGTTTTAAATTTCCAGTAGATGACGCCTCAGAGCAGTACGGTACTTTTACATGAATGGCATTGTTTTTCGATCAATGAGGTTGAAGAATCGAAAAGATCATCAAAATATCTTTTTTGTGCCTTTCAACTTGGAAGAGACCTTCTAGAATATATGATGAATTCTTCCATAGTGTGAAATATGAATCTATTTAAGTCAGATATATCGTTATCTATGTTTAATTATATTCTATATTGATTTATCGATTCATAAATAGATTTTTATATTTAGATATTAATCTTGAATCAACTTCATGAAAATTCAAATATCGTCTTATGTCATATGATTCGTTTTATAATCAATAAAAATGTACAATGCATGCTTATTTCGTAGAAGAAGATACTTTCTAAAATTAGTTTTCATTTAGTTTGTTACATAAAAGCATAAAAACTTTAGGAGTTGAATTTTAGAATTTTATAAAAAGAAGTGTCAGATCAGTAGCGGTATCCAAAGTATGTTCAGCTTCAGCATATAAATGTGACGCTAATTCTCTACATCTAAACAACAATAAGCATGCTTATCTGTAAGATCCTCTGGAATATATTTAATTTAAAATGAGAAATTTCTTTTTAAGTTCGATCAAATAATTTCTGTCATGAATTATCTTCAACAATTGGATATAACTCATCTTTCTCGATCATTTATGGAATAATACGAACAATGACATGCAGAAAGTGAAGAGAAGTAATGCTAAATTTAATGACAGAAACAAGAAAATACAGAACAAAATTGTTCAATCAAAATCAAATCTAGAAAAATCGAGTTGAAAGCAACTTGACCAGTTTACTACGGGATAAAATTGATTAAAAAGGCCCTTCATATCAACAAGTTGCCAAATAAATGAAGCCATTTGAAATGCGCTATTAAATTTTCAAGATGACAATTTTTTTTCGAAATAAAACTCTGTGAAATTGATTCATCATTTTTTTAGTGAGAAAAACGAGACAATTTAGTTGTTTCATAGATAGCGATCTCTTTTCAGGACTCGAATATTCAACCCAACTGAATAAAACAATTCGTATCAAAGAACACCATTGATAAATAATATATGAGACGACCTTTAATAGTATTTCAAACTGAAGATTTTCATAATTGTTCAGCCTAAAACATATTCAATGAAATTAAGAATTCCAACAGTTGCAATCGTTCAGAGTGATGTGTACGATCCAACATTTTAAGAAGGTTTTCATCTACATCTTCTGAAATGAGAGTGAAACGATCAATGATAGTTTTCTTTCTCAAGTTTTCTGGTTTCATATATGAGCAAGTTAGATAAAAGATCATTTACTTTCACCAATACGTATCAAATTTAAACATTTGATATCGATTTATAGTAACTAACAAGATTTTATCAGTTTCACTGAGATTTTTCATTGAACAAGGGATATTGTACTTGTTCTTTGAAGTTTCTGTGATAATGCATTACCTTGTAAACAATCATCTTCTTTAATTTTAGATATCTCTGAAAATTAAAATGGCTTCTTCGAAATGTTCTATCGATGGATGTAAACGCAATTCTGATGCTCTATGCGATCATTGTAAAAGTCAACTCTGTACTAAGCATTTTATTGAACATGTGAAACTTGTAAACAATGAACTCCCTGCTCTTTCCGATGAGATCAATTCAATCGTCGATAAACTACAACAGCGTGATCTTACTCGTTATGTTTTCGAGCAAATTGAGCAATGGAGAGAGGAAAGTCATCGACGTATTGACGAAATATGTGATGAGAAAAAACAACAGTTAAAAATTGAAATAGATCAAAACATAAATAATCACATGAAGAAACTTCGTGAACTAGGTCAAGAAGTGAAAGAATTGATCGATGAAGGAGATGCTTCATTTAAACAAATTGAAAATATTAAGAACAGTATTGAAAAATGTGGAGAACAGTGTAAACAATTCGAAATATCAGATTATTTTCGTTTGAACTTTAAAGCAGTCAATTTCGAAATCACATTATTGCATCATGAATTATTTACAGGTGGTGGCACACTTTTATCAGTTGAACATCAATTGAAATTGAATGAATTCTATGGTATAGAAGGACAAAAATGGACATTAGTTTACAAAGCAACACGAGATGGCTTTTCTGGTTCTGATTTTCATCGATGTTGTGATAATCAAGGTCCAACAATAACTGTTATTCGATCGACAGAAGGTGGTTATCTATTTGGTGGATATACATCTGTTTCTTGGAATCCAGTAGAAAGTTATGTTCATGACTGTAATGATCCATGTTTGTTCACATTAATTAATCCACATGAAATTTCTCCAACTAAGTATTCAGTACAAGTTCCAGTCTATTCTATCTATGCCGGTACAAACTATGGTCCAACATTTGGCGGTGGTCACGATTTGTATGTTAGTAATAATAGTCAAACAAACAGAGACAACTACTTTAATTTTCCTCATTCGTATACCGATACAACAGATCGAGGTGCAGTGACTTTTACTGGTGAAAAAAACTTTCAACCAAGCGATATCGAAGTGTATCGACTAATGCAAGCATAGAAACACTATTCTTCATGCTTTTTGAAAAAGAAGAGGCTTTTGGCTACTATTCTTTTAATAAAGGTGTTTAGATACGTTCACGTTTCTCTTGCAATTGTATACATTGTAATGGTTTGATATAAAGAAGAGTTATATCGAAAAAGAAACCTTGAGAAGACAACGTTGCATCTTTCTTTTGTTGCTTTCATGTTCATGTAAATAAAAAATTTCAAATATTTTGCTCTTTATTCATGTATTTTCAGAAAAGAACATATTTAAGAAGAAAATTATTTTGTATAACAAAGTTTTTCATACATTCTCTCCCTTCTGCGAATTTCAAAATGGATTAAAAAGAGAAAAGGCTTGCGAACAAATTACCGTAATCTAATAGATTGATTTTATTCATCTCTAAATAGGGTGTGGGTGTGGGTATGTTGATATTTAAACAAAGACATCCACATCCACATCCACACCGTCACCCATACTCACACCCACACCCCTTTTCAAGTAAATTTAATGTAATAAATGAATAAACAATTTTTTACATATTATATTAGATAAATAACTATCAATAAATATAGTTAAATTACTCTTACAAGAACATTATCAAAAACTTCAAATAGCGTTTACATAGAACTTTTTTCTATTTTTCAAACTGTTTCATTGAAATCGAAAGAAAAAATCTACTTTTATCTCACCAAGCTAATATATTTGTATTCATAACGAACTTTTTCTATAATATTCCAAGAGAGAAAAAGCGGCTTCTGATGGATCCTGGTGGCTTCTAGATGCTGCCAGTAGCCTTCAGAATCCGTAGAATTTCCCAGAAGCCAAGGATTCCAGGAGCTGCTTTCACTCCTTGTAATATTCACTAGTTTTTTAGACTTTCTAGTTGAACGATCAAAGTGAAAGCGTCAAGTCAATAATGGCAATGTCAAAAATCTAAATCCTTTCTGGTCCGAACTTTTCTCCATCATCCTCACTTAAGTCTTGTGTTAGAAATTTTAACGGTTAATAATATACTACAATCGTTATCAAATTTTGCGTTTTAGAACAATTACTCAAAATACAGTACATTACATCGAAACGAATCTTGCAGAAAATTGATATGCATTTCCTATAGAATATGCGTCTTACATAATCCGTTTATTCAAGAAAATGTCGCGTCTTGCCATACCTATGATATTTTATCAAAGATTTTTCAAGTCATTATCTATTAGGCAAGTCGTATTAACGAGTAAATTGAACTATTTTGTTGTCCACACGATGCTCCTTGGAGAAAAAAATTCACCTGAACTTTCTGAAAAGGCTAAATGAGTGTTGGTTATTACGTGTCAGTTTCATTGAATCAAGGTTGATGGATTTGACGGTGGTCCTTAGTTTATTTCCAAGAATGGTTAAAGTGACATGAATTGTTCGGATATTGAGAAGTACCGATGTTCGAATGTCGATGAAATCGATAATTAAAAACCGGTAAAAGTCAGTTCGTTAATTTACTTTAATAAAACGATGAATTATGATCGTCTTCAAAATGGCGCAGTTTGATACAGTTTTTAAAAACGAAATAAATATTGTGATTATCGTCATCAACAATATAGTCCATAGAGAAAAAAATCATTAAAAAGGAAAGATTTTGATTGAGACGATTTAGTTGAACAAGATCAGAAACACGAATATAAGTTATAGACAAGTCAATATCAGCTTATATTCTTCTAATAATATAACGCATATTATTATCGTCTAGATTTTGTTTAAGATAAATACGATTCAATTAATATATTATTGATCGATAAGATTTTGAACAAATCAAATGATTTGTCTTAGACGTTTTTCTAAAAGATCAATGCTTATCTTGAGTACAACTAAAAAACAAAACAAGTTTTTACTAGTATATAAAGATTTTGACGATATTATCGATACAGCATTTCATATACAAGGTTATGGACAATGTGAACATATTTGAAAAAAGTAAATATCATTGTCAAGTTGACGCTGATTATATTAAAAATTTCTTTTTAATGATTCGTTTTGTCTAATAGGAAAATTCTCTGAATAATTAGAAATAGTCTTATTTCATCATAATATGTTTTTAGGGTACGAGTTAACATTTTTCATAGAAAAATTCGATTCTTATTTTGAATTGATATATTGATGATAAAAATAGTCTGTTTATAAAGTTGTTTCCTTATTTGTGTTAAAAAGACAATAGACGTTTAATAAGTTGAAATCGACTGATAAACAATTATCCTCGATTATTTTCATCTATAATTAAAATGATAAAATTTATATTGAAAAAAAAATGAAACGTTATTATTAATATGTTTATTCGAAAAAAATATTCTATAATAAATGATGCTTCATTTACTAATAAAAGAGATTTCGAATTAAAATGCTAAAATAATAAATATGGCAGGATTAAATAAGGAGACAAACAAAGTCAAAACACCAATTTAATGTTCAAGAANTTAGGAAATACCAAAATTAGGGACAATGACACCTAAATACCGTATAGTAAGCTTCAACAAACTTTCTTACTATAGAATCTTATAGAGAAAAGAATACTCTTTTTTTCTATACTATTTGATCATACTTCAACTAATATCATAATAATAAACTCTCGATAAGATTTGTCTCGCTATGATATGTGCCCCGTAGTACTATTGCCTATGTGATGTTTTTTGAATCATTTTTGATAGAAACAAGATAGAGAGCTGCGGTTCTCATCTTTCGAAAGAGGAGATAAAGATGTATCAAATCATATATTATACGTTTCCCTAGCGTAGGGTCTCATGTTTGTTTAATTAGTTTTACAAATATGGGAAAATGGTTTATTATCAAAAAGGAAGCAGCAAAAAATTCTTTTATAGAAATCTCCAGAAAAATCACTTCAAACTTTGACTAGGATGCCTATTACTTCTGAATGATTAATTCTAAACATCATGCAGTCTTGTAGTTCTTCCATAGGCGGTTTCAATACAGACCTGACATTTGAGAATTGACTATAAACACCTCACGAGTAGGTTTGTTTTCAGAGAGGTTGATTGAAAACCTGTAATATATATCTCGATACATCTTCATCTCTTCTTTCAAGCAATAAAAACTGCAGCTCTCTATCTTGTGTCTATCAAAAGTTATTCAAAAAATATTCACTATATAGGCACTAGTACTACCAAACACATATCATAGCGAAATAAATCTTATTATAATATTAATTGAAGTATGATCAAATAGCATAAAAATATAGAACACTATTTTCTCTATCAGAATATATAGAAAGAAAGTTTCTTAAAGCTTATTATACGGTATTAAAGTATTACTTTTGAAAAAATTGTTATATTTGTATATGGATATAAGAAATAACAATAAAAATAAACAAATATTTATTTCAAATTAAATTATCGCTTTAGTGAACCAATGCCATCAAGGTCGAACAAACACGCTCGTAGACGATAGTATTTCTCTGTATGATATACAGAGAAATACAATCGCTTACGAACATAAATGTTGTCTTTTACGCAATTCGTATAGTTTGTACTGGATAATAATAAAACAAGAAACTTTTTTGTATTACAAAAATAGATATACTACAAAAAAATAAATCAATAATCAAAGTAAGTTTTGAAATATATTCAAAAATATAACGAAAACTCTGCGTATCTGTTAAATGGTAATAAAATATATTGTCAAGGAGAAAAGAAAAAAAAACAAATCTACCGTCAAGTATGTAGCACAAGAAACGAATAGACAACAAGCGAAATATCAATAATGGAATTAAATTCGAGATCATATTGCCAAAGATACATAATACCAAAAATAAACATTGAGTAACTAACGAAAGAATATTTTATATTTTATTCAATATTTAATATCAAGAATTCAATATGTAATATCAAGAAAAATTTTTATCAAGTACCACTCCACATTCTTTAACATCACCAATAAATTGTTTTATTGATGGTTGTCTCCATCCACCAAATGATCGATAATCACGAAATGATCGATCATCATCATAATGAGCATACCATAAAGGAGAGTCCAATGAAAATTTTGTGGTATCATTCATGATTGAAATCCATTGATATCTTGATGTATAAATTCCAAATTTAATATCTAAAGTAATTATTTGTTTGATTAATTCATCAACAAATTGAATATTTATATCTGTATCATTATCCCATTTTCCTTCAATATCGAACCAAAGTCTATCTATTTGAGCTTCTTCTTCTCTTAAATAATCAATAGTTTCAATAACCTAAAGAAAATGATATTAAAAAAGAAACAAGAACTATAATTTAATTCTCATTTATCATCTTACTTGTTGAGGTGCATCACCACATGAAAAACATGGAAACAAATAAGCATCAACATTATTTAATCCAGCAGCTCGAGCATTTTTTATTGTTTGCGCACTATTTAAATCAATAACTCCAACACTTCGATAAGCACGAACAATAACAAATTTATATCCATTATCTATTTTAGTAAATCTGAACATCATACAAAAACAATTCTTTATCATAACAAACCTTTTAAACATTCAAATTGTTCTTGTGAAACGCTTTGAGTTACATCCACACCTAATGTTGCTAATATTGTTGGAACTATCGATATTAAGATGATTTGTATAAACATCGATAAATAAAAAGTAACACTAAAGATTATAAATCAAATTTACTTCATTCACTATGTACTCGACAGTATAAGTAATGATCTGTTGTTTCTTTCCTTTGGTAATTAATTTTATTGGTTCTCCGTCTTTTTCTCACGTTGCCATATTTGCAGCTCCCATGACTACTTAAAAACCTTTATATCGTCGACAGAAAAAAAAGAAGTCGCATTTTAAATATAGTGACACGTTTTTCGTTCGACCGCTAATCTTTGCGCAGTTTTTCGTTTACTAGGCAGCACATCAATTTATGAAAATCTAACCTATCCTGTCATGTTTATGCCTGAAGAAATATCGTATAAAATACAGTAATCATTCCCTGATGAGTTATTCATGCGATGAATGAATGTATGTACTACTTTGATAACCAACTGAGCGTATATAGATCGCGACATAGAAAAAGAACAAAATATACATTTGAATAAATATCTTTCAACAAAAAAATATATTATTTAATGTAGTAAAAATTATCGAGTTGTGATGTCATGAATGGAATATGATACTATCAATGAGATCTGTATTGTGAAATATTTAAAGAATTTTTGTTTTTACTAATAAAGGATTAATTTAATATAATGTTTTATTCGTTTTGGTAAATTTTAATGTTTTCTCTCTCTAGTCATATTCGAGTGAAGCGATAAAACAAACTAAGGTAAATTCAGGTAGATCCGAAGAGTTATTTTTCTACTTCAAGGTTTGTTAGTTCTCGAATAATTAACACTAATAATAACATGAAATATTATTTTACAATCGTACATGTACTTTTTTTTAGAGTTTTATCGCTTGTGAAATTTATGCAGAAAAGAAAAAAATCGAACTTAAATATTAATATTGCACTGGAAGGTTTAATATAATCTAGCTAGTGTGTGATACAATCCAAATCCTTTCGATAAACATCTTAAAAAGGTTATTATTTATTTTTTCCATAAAAGGGCCATAAAATCGATAATGAAAGAGCCTTTTAGAAAACAAAACAGTTGATCGTAAAAATATAAATTTTTTAATGACACTATCTGGCGTGTACCCAGCAAAATACTACATGATAATCAACACGATTTCGACTATTAATTTATCAAGATAAAGCAGTAATTTTTATACATTCTCGGTTCATAGATTTTCTTCAAAGGCAAGTATCATAAATGATGAAATTCATTCTTATGTATTATACAACTCAATGTGGAATTCATTCAAGTAGCATTTTTCCAATTCAGGACTATGTCCTTGAAACCAAAGTAGTTTTATTTATGAAATAGTTTATTCGCAAAAATTGTTGGTTGTATTTTCATACATAGAAAGTATAATTATAGTGTTTGTGCACTCCGTATTCTTCCTTCGTGTACTTTGGATGCAGCTTGTGCATATTAGTCTGCATGTGTAAATCATATTTATCAAATAAAATATTTCCTGATTTCACCAAAAAATATACAGATTAATGCATCGACTCGAATGAAAGTTGATAAATGAAGGAAAATATACACTGAGACACGATGTCAATAAGACAATATTCAATGAAATCTGAACTTTCATATAATTTTTTGTTTTTCGACGAAATTGGCTCTAAAAGCACGATGTTTACATTTGAATAAAAGTGGCTGCATAGTCATCAACGATGGATTATGGTCCTCAAAATAGCGACAAATTAACATTGACTTTTATCATTCATGAGAAAAATTCGGCAATATTATAGACAAAATCCAGTTCTATCAAAATGTAACTGTCACCACTTCAATATTTTCTGTTATTTTTTTATCCATTTATTGATAGTGACAGTGTTACTGATCACACGTTTGTGGAAAGGATACCACGACTATTACACGAGTTTTTTTTTTATCTGCTCGCGATTCTATTGTTGTTTCATGACAAAATGTATCGATTAAAAATAGCACTACATTTAACAGCTGCAATGTGTTTCGTATGAAAATTCATTATACTTGTGTCATTTCTGTCCTAGTCTAATTATAGATAACTGTCAATGAATTATTGAGATAAGACTCAAAAAAAGTTTTAAATTCAATCCCCAACAATTGCACGCAAACACATTACTATGTCGAATATATTTAATTTGTTTGCATTAAATTCAATATAAATTCTTCGTAACCTAGACAAATCACTTTCATCATCCAGAACAGCAATGACTTTTGTGACGAATACGCGTCTTACTGCCGAATACATCTCAATAGAACCTTTAAATTGATAGAAAAAGTAGTATAAATATATGAATTGAGCTCTTAGATTACTAAAGAAAACAGAATGAAATACAGTTCAATCGCGAAGAAGCATTCGAATATGATCAAGCTAGCAAGAGTAAAGTAGATGATGAAGATTCATTTACTATAAATCATCCAAGAGGGTTCAATGATAGTTTTAAGATAGTATTTTTAATTTAGTGTAAAGACAGCAGTTGGAAAAATTGTCATTTCTACTGAAATGTAAACGATGATCACAACAGATTTTGTTTAGAATAGTCCTTTTTTCGTTTGATTGTGTATCGTCAACGATTGTTATCACAGTATCGATTTTCGAGTCGTTAACTATCGTTTAGAAGCTGTTTTAGAGTATACGAAAATTTTATATTAACTCCTTAGATTGAAAAGATCATAAAGTAGTGAAAGCTGAACGGTAATAGATTCGACCATTGATATGCCGTTATTTGACAATGTAATTATATGACTTCAATTATTTATTCTTCATGACTTTTTTGGATTTTTCCTGTCAATACTGTAGGACACTTTTTAATGTTTCTATGTTGTTGTTGTCAATTATTAGATTCTCAGATTTTGTTATCAACCGAGTTTGCACTGAGAAAGAAATCAGATCCAATTAATAAAAATCTATGTTTCACGTAGAAATAGGTAGAAGATATGAATTCATAGAAAATCGCAGAATACTTGCTGGAAGTTTTTCCGTGTTATATTCCTTCATTTAAAGAAATGATTTAGATCAGAACAACTACTATGATAATATACAATGCCGTTATTATTGGTGTATCACTTTTCTATAATTTATAAACTGCAAAAACCATCAACCAGTGATGATGATTCTGTCAGTAATTAGACAGATATCAAAATTACAAGGTCATAGACAGAGCTGATATGAGAATGTTTTTAATTAAGAATGAACAAATTTTGTCACAAAAATCTATATCATTATGAAAGAAATTAAAAACAAAAGGACAATAATAATTGAATCGATCACATCATTAGCTAGAACATTTCCATAGTATAATATCAGTGTATTTTCTATATTCTCATTCAAATGATTATATTAAACAAGAATAGGACTATGAAGTCAATAACAAATATATATTGAAATATTTAAGTATATTCAACTCGTCCTTTCAACGGTTGATGTATTTGTTTTCTTTTCTCATTACGTGTGGTTTAAGTAATGGCTAACAAATGTTACATGAAATTACAAAGCGCGAATAGATTGTGTTTAAGAAAAAAAAACATAAATCTCTTTGTATCTATTTTATTGGAAAGATTTAATTAACTTTTACATGATATAAGATTTTTATTTTTAACATAAATTATAGTTATAAGTAATAAGTTGGTCCTAATGAAAAAAAAAACAATATCTACGAATATTCAAATATCATCATATGTTAATGAATATTAGCCGCCTTATTTGTTGCTAGTTAATGGCATCTGGTTACCATTTGACTGTTAAAAAGTATCTCGATGAAAATCGAATTGGTTCTACATTACCAGAACATATTCGACGAGGATGGGATCGTATGTATATTTTCTTTTTAGTTATTAATATATACATGAATAATATATTCTTAGGAATCTATACAGTCGAAGAACAACAATTCAATATGCGATCATGTATAATAGGAGCCGATGTTCAAATTCCAAATTCAATTGTTCGTCAACGTCTAGGTACAACACAAATCTTAATGAAAACCAATATTGAAATTTTACGCAAAGCATTTGAATTACCTGATGAATTATTTATGAGTTTATCTAATGAACATAAATTATTCGACATGATAGAAGACGATCAACTTAGTTTTGAATGGAATGATGAAGATAATAATGAAATAAAACATAAAAAATCACCAATTAGTATAATCCTTAATAAACAACGTGAAAAAAGACGTAAATATGAAGATTATAAATATGATTATGATAATATTGAACCATTATCACTTAATGATATAATTGAAGAAATTCATACAAATGTTGGACAAAATTTAAACAATGAAGATTTAAAATTAATAACAGATTTAATGCAAATAATAAGTCGACATAACAAAAATCAAATTATACATGTTTATGATGAATTAACTAATGTTCAATTGATTAGTAAATTTGGTGGTATTCCTAAACTTGTACAGGTTATAAAATTGAAACATTCAAGAAAAATTTCATTAATAAAATACATAACAGATGACCCATAAAAAACGAGAGTTTTCGTCTTTTTTCAATACCATCTTTATTTTCATAGATTCGACGCTGAACTTTTTCTCAAAAGACTCAATGCTTAATTCTCTACAAAACCATATACAAATGAGTATCATAAAGATAAAAGCAAGGCAAATAGTTATTATAATAATACTGTAGGCATACAACATCAATAAATTCCAAGCACACAAAATAATATTGTCATGTATTTATGTTTTTTCATGTCGAACTATATAGACAAAATCTACAATCCGTTTTGTAGACCTACAAATGATCTATCTTATCAGTATATTAAAGAGTTTTCATAACAAAGCATCATGGCATAAAATAAGTGTTACTTCTTTTTGTCAAATTAAAACAAAACGTTTTTTTTTTATTTGAAATAAATAATGTTTATTTAGATCTTATTTTATGCAATAAGGATTCATTATGAAAATTCTTGAAGATACAAATAAGATAGACCTTTAGAAGCTTGACAAAATGGATTGTACAACTTGTCCATATAGTTCGACATGAAAACCAAGAAGGAAACGACATCTTTGAGTGTTTCGCGAAACATAAGAAATACGAGTGTATAGTTTTATAATTAAGAAAAATCGAGATCTAAACCCAAGATGATATCAATATACTCTCGTACCTCGCGCAATCTCATACTCCTACTGTACTCTTGAATTCCAAGGTGTAGCGGAGTATGTTGTTTCTCCTTGCATGAATACACCAATTATAAAACAACTGTATTTTGTGTATTTTCAAGTTGTTGATGTTACATGTCTGCAGTATGTTTTGTAAAGAATTAAATGCTAAACCTTTTGAAAAAAAAAAGTTCAGTCCAAATCTATGAAAATTAGAGAAGATATTGAGAAAATACGAAGACGGGTATTTTTAATGAACCATTCGATAGTATTTTCTCTTGCAGGCTTTACAAGAAATTCAAAAAGCATTTGAACAAGTAGCTATGAAAACTAATCTGGCTTCGATTGAAACTGTCATTGACGTGTTACTTGAAAAAGATAATACATATCGTTTAGCAAGGGAACTATTAAAATCATTTAATGAAAACATTAAAAAAACTAAACAACAACAAATATTGAAATTAGAAGATAAGTCTGGTAAACACTTTACATCAATAGAAATAAACAATAGAATTGAGTTCAGCAAATCTCAAACAGGAACAACAAAAAAAGATTAATATCCACCGTTTTCTCGTTGAATAAAATCCTAATATTACATTTTGCTTTTGTTTTTGATAGGCGATATATCTGATCATGATCAAACTGTATTTAATATTTTAATGAAAGATCGTATCAGTCGATTACGTAAGTTGACTATTTGCTTATTATTTATTTTTATATTAATTCTTTTTTTTCTTTTCTTCTAGCTGCATCGGAATTGACTGTGTTAATTCATAATCTTGAAACAATTCAAAATATTGATGCAAGTAAAGTAAGTAATGATTATGATGATCAAGTAAACTTTATATCCGAACAATTGAATATTATTTTTACACGTGCACATCTCAATGGAATTAAAACAGTTTTTCATACAATGAAAACATCTATTGGTGTTTCATTAAAAGATTTTATTGATAAAATTGAAACTAGTCTAACAACTAAATTAACTGAACATGATAGTATTATTATTGAATCATATATTCATGATTATCTTACATCATTAGTAAGTGAAAATAATTTTAAAATTAAAAAATAAAACACAAAAAAGGAAAGAAATAATTCTCTCATTGATTAAATGATTGTTTTTGTTTTCTTTAGACTAATAATGAATTAAAAATAGTCCATGAACGTTTAGCACAACAAGGTACTCTTAAACGTATTGCAATAACTGGTGAATTAAATCAAACAATAACACTGAGTTTAATGAAAAAGATTGATACAAATGGACTAGGTGCAGTCATTGAATATATAAATGATATTCAACTAGATAATAACTCATTAAAAGAACTTAAAGAAGAATTAATGAATATAAATAATTATATTCAAATACAATCATCTATTTCACTTGAACAAATTCAAAATCAATTAGGTTTTATTTTTTTATCATTATTTAATGATCTTTATTTCTTCTATAGGTATGGCATACTTTGTCGAAACACGTAATCTTAGTAAAATTGATATTCATGAATTATCTAAAGCAGCTGATTTATATTCTATTGTTCATATAAATCTTGCTGAAGAGGCAAATAATGATGAATGTTTGACATTTCTTGAACATTTGAAAGCTCCATTTATACGTATATGTATTCAACGAATTTTAAATCTAATTAAACAAGATAATACGATTAATTTGACTAAAGTATCAAATAAATTTTATAATGAACGTATTATTGATCTACTCAATGAATTAATTTATGGATCTGATGAATTTAATCGAAATTTATTTTTTCATCAAATTAAAAAATATTTAAAAAAAAATAAAGATTTACCAGATAAACTCTATCGACAAATGTTAAAAGAAAAATTAATTCATATTGATACTAAAATTAAAATAGATACAGATAAAAAGAAAATTTCAACAATTATCAACGAAATAAATCAAATTTTAATCAATGTTGATGATCGAATAAAACAAGAACAATTAGTAGACTTATTTGATAGAATAGATATGTAAGTATACTTGTCGTAAAAATTTCTGCGACTACCAGGTAAAAAGTATATAAACTATAAAATTTTAATCACATAGCTTAACTGCAAGGATCAATCGACCTTCATGAAAGTTAACTTATTTAAAAAAGTGAAACACCAGAAAAATATCGAAAGATCTTTTTTCGTAAATTCTTTCCAAAAAACGCCTATTGACTTTGGTTTGCCGAGCTCTATTTGTCAGTCAAAATATTAGACAAAGTGATTGAAGTTTATGCACCTTTTACTCGGTAGTGAAGCTTCTTACAACCACTGTAAATGACGAATATTTGGACAGACAAGCAATTATAAAAGAAGATTAGTAAATAGTTTATAATCTATTTTTATGGATAGAACTCTTCCTGAACGTATCAAACGTTGGTATAAGACCAAGTCAAATATCCAAAAATTGCAATTTTCTGCATCTAACATTCAGAAAAACATGATCGATGGAAAAAATAGTATCAAAACAAAAACAAATATCCTTAATTCAAAAACTAAACCTGTTACACTAAGTTCAACTCCTTCAACACATCGTACTATTCATAAATCAATCAATTCACTAAGAAATACTTTAAAAGAACGAACAACACAAGACATCAAAGATCAATTGCCAACAACTACGACTATAACCTCCACGAAGCATACTCGTGAACAAAAAAGATCTTTGATAAAATCTGAACCAAAGTTTCAATCAAAAGTACATATAACAAAAAAGCATTCCAAAATTCTTGATAATACCAAAAAAACTAGCAAGATGTCTATTGATAAAGATGAAAAAGAAGAATTGAAAATCAATTCTGAAATTCCATTGGCATCAAAATCAGAAGGACAACAACAAAGCACTTCAGATATTCCTCATGATCAACCAATCTTATTACCGACAATAACGACAGATACAATTAATATAGTTAATATTTCAGAACCTCGAACTGAAAGTGAGAAGTTCTATGATTAAAATATGTTATAATTAATTAAAGTTCATTAACTTCTTATCTATAGGTGATCTCATTGAACCCAACCAATTATCGTTTACATTGTCACAAATCACAAAAGTAGTCTTTTAATTGATTTTTCTAACGAGGAAGTCCTCCAATTGATTCATTACTTTTTCGTCAGGACTATGTGTATCGTATAGATTCGAATAAACTATAAATATCCTGAAAAGAATTTGAGTATGGAACAAATTAAAAGATCTAAAGCTTTCATCATAAACTATTCTTATTAAGATCTATCACTGTATAAAATTGCCAATCGAAATTTGAAAATTCGTGTTCCCAATGTTTCTGATTGGATACCACGACATTAACTTGACAAACATTACAAAAGTTCAATATCTTCATAGCAATAAGCTAAGAACTTGAATACTTCTGAGAGTATTTATCGCTCATGAGAGTCTACATAATGCACATGGTTCTTACTCGAAAGTGATGAAGCAACTGAAAGATTTCCTTCATGAGCAAAAAATGATGAGAATAAACTGCAGTTTAAATTGATTATGTAGGAAACAATTGAACACACCAACTCTCTTGTATCCAAACAAGAAAAAAGTCAAGAAATAGACAATCAACAATTTTTTGATCATCAACAATCAAATACAATAAATACGACTATTGAGTTTAAATCATCACATAATACATCGATAAGTGATACAATTTTAAACAACATGCAAACAATAACATCTACTGATAATGAACAGAATACAAATGTAAAATTTGATATGGAAATCAAAGCCAAAGAAATATCTGATCTGTCACAAAAAATAGACGAATTGCATGAAGAAAATTTTGAAAAAAACGATACATCATTGTCTCTGAAAAGTATCGAAACATTTCAAGGTGATCTTGAAATTATTCGATCTGAAACCACTTCTAGTGGTAAGTTGAATAATTTTGATTTAATACTAATATTCATAATTATTCATATAGGTAAAATGAATGAAAATAAAACTCTCAATTTTGAATTAAATTCAGGTGTGGCTCTTCTTTTCTATCATTCACCTATATCAAATGAATCAAAACAAGAAATAAATACAATTCTAAGTGGTAAAACAGCAGAATTTTCAAATGATTCACAATATGTAAAAACCAAAGCACAACGATTATTTGCTAAAACAACACCTACAAATATTGTTCGTCAGCCGACTGAGGAAGATACTATTGGTAGAAGTTCATCATCGTCAAATCTTACAACTAGTAATGCAGAAACTATTTCCGTAAGTACAATAATACTCTTGAGAGTGTCATTTAAAAAGAAAAGGTCTTCTAGAACATAATTATTTTTCAATTTCTGTCTATGACATAGGCTGTTACTGAAACTCGAAAATTGTCTGATCCATCAAATGGACCATCTGACGAATCATCAATACCTATTTCAACACTTCCATCTGATAATATTAAATCACCTGCTAAAACTTTTCATCGTAATCTTCCAAAATCACTAAAAAAAATTGAAGATATTTATATTAATTCTTTAACAAAAGCCTTACGAAACTTATTTGCTCGTTCAGAATATCATAATACGAAACTACAAAAGATTCATGAAGAACTTATTTCATCAGGTCATATATCACCATTAAATGAATTTTATCGTTCAACAAATGAAGCCTTACGTGTAACACTTGATCATTGTAGTACTTATGCTGATTTAATCAAATGGACTTTATCATTATTACAAACAAATAATAAACCAAATTTAATTGATTTTGGTCATGATCTTTATTTGATTGCAATTGATTTAGATTTTGCATTAATTGAACGTATTGATAATGCACGATGTGCAATTGATATAAAAGAAAATCTCAAACATGAATTACAAACAATCACCGAAACTGATTTACGAGGTATATAATAAGTAAACTTTTTTATAAATAGTTATTTTATATATATATACTTTTTAAAGAAATTAATTCTTATTTAAATGCTTCTCAATTGGATAAACTAGTTTATCTGTCAAAAAAACTAAATGTTATTTCAAAAGATCGTATGATATCAGATCTTAATTTATTACTTTTGCATCTTATTCAAGTTTATCATACATTCGAACTTAAATATCGTCCAATGCAAACACGTATTCGTGTATGTTGATTTTCAATAATCAAAACCAGATCTTTTCGATATATATGTTAGCATCCAATCCCGGATATCAGCTACATGATGTCTAATCGGAGATTGACCTAACAAGTTTTAGGTGAATCGAAAGTTTAATATGATCAATCTTCTATTGACAAACATATTGCATGAAAGCAAAAGTTATCTATGGCAATCACATTCTGTTTTCAACAAAATCGAATATCTAATCACCAGCAAATAAAACAAAAAAGATCAACGAATGGTGTAGGTGTATTTGCTCTCCTCGCTCCACTTCCTTATCGAAATCATTCGTTGATTTTTTTTTTGTTTTATTTGCTTATGATTAGATATTCGATTTTGTGGAAAATAAAATTTCACGTGTCATGATTAATGTTTGCTGTAATGTAATAGGTTAGTTAATTTGAGATTGACTTAGATCAATCTGAAATTCACCTAAGTTAATATCCGTTCCATGTCAAATTCCATATGAGATACAAACATATATATTATTTTTCTATTTTATTTTTTGTTTGTAGGAAATAGCCGAAAGATTTAAATCTCGAGCTGTTGCTGATCTCGTACGTAAACTAGATGAAATTGAAAAACGTTTAGCAAAAAATTTTTCAATAACATTCTATGGTCTTAGTAAACGTATGAACGAAGCTCGATTCATATTAGTGAAATAAATATGACAAAATCATAACTTAGGTATTTTAAATAAACTTTTTTGTTGGTAAACGAAGAATGAATGTACATTGACCTTTGATATCATTAGATTTTAATGAGTTTAATTGTTGTCTAAATAGATATAGTGTATTTGTTGAAAATAGAGATAAGTTTTGTGTCCGAATTTGTTCAAGTTCTTCATATTAAAGATTATTTTCTTCAATAATTATTATTAATTTTGAATTTCCCATTTCAGATGATGATGGTTTTACGTTGTTGTGTTTTATGGGATTAGTTCGAGGTCATTTCATTTGTCTTGATATCTATTCATGTAGAGATGTATAATATTCAACAAGAACAGTTTGATCATTTGATTAGAATTTAATCAAATTTTTCAATGTTAATTCATATAATTGATTATTACGAAATATTTTGTATGCACATGCTTTACGATATAAACCATGTACATTATTTGAATCTACTTCAAGTGCTTTATCGCAATCAACAATTGTTTTGGCTATGTGAGTGGATGAAATGAAGATCCATACTCACACTCCATATCTTCCTGACCTTTTTCTCCAACACAAGTGTTCGAAAACTGGTTGTGTTCAGCAATGCTATAGGTCCATGACCCATTCTCTCAGTAGCTTGGAAATGAGAAATAATCATTATCAATAGAAGAATTTAGCATGCAAAGAATAATCATAGCACATGCTTTTTCTGCCAGAGATTTCGAGAATTGGATTTAATGAAAGTACATACTAACAGAAAAGAGCCTGCATTTATATAACATTTGACAAAGGACGCTGCGAAACTATATTACTCTAAAGGAAGAAGGATTCCCTTAAAATGTAAATTCTTTTTTAAGTAGCATTCTTCGATGAAATGTTTTCATGCTTTCAAAGATAATTAATTTGTATTATGTTATTTTTCCGTAGTAATGAAATTCGATATGTTTTAGCCTTCAGTGTGTGTAGATTTTGTTTTCCTTTTCGATATACAGTCATCATAAAAGTAAATGACAAGCACACCTGTTTGTGAATCTAGATTAGTTCGATCTAGTTATCGTTTGATTGAAAAAAAAAATACGTAAAGTGTCTTTTCATATTTGATTTCGAATGCGTCATTGAAATAAATAGAAGGCTTTGCAAGGCTTAGGTAAGATTGATTTATAAAGAGAAAAGAATATACGTTTGAAAACAACTTTTATTGTGTTTGAATTTTTCTTCATTACTATGATGTTAAGATTTTACTCGCTTCTTCTTTTCATTGTCTTTATAAATGCTGAACAATTTCAACCTGATTGGGAACTTGATTATTTATTTCCATCAATGATTTTCGAGCCAGCTTTTAAATTAACACCACCATATAAACGTGGCATCTATTTATATTCATTTATTATTCCTCCTCCAAGTAAACTGTATGGACCTCATGTAGCTTTTTATCTATTTGCTGGGCAACCGAATAGCAAAACAGCTGAAATTGTTTTGAATCAAGATGATAAATTTTTTCAAACATTATCTGACAAACAATATTGGCAGTCAAAAAAAATACCAACACCATTGTCAATCAATGAAACAACAATTGATCTATATATTCGAGATGGCGACAATGTCGGTCCAACTTATACTATTCATGTGAAACGAGCAACTGAGTAGTTTTGTCAAAATATCTTCAATGCACTACAGAGAAAAAAATTTGATGTCTACTTTATAAACTTATTTCACGTCTCTTTTTGTATTGTGATCAAAATCAATGCAGAATTAAGAAATCATTATTTTAATAATAACTGAATATCAAATAAAGTAAAGATTAAGTCGACATATACTTTCTTTGTTATAAAAGAAAAACTAGTGAACATCTATATTGACAATCATAAAGGCAGAGTTTGAAATCGATGTAACGCGAAACCTTCCTTTAAATCTGCACAAACATCATTTATTCATAGTGAATTAAAATACGAAATCCTTGGATGATCATGAACACTGTATCATGCCATCGATAGGAGATCATTACATTCTGATGAATTGTAATCTTAATGGTCTATTGTTAGCATCATATTCTTAACACAGTATGCCTTGTACTAATAGAAAAGAAGTATGATTGAAGTCATGCTGTTACAAAATTTGAACATATTTCTTTCTGCTGGCTTTGTTTTTATTGTAGAAAGAGTGTGGGTGTGGGAATTAACAACGAGATGACCCACACCCACATAAGGATATGAGTATCGAAGTATAGGTGTAAGCCGTAAATATCAGGCTATAGTTATTAGAGTATATCTTTAGCATATACGTAGATATAGGAGTATAAGGATAAAGATATTGGTGTGTATGTATATAGAGAAACGCTATAAGTGTAACAATCTAGGAGTTACAGCATATTTATTAGGTTATATTGGCGAAGGCTATAGAGATACGGGTATACATATATAAACGTAGGAGTCAGATCAGGTATAAAGAAATCGAGACAAGGATATACATTAGGCCTTTTCAGTAGGAGTGTAGTTATAAGAGTACAGATTTAACGCTGTAGAGTTACAAGACTAGATGCAAGGGTCTGGTGAGAAGAATTCAAGTATACCTATACCCTTATGAGTAGGTGAATGTGGGAGGGAGACCGCAGGCTTGACTATGGGTGTATTTGTGTAACTCTGGCGATGTGATGTGGGTAGGTTTGAGCATTGATTTTTATGGATGTGGGCATGAATGGGTTTGGATGTAGTTGCGGCTATATAGAGGATGCTCACGCATGCCAGCAACTACAGCAAGTTAAAACTCAAGATATTTAAACATAGTTTTTCCCGCTTCCTTGTCTGCCTGCGTCGTATTGATAAAATACTAACGGCAAGTTATATATTACAATAAATAGAAACTATCTAATCTTTTTTTAATTGTTAGACTCATATCAATGAGATACAAATAGTGAGTTACACAAAATGAATACACAATGAATATTTTCTTTTATACAAATAGTTTCTTATCAATAGACCACAAGTGGTAAGAGAAAAGATTGATTAGTTTCTTCCACATTTTAGTTGTTCTCTTCCGTCCACGTTACACAAGATTTTTTTTGAGACCTTCAAAAGAGCTTCTATGACGTCTTTCAAGGTGTCGAAATCTGTTTCGTCGCTTCCAGAGTCTTCACTTGGCATATTGTCTTCAAAACGTTGGTGAGATCGAAAACTTCTAATCTGTTTCGGACATCAAAATCCCAAAAACCACTATGACTGACTTTTTCTGAATTTCCAAGAGTTTGGAAGTCCTTAGAGAATTTTAGATAGTAACAAAATCAGAAACCTTTTAAGGGTTTCTAAGGGTACATTTATTTTTAGAGAGTGCTGTTATAAACCTTTCGATTCACAAACTCTTGAAGTGTATATGACATCGGCATTAACCCTTCACGAATCAAAAAAAGTTTTCTAAAGTGCAAGGGTTGATTATTCTGCAGCTTTGTTACAGTGTAATCTAGAAGAAATGTTATCTTTTCCTTCATATTGTGCTTGTTTTACCATCAGTATGATAGTCAACCGAGACGGATCGATATTCTTCGCTAGAATTGGTCCGTGTCTCGTTACTAGATTAAAACTAAAATATTTCAACGTTCATTTTCAAGTTAAAGTAGACTTGCTACTTTAGCTTTAAAATTAAACTAAAGTTAAAATATTTTTATATAAACTTATCTATTTTCTGACTCATCATTAATTTTTGACCATTTTTAGTTCTAGCAGAAATCTATAAAAGTTATTTATTCACAACATCAGTGCAAATTAAAGTAAATAAATCTAAACAGTCGCATTCTTGTGTAAGACAATTTTAAGTTTGATTTTGCTCAGCCATTCTGGCTGCATCCCACAGCCTTAAGAATCTAAATACCGTTGAATAATGAAAAACTAGAAAATATTGTTTACTTTAATTATACCTTTGACGTTGAATCTCATATTAAAGTCATCTATTTTAATTTTAATGTTCGAGTTAAAGTGTCATATTTAGTCTAAACAAATTAAGTTTGAACTTTATATTCGCTCTTTCTTGGAAAATAAAAGACAGAAAAAAATGATAGTATTTTTGTTAAAATATTGTAAAAGAGAACAAAAATGGAATATTCTGAAAAAGAGCTAGTGTACCAATTCAAACTATGTGTGACATAGAATGAACTGATTTATTCTCTACATATTTGTATTAAAATTCGCACGGGTGATTCTATTTCACGACAGTACACGATTATATATATATACTTATACTTTACCCATTTTTTTCTTTTTCTGTTCTTATTTTCTCTCTCGTTTTCCTCTTATCATTCTCATCATTTCTTATGTATCACTTGGATGGTACACATTTTCTGAACAGTGTTATGAGTGCTTGAAGTCGAATCCCAACTTGTGCACGAAATTCATCACGAATTACTTCTTATTGATCTACTTTCAGTGATGAATGAATGCAGTGAACAACTGTGCGTAGCACAAGTTCACTCTAAGAATTGCTGATCCGCCACACAAATGATAATGGATATAAGTCATTATTCACAAATTTGAAAGAACTAAATAATGGAAAGGATATTATAAGCGTTAAAAGAAGTGATATTTATGAACTACCATTGCTTGACGAGGAACAATGATAAGATATCATAATAGGTTGGAATAATAATAGTAATGAATTTCAACAAAATACGTCAAGGACTATCACATAGACTATCAATTCTCAATTATCCATCGTTTACACCACATTAATCATAACTCAAGTTACACCTAATAATAAAGTATAGCTGTTACTTAATGAAAAGACAAATGGACTACTTCATTGTGAATTATGGCGACAAGTACGAACTTCTTTTTCTTTCTTCTTCGCACCAGTCATAAGAAAATAAAAAGACTTCTGACTTCGTAGCAATAGATTTTTTTTTCGGAAATATTCCACTTTCTCATAATCTAGATTTTGATGTATTTAGCTATTTCAACCAAAATAGTCGAGGGACATTCACTGAAACTAAATGTTACTGTAAGCTGTCGAAATAAAGATTTCGATATTATTGAGTGTGTAAATACCTTAAAAAAACAGTCATAGGATTTCGATTACTTTTATAGTTAATTTTTTTTGTGAAACTTCTTGATTATTATGCTGAATCATTTTTATTATTGATGTGCATGACTACATTTCATCATTATGTTTATTGACTTTTGACTTTGAATGAAGGAAAGAAGGAAGACCTTCCATCTTAAGAGTAAAGCTATTTCTAACTACTATAGTAGATGGTATAATTTTCGTAATTTTCTTTAAATTACAGGGTAACTCAACGAAAAATATGTTGATTTATCATCTTCTTTTGGTTTTTTTTTATATCTGTCGATTTTCATTAATTTAAAAATGATTTCTAGCACTAAAACTTATTTTATATGTCGTCTAAGCAAATAGTATCTTTGCTGAAAAACTCTCAGTTTCTTTGACTAAGACTATAGGTTAGAGTACTAGAGAAACTTCGATACTTAGGCCAATAACAACAATACTCACAAATATTCTCTACTTTAACTGATTTCAGCGCCTCCTTCCATCGATTCTGATTCTTAAAAAAATATCAATTTCGCATTGTCACTGATTCAAAATAAATGGTGATTAAAAAGACAATATTTTTAGAAATTAGACAAGAATGACTTATTTATTTTCTAACATAATACTTTTTCTTTTGTTAGGAATTTCCGTAAACGTATTGACTTTGTATGCGAACCTGTGAAGCTTCTTTATATTTCTCAACGATAAAATTCTTCATCCAAATCAACTTTTATTTCCAGTCAAAAAAAAACCAGTAATTCCATAGTACTATTATATTATTCATCATTAAAGACTCACCTTCTTTCAATGATTTTCGAAAATCTGGAATGCAAGTATTTCTTACCGTACTAATACCAGGCAATGTTCTGCCACACAGATTAACATTCAGGACTCACCTATTAAATGCTACGCTTAACACCGTCGTTTATTGCGATCTATTTTTGTCACGGCTATTAGAAATAGCCTTAACTTATGATGTTTAGGAAAACTGTATAAGCACTCATATTTATCTGTCTTACGCAATTCATTCTTTTGTAAAAATTATAATCTGATATTTCTCACAAGCAGTTTCCGTGAATTTATTGGTGTTCATATGATTCAACGTCTTCAACATCATATATACTGCACACAACACAATAAATACAAGTGGTAAACAAAATATATTTCATAACCACTGACAATATATGAACATTGTAAGCGTTACCCCGGATGTTCACTTTTTCGCATCAGAATTTCTTGCTTAGCCCATCTTATGAACTTAGTTAATCGAGATGGATTTTTTGTAGAACACGAAGTAAAGAACACTTCATCATAATAAAGTTAGCTGGAAAATCGAGGGTACGACAATTTCATCCAAGCAATGCAGTTAGTTGTTGTTTCATTTGAGGATCTTAACAATCTCGTTTTACAACTATGAAACAAACAGGTAAGGTCTGATGGCAAAACTGCCAAGAAAAGTTTCAGAAATCAGATCGACAATGTTATTGTTTTAATTTTCTTTGGCTGCTTTATTTCAAACTAATAATATAGAGAGTATTTTAGAACTAAGAGAAAATATGTACCGTAGTGTTGGCTGTGGGTGGTGGTGATTGTGTCAATTTGAGTTATGAGTGTGAATGTGGGTTTGGGAGGAATGAAGTGTATGTGTGGCTCGGGCTCATGATGGCGGTATAACTAAGGTATATGAACGTGGATGTGGGCGGAGGTAGGGATACGAATGTGACTGTGAGATCGATGGATGCGCTGTCTTCGCTTCACCCAGGCCCACTCACGTACTCACACTCAAATTGAGGGAGACATTCTATGGAATAGTCATATCATTGTCATTATGATGGGCAGATCTAACAGATGTTTTACTGTTGGCTTATGGCCAGATATCCTGAGCATACTTTTCGAATACTGAAGACGAGTTCTTCTTCGACCAGCCAAGCCTCAATTTCTGTCAGTTACGTTGGTTTACATCGAGACTGCGTCCGATCATTATGAAAGTATACATGTCAGAAAACAATGTTCAACTTCATACTTCGAAAAAGTTTGAGAGCTATCAAGCGAAACCTCAAGGAATAGAATTCTGTAGCAAAAAATAGTGCATCATTAGGTGCTTAGATTATTGTGCCTTGGTATTCAGGAAAAATATGTATCCATATGCGATGCTGAATGGATTAAAACTTGACAATTGGTTTACGAACTAATCGATTGAAATTTAAATGAATCGACACCGCTAGACGATGTCGATCTGAAAGAAATTTGAACTATGAAATTCAATAACAATGAACTGAGATAAATGTGTATTTATGTTGGCCATATGTAACCAATTCAGTCTTTTGTTCTTTCCAACAGCTGTGATATCAATTCAACTCAGTTTCGTCCTTTACTTCCTCTTGCTGTCAGTTTATTTTATATGAACAGTAACATTTAAAGAAGTGTAGAGCATATACTGCTAAAGAGTTTCTATTTTGAAAGTCAAGGAATTATCATTTCGTTTATTGTTGGTATGTTATCATAACACGATAGGGATGTAATGCCAAGGCCGCTGAAGTATCTTGGCTTGGTGACACGATGTGCATGTAACCTCCATTACAGTACCAACTATGTTGAACTTGCTGGTTTAAACTAGCGAAATAAGCACTTGGCACTAACGAATTCCCTTGCTCTNTAGGGTGTGGGTGGGTGTGAGTGTCTGCATTTGTAGCACAAACTACACCCACACCGACACCGCCACACCCACCACACCCCATACCCACCCACGCCCTCTTTGAGAAAATAATAAGCTTACAGTTTGACAAACTTTTCATTTGAAGAATTCAACAAAATATTTGTTCTCATAAAAGAAAACCTAAGAAAATTCCATTTTAAAATCTCTAAAGAGTTTTACTAGATTGAGAATATAATCAATATATACTCATCATCGATATTTCTCAATAAAAATTAATCCTTCTAAATATAAAATGCAGTCAATCGATTAAATCTATTTTGACAATTAGTTATTAATTTGAATGAGACTGATTTGATGTATCTTATATTCAAATGATTGCTTTCAAAAAAATTGCCACAGAAATACAAACAAATAATAAATCGATTTAATTTTAATAATTGAACATTTATTTAATCGGATTATGTTTCAAATTTGTTAAGTCATATCATTTTAAAAGTAGAAAAAAATCAACATTTGAAGATATTTATTGGTCAGATATTCTCTTTTGTTTATAATATTCAATATATATATATATACATCTTAATTTGAATGTAAAAAAGGAAAATTGATAATATTATTTTTAAAAGATGTCGATTATTTTGAACATACGAAGAGGACAATAAATATATCCACCCTATGACAAGTGACTACATGTTTTGTTATCAGAATAATAACTAGATAAATATGTTATTTTATCTTGAATTAGTATACAACTGTCTTGATATTTGTTTATTAAGATCTCGTTCCTTTTGTCGATAAAAACTTAAGGAATGTCAGAGGTCGTGCACTGTCATTGATGGCGATTGACCATATTCGGGTTAAATTGTTGCTCTCACTGCCAAACTAGCAAATTTGAAATGTTACGTGTCCATAGTGTACGTGGAGTGAGATACTTGAATTTCAAGGTATATGAAATGAGAGGATCTTCAAAGATCTTATTTTGGACCCTCTAATTTTTTCATCGACATCTTTATTATCTTATATTCAATGAAAAATCTCGTTGAGATGAACATATGTTGTGATGAAACGTACTGTTTTTTTGACTTAAAAATCAAAACATTGGTTAAAGTCAATATTCAGTGTTTTGGAGCTTATTTTGCTTCTATGAGTAATCTGAAATAGTGTTTGTATTAAGATGGAGCGAATGAGAAAAACCTAATCTTCTACTTCAATTAGTAAGTCACATTGTTCCAGAGCATTGATATGAATGTAAAATTTTTTGGTTTGGTTCTTGCTATTGGAATGTGAGTAGATGTGCGTGCTGTTCTGAGTCCTCTATTTATATACTATATAACCTTACTCTCAAACATATCCACATATACTTGAAAAGCAAGAAACTTCACATTCATATCAATGCTCCGGGACAACGTGAATTACTAATTGAGATACAAGATTAGTTTTTTTTCGTTCGTTCTATCTTAATACAAGCACTATTTCAGATTACTCATGGAAGCAATATAAGCCCCAAAACATTGAATATTAACTTTGACCAAGCCTTTGATTTTTAAGTCAAAAAACAGTACGTTTCATCACAACACATGTTCATCTCAACGAGATTTTTCAGTGGATATAAAATAATAAAGATTCTGATGAAAAAATTCGATAGTCCAACATAGAATCTTTTAAGGTCCTCTCGTTTCATATACTGTGAAATTCAAGTATCTCACTCTACGTACACTATGAACACGTAAAATTTTAAATTTACCAGTTTGGCAGTGAGAGCAACAATTTAACCCGAATATGGTCAATCTCCTTCAATGACAGTACACAACCTCTGACATTCCTTAAGTTTTTATCGACAAAAGGAACGAGATCTTAATAAACTAATATCAAGACAGTTGCATACTACTAAAGGACTTTCATTTTTAGAATGTTTCCAGAGTGGAAACAAATCTGATGATTTTTGATACGATACTTCAATAGATCTTGTAGCGAAAATGCGAAATAAACCTGAAAAACAGGGTCCAACCGTCCAACTTTCAATGATCCAATTCTGATGCAATATTTTTTCGCCGACATATATGAGATTCGAAAACATCAATTGTTTATCAGGCGAAAGAGTCATGACGTGAAAGTAGATAAGGGCAAACCATTACGCTTAAGATTTTTCTTACTTGGAAAAAAACAAGTTATTTTTACTCACCTGTATGTTCGATTATAACCGTATTACGACGCAGTTAAAATGAAAATTTCGCACTTATAACAAATAACGGCGCAATTTGCCACTTCAAATAGCAATGATGTAATTGTTAAAAAAAAGTCGACATAGATATCCAATAGAAAGTGTTTGGCAAGTCTCGGAAGAATACATGAAACTGTTTATCACTTTATTGTTACTGAATAATCCAAATAGATAAGTTTATTATTTGAATTTATCTGAGAACGCTGTTGCTGAGCTCTATAAATATACAGACGATGTTTTTGTATTACTATCACAACACATTAAAACATTTTCTTCGTATTTTACGCTTTGTGTACATTGAACAGTAAGTATGCGGTGTAGAAAAATAATTGATTATGTAGCTTTATAGAGACAATTTGCTTTCAAAAAAGGCGTCAGTGCAAATTATTTATCCTTTATTGCATCGTTGTGAGATATAATGAGCGAGAAAAGTCTCAATCACGACTGTTCTGAGCATACAGTAAAAACTGAACAGTAAATTCTATTAAGTTCACTAAGATTTTGTTTTGTAGAGGAATCTTGTCTCTATAAGACTGCATACTTGCTTGTAAAAAGTTTTCCATTGTGTGATTTTACTTATTTAGGTACTTTTCCAAATGTTCAAAACTGAATTTTGTATCTTGATAAATTTTCACGTTGGTTTTATTTTCTTACTCCTTGTTGGAGTAAACGCAAGCCCAACGAGGGCTTTCACTAATCCACTAAATAGCAAAGCTGTGGATCTATTCTTCGTGGTAGATCAAGAGAATTCATACGTGAATTCCATGCAATTGGGATTAATAAAAACGGCCATAAATAACATTGTCACAGAACTAAACCCATCTGGATCAAGTCCTCAGTTCAGTATCTATTTCTACGGTGCAGCATCAACAGTCAGTATTGTTGCTTCAGTGGTTACTACTGCCTCAGCAGTCAAGACAAAATTGGACCAGCAACAATATACAGTGACACAGTCAAATCCATCTACATTGTCATTGGCTTTGAATACTGTGGATTCATATTGTCAGACCTATTGTCGATCGGCCATGCCACGAGTTACTGTTGTTATCTCTAGTATACCAGATTCTTCAGCGGAATTCACCATTCGTCAGTTAGAAAGAAATCGTGGAATGACAGTCATCGTTGTTGGTATTGGAATCATTGCAAACACGGCCATTTTAAATCGACTGGCTTCACATCCTACACGATACTATGCTCTTTCAGTTATGTCTTTCTTTGAGCTGATTCTTGCAACTTCACATATTGCTTCTGTGATTTCTGATGTGCCGCGTCTTCTCGACATTAGCAGCGCATTGTGGATTTCGAGTGTATCCAACGGTATTTATTACACGGTGCAACTTAATACTTATTCATACACATCTACAAATGACACAATCGTCATGTTCGCATCTAATTGTCCAAGCTGCTATGTATATGGTTCGCTGTCCGAACCGAATCCCATTAGTGCCAATACAATTCAAAATAGTTATCGTCAAAATTTCTTTGCTGCTACTGGATATCCCAACAGCCTGTATTACTTTCGTATACCGAAATACACTAATCGATTCTATATAAGTTTAATGGGAAATGGTGTGTCTTCGGCCTATATGTTATTAAACGTCTTCTCCTTGCCCAATATGATGCAAATTTCGACTAGAAACTTTCAAACAACAGATCTTGTAAACACGATTGGATAAACAATTCATGAAATTTGGACAACCGTTCTTTTTTTCTTGTAGAAATAGTCTCGAAAGAAAATTTTCTTTTGTGTAAATAAATAATTATTACCAATCATTTTAACTGAATGTTTTTAAGATAGATCGTTGAACGATAGTTTGATAATTAAAGCTTGTCTGAGAGCATGATTGAACAAATATAAAGCCACTCGTGAGTACTCTATCAATAGACTTGAGGATGTGGATGTTGGTGTCGGAGAAGGTTTATTTTTGAAGAGAAGGCGCATATCCGCAAGGAAAAACTCAACTTACCAACAACCTATCTTGAAAGGGAGATATATATATATTTGATGATACTTTTGAAAAGACAACAATCTAGTGTAAGTGTGAATGTGACTCTTCACTTCATCTTCATTCATAACTGTACACGGTTGGTAACATGAGAACTTGACCGAAAGTTCTATTTTCCAAAGTTCAAATGTTGAAATGAATACGTTTATGGTTAGTTCATTTTACCCTAAAACTAGATTTTCAGAAATCAAATCAAACCCTGAAAAGTTCATCGTCAAAAACTTTGTTCATAGATCGGTAATTATATATAGATCGTTTCTGTTATTAACTTATTGTAGTGTATTGAAAATGATTGTTATTATTGTTACATTGACTTCATTTCTTATTTGTTGGTGTTTGTCTACTAATGAGTCATGATTTTCATATATATATAATTCTATACATATATTTATGTGTATTCTTTTCCTTTGTGTTGTAATCATTCTAATTTCGTATATAACAATATTTCTATTATTATATTTCTTTTGTTTCTTTATTCTATTCTCTGTTCCATTAACATGAGTCATCATTTCTCTGCATATATAGACAGATATATATGTTCGTCTTTCTCTTCTTTGTCGTCAGTTACTCTTGTAAGTTTCGTTTCATCTAACTTGTTATTTGTCTCTGTTCTTCAAGTCAATAAAACACCATTATTGACCTTGACCTCGATTGTATTACGCAATTGATAATACAATACATTTTCTGGCTTTTACATATACCCTGAATACGTGACACTTATCAAAATATTTTTAAATGAAAAACTATTTGAAACAAACGATTGACCTATATTCATCATGGGAAAAAATTATTTCGACCGAACTAGAAATGGAGTAAAAAAGAATCGATTACGAAACTGAAGGTAGATCCAAATATTGGTCGTACCGTGTTTTGTGAACCCTCAAAAGAATTTTAAGCTGATTGAGTTCAAAATTTTCCGATTATTCTCCTATATGTAATTTATCGTTGTCCATAGCGCCCTTTCGTACCAGTTAATAAAGAAGGAACTAGTAGTTTCCTAAAGGACCAGGCTTCTTGGTGGAGTGTGGGTGTTTTTGAAGAGAAGATCTACATCCCTTCCCGTCCACTCCACACTCACACCCTTATATACATAATATTAATATTATTTCCAAAAGATCTTATGATATCAGATCTTAATTTATTAATTCTTTTCTTATTCAAGTGTTTATTATACATTTGAACTTAAATATCGTCTCATGAAAACACATATTCGTGTATGTCGATTTTCAATGGTCGAAATCGAATCTTTTTGATTTCAATGCGTGCGTCGAATCTCGGATTCGATATTAAATGAATATTAATTCGGATCTATAGCATATGAAATTTTATTCTCCACAAAATACAATATCTAACCAAAAGCAAATAAAACAAAAAAAAAAATAAATAAACGAAGGGTATTAAGTGCACTTACTCTCCTCAACCCATTTCCACGCTCGAATCATTTGTTGATTTTTTTAAAAATTTTATTTGCTTATGATTAGATATTGAATTTTTACTGAAAATAAAATTTCATCTGCCATGATTAACGTTTACTGTTATATAATACGTTAGTTGATCTGAGATTCGCCTGAATTAACATCAGTCCCGTATCAAATTTCAGATTGAACACAAACATATATATTTTTTTTATCCAATTTTTTTTTTATAGCAAGCAGCCGAAACATTTAAAACTCGAGTTGTTGCGGATCTCGTACGTAAACTAGATGAAATTAAAAAACGTTTCGCAAAACATTTTTCAATAACATTTTATGGTCTTGGTAAACGTATAAATGAATCTCGATTCATATTAATAAAATAAATATGACAAAATTATAATTAGTTTCTTTTTTTTTTAATAACAAAATTTTTTGTTTGTGTTCTTGTTTAAAACAAAAATTCGGTGATATTTTTTTTTTGTTCAATAAAAAAAAGGAAGAAGATAGTTCATAGATCCGTTTTATTTTCGTAGTCGATCCAATTTGTTAACATCATTTAATATTGATGATATAGATGAATAATATGAAAGTAAATCATTAAGTGATGCTTGATAATGTTGACTGGTCATTGATAATGCTGAGTCAATTCGTGGAAGTGTTGTTAATTCAACAAGAATATTAAAACAATATTTTATATACGAAAATTGTAATATAGTAGATTTATGTTGTTGCTGATAACGTTTTTCAGCATCAACCATTATTCGACAAGCATTAATTATTGTTTCGACTAATTTTGGTGTTGCTGTACTAGTTACTTTAAATAAACCTTTTGTTGGTAAACGAAGAATGAGAGAACATTGACCTTTAATATCATTAGATTTTAATGAATTTAATTGTTGTTCAAATAGATATGGTGCATTTGTTGAAAGTGAATTTAATTTTTGTGTGCGAATTTGTTCAAGTTCTTCATATGAAAGATTATTTTCTTCCATAACTATTGTTGATTTCGAATTTCCCATATCAGACGATGATGATGATGATGATGACGGTTTCGACGTTGTCGTATTTATTGGATTAGTTCGAAGTCGTCTCATTTTTCTTGGTATTTGTTCATGCCGAGATGTATAATATTCAGCAAGAACAGTTTGATTATTTGGCTGTAATTTAATTAAATTTTGCAATGTTAATTCATATGATTGATTATTACGAGACATTTTATATGCACATGCTTTACGATATAATGCACGTGCATTAGTTGGATCTATTGCAAGTGCTTTATCACAATCATCAATTGTTTTTTGTGGCTAAACAAAAGTTTTTTTTTTTGTTATTATTGTTGGGGATATTACTGGATGAGATCATAAATCTGCAACTCTTCTTAGATGTTACTTTCAATAGAATAGAAAGATAGAGTATGAAATTCTGCACATTCATGTCGACTTATTTTGTTTGTTGTTGAATGCAAACAAACATTTCGTGGACTAAAAATTCTTATAGGAGGTCAATCACTTTTCATGTTTCGAATAATAGCTATAGTATTCGTAATTTTTCTGTGATAAACTCAATATGAAAACTACTACGATATTTCTTTATGCTTTATCTTTTTATTCTATTGAAAGTGAGATGAAATCTAAGGACATGGCAGATTGACGATCTCATCTGACTGTGTCTTTGATAATAATTTGAACTATACCTCGAATACTTTTAAATAACATGCAGCTCGATTTGAATATAAAGATGCAACATCTGGTTTAAGTTCAATACAATATGTATAACATCGAATGGCAAGAATAAAACAAGCATCAAGATAAAGTTGATTACCACGTTCTCGATACCAATCATATTGATTTTTAGTAGAAAACTCATTTTTAGTTTTTATATATGTTAAATAACGTTCATCATCATTATTATCTTTTGGTAATTTTTCATGCCATGTTTCACCTTCTATTTTATTCAATTCAATAGACAATCTAAATATAAGAACTTATTCTATTCAAATCTCTGTATAAAATTTTTAATACTTACTTTTCACATGCACGTCGTGCTAACGTATGACTATAATCAGTAGATGGTATACGTGAATAATCTGCGTAACTAAAAAGAAGACTACAAAAAAAAAATCAAAAAACAAATGCAAACCAGTTTTCTTTTAGTAAAGAATTGAAACATACAATTTTTCATTTTCAAATGCTCTAGCTCGACAAATCAATGCATCTGTATCTATTTTATTATATTGTAAAGCTTCACTCGCATATTGTATAGCATGTACATAATTATTAGCTTTTGAATAGCAATTAGCACATATAACTAATGTACTAACAATATGCTCTGCATGATCATGATAATCTGAAAATAAACAAGAAAAAAAAGAATCAAGATTTATAAATGATATTACATAAAAATCTAACCGAGTACTCCATTTTTAAGCATTTTTTTCGATGCTTCAACGGTATTTCTAAGATCATTTGATCCATTATATTTTTGAATATCACGTTGAAGACTATTAAGTTTCGGTGGTCGAGGAGATTTTGACCATGGTTTATCATGAAATGTCGATGAACGATTATTTGATTGTGATATCATTGAATCACGTAACCAATTTTGTATAGTTGAACAAAAATTTGAATTTGAAATTTGATCATTATAAGAATTAGTTATTGTTGATCGTTGTTGAGATAATGTATCATGAAAATGAACATTAGTTTCAAATGAACTTGAAGACATCTAATAAAAATATTATTCAATCAAATAAACAATTAAAATATTCCGTCTTGAGAAAAATAGTTAGACTTAATATATCATAGGTTACTACAAATTAATATTCTTACAAAATTAGTTATATATATATATGTTGGAGGCCGTCGGGTTCATAATTTTTGGATCAGGTCGAATCGTACTTTGATGCTCTCAATGAAGTTATTCTAAACGGAATAGGACAGCCACCCTGAAGCTACGAAATACTTGTTTCCTGTTTTTTGTATTCAGTGACTAGTTCACACCACACATTTCTGAGACGACTCATCTGAGAAATGTATATAGTAGAGCCTATCGAGTTCAAAAATTTTAGACCAACGCGACGGGTTCTAATATACGTGTGCCTTGAATTGCACTCAGTCGCTAAAATAGAAATTCAAGTACAATGAAAGCATCCTCATTGTCAAATTTATTCTAATATAGAAACAAACTTTTACTAAAGTAGGTATATATATTCTGAAAGCACGTAAAATTCTTTATCATGGTATACTTTTGTCAGTCTTGACTTTCAATTATTTGATAACAAATATTTTGAGTATTGTGGATGCGCTCTCATTTTAATTCCTTCACCTTCCATTACTTCATATAACTCATTAAGTAGACCACAATTGGTTATCTAGTAATCAAATAAGATGTACGCATAATTACAGACCTGTCAGTCCTGATGTTAATGTTATTCAAAGGGTTTTTTTTTGTCTTCAATGAACCACTGTGCACAGTTATATCGTGCAAATTTACAACGACACTTGACGTAGGTATGTGATACATAAGTATTATAACAATATTCGAAATATTAATTGAAAGTCAAGACTGATAAAAGTACAAGATAATAGAGAATTTCATGCGCTTTCAGAATATATACTTACATTAGTATTAGCTTGCTCCTATTTTAGAATAAATTTAAAAAAAAAGTGCATGTCCGGAAAACTGACGATGAACGTGCCTTTATGTTATCACAATATATAATTACTTTTGTAAGAATATTAATTTATACCCAAAATATATTAAAAATAGTAACTCGAACTACTTTTTTTTCTCAAGAGAATATATGAATAACTTACTGGAGATTGTTTATGTGGTGGATATTTGCTTGATACTGTTGTCATATTATTATTATCATATAAATCATTAAAATCATCATTTGATATAGTTGAGACTTGTTTTCGATTAGCAGTATTATTGACTGTATATACAATATTTTCAGTAATTGTACTACTAATTATTGTTTGTTTTGTTGGTGGTGTTAATGGTGGTGTACGTAATGGTTTACGATCGATTAATTGTGGTGCATCATCATCATCATCCATTGTTGGTGAAACATTTAAACTGTGTGGTGTATGATCATCATCACTCATATTTCCTGTAAAACCAGCACTAGCTTCGTCACCAAGTACCATATCATCATCATCATCATCATCATCATCATCAACAGCTCTCTCATCTAGTGATGATTTTTGAGAATGAATATTTTGTTTGAATTGATTTGTATCATCACAATGTTGAAAATGATTATCAGACAAAGCCGGAGAAGCATCTTCAGGATCTATGCATGGACGTGAATGAAAATTTGATCTTAAAATAAAAATTTATTACTAAAAAAACGTTTTACAAGATTTATCTTATTACCTTTGAGGAATATCAATATTCATGGATTGAATCGATTCATAAGTAGTTTGATGTTGTTCTTGTACTTCTTCTTCTTCTTCTTCTTCTTCTTCTTCTTCCTCGACTTCCAAGATTGGAATTTTGACTGGTACAGACTAGAAAAAACAATTTTTTTACTATTTCATATAATCGAATATAATTATTTAATTTACAATTGATGGTTGAGTATTAACTTCTTCATTATCATCACCATCATCTTCAGTAATAGGTACACGAACACCTTTTGTCTTTTGAACAGTTGGAATTGTTTTCAATAGATCCTAAAAAAAAAGAAAATTCCAATTTCACTAATAAGTTCTAATCGATATGATCAGTAACTATAAATAAATAAAAGAGATTAATATTCATAAAGGTTTTCTCAATTTTGCTGACATATTTGTTGTTTTTCATATAGAAAAAAAAAATTTTACTTTTGCTTCCTTATTGTCTTGATCTACAGTGAGAAGAATATCAAGATCACTCTTGGCTTCATCATATTGTTGTTTAGCAATTAAACATGATGCTCGACGAAATAATGCTATAAAATTAAAAATATAAGTTTCTTTAAAAAAAAATTTTTTTTTATTATTTTATAAATAAACCTTTGATATGATGTTGATTGGTTGATAATACGTGAGAACAATCCGTAATTGATGCATCATAATTATTCAGTTTATAATCTATAAAGAATATAAATAGAATTCATCCCTAATAAAGAATATATTTTTTTTACTAACATGCTATCGCTCGATTCATATAAGCCATTGGATTTGCATTATCAAGTATAATGCTTTTTGTATATAAATCTATTGATTGTTGATAATTATTAGATTTAAATGCAGTATTTCCATTTAGACGATGTTGTTCAGCCATTTGAAGACGTTGACTTTTCTCATAAATTGGATTCGAAGGACAAGATTTATTTGCTAATTATGAGAAAAAAATAAAATAAAAGAGAACAATATTTAAAAAATGATTATGTATATGTTATGGTCAAAATTAAAATTTCAATTGTGACTAGGTGATATTGAAATTTATTTCTGGATGAATGAAAAGAAAAACATACACATAGACAAACAATAAAAATAGCAACAAGTTTTTGTTGTATTTCACAATACTTATTAACAAATATTATATGCATCTTGAAGCTAGGTTTGCATTTCGTAAAATAAAGTGACATTAACAACGATCTACTTTACTGGAGGTGTTCCACAACCAGAAAAAGATTTTCAGATCTACAACTAAATCCTTACTAGTTTGGATTTTGATTTACTTTTAGACAAAAATAATCTAAACAGTAGGTGTTGCAATAACGGTCACCAAATTGAAAAGTATTTATGTAGATTTAATCCAAAAACATATCCATACTTCAAATTCAAAACAAATCCTAAGGTTCTTGATTCGTAATCTCAAATCTATGCTAGACTTGTTGCATCCTGACTTAGAACTCACGTTCACATCCACACATTTTGTTATCAAGACTTTACCCTTTTTCCTTTCATCGAAAAAACAAAGAAATTTCGATTTCGTGTAGTCAAAATTGAAATTTTAATTTAGATTACAATATATATTTATAAACGAACTTGTCTTTTCATCTTTATCATTGTTATCATCCTCATCATCCTCATCATCATCTACTTCATCGTCTTCATTATCACTACTCAAGTCTTTCGAAAGTTGTTGGTCCAGTCTAAAATAAAATTTAAAATAGAAATTCATTTAGAAAGATTTGTGGCTATCAAGAGACACTTACTTTCCCCATTCATCATAACTTCTTGGTACTATTTGTTTCTGTTTACCGTTACTGTTTATCACAGGTGCTGATGAAGTTGGCGTAATTGAATTACTCTTTGAACGAACAAAAAAAAAAAAGAAAGACCAGTCATGATTAAATATAAATAATCAATAAAAATCTTATTGATTACTTACAATTATAGATTTGGAACGGATTGGTACTGAATCGAAACCATTATTCTGATGATCTTTGGCAATAATAGACGATGTTCTATTTTTTTGTAGCATTTCCTTAAGAAAATCATCCAATTGTTGACGCTCATCATTGGGTAAAGCTGATTTATCAAGTGGAACTTTATCTTTTCGAAGGGTTTGACTGGAAAATAAAAGTATGTTTTTTTCTTCTTCTCAAAACAAGAAACTGTACCTGTTCGGTTTTATATCTTGAATTCGATCCAGTGTTAATTGTTCTAAAGCTGGAAATGAACCTATTTCACCACTTCTATAATTTTTTCAAAAATAACTTTCAATATGGAAAAAGAAATATTTAAATTTTTATATTATTTTACATTAATTCTTTGTATATACGTTCAAGTTCTTTTCCATCTGTACAATTTTGTATATATTTATGTTCAAAATGACTCAATGGTATATTATATTTTTTTGTATTGCCTGCTAAAGCGGCTGTAGCATCATCCATCTAGAAAGATTTTTAGATAATTTTTATATATTTTATATTGAAGTTTTTTTTTTTTTTTTTCTTTTTTTAATACGATTTTTTGAGAACGTTTTATTTTCTATCTTTATACATTAAGAAGAAAGTAAATAAATGTATAATCAAAGATTTTTAACGTGTTTTCAAGTATTTATCATCCCAAGTACATATGTCTACGAGAATAGATACGTTTGTAATGCTTATCTCGTTTTGTTCTCGATCTATTATAAAGGCCATACTGTATTATTATTTGTTGATTTAAAATGTACTGACACATACATATATCGAATAGAAGAAAAGAAAAAAGAATGTAATCGAGTGGTCCGATTGTCGGAAGAGATAACATGATATTATGGGTCTATACGTATGGATAGAATAAATACTAGGCACAATTAGATATTTGTTAGTCAGTCGATTTAGCGGTTACCATAACACATCAACGAGCACTTTCAAGTTACGTTTGTTAAACAAAATGGCAGTTAGTTATTTTACAATTTTCGTCTCTTTCACACTTATTTTATCTACTTTCGCTGCTTCATTAACAGCACCATTTAAACAATGTTCACGTATGTATAAACATTTATTCATCTATTTTCTATGTCTAATTACTATTTTTGATAATTTTAGCACCAAGTTCTGGTGAAGTTATTAAGGTTTCTGTAAATGCTCCTTGTACAGAAGAATATTGTACATTTTATAAGGGTACTGATGCTCGTCTAGAATTTACATTTAATTTAAGTAAGAATTTGAAAAAAAACAAAACAGATAAAACTTCGGTTTTTTTCTTTTTTAAAAGAAAAGAAAGCACATAAAGTTCGAGCTAAAGTAGTAGCAACAATTGGTACAATTGATCATGATTTTGCTTTACCTAACTCAGATGTTTGTGAACAGCTCGGTTGTCCAATTAAAAATGGTGTTGAATATACATACCAAAACAGTATGTATGTTAGTCCAACTTATCCATCGGTATGTTTAATCAAATTTTCTTTCTCGTATGGTTTCTCTTTATTTTATATATGTATGATTTTATAGGTAAAAGTCAATCAAATGCGTTACTATTTAATCGATGGTAAAGGCCGTGAGCTTGTTTGTATCTCACTACCTGTCATGATTACTGAAAAAGTTTCGAAACAATGAATGGTAATGATCGATCAATTCATACATTGTTTGCCAAACAAAGAATAAACATTATACTCAAACTACTCGTACAAGCTTATAAATGTCTCGTTTTCTATTCTCTTTTTTTTTTTTTCAACTGCATTTTTCTTTATTTCTGCTTGTTTTTTCACTGTTTGTTTTTTAAACTGCTATAAAATCCAATAAAAAAAAAAGAACTGAAACTTATTTAAACGAAGAAACTGATCAACACAAGAGTGTCGAGACTAAAAAAGAGAGAAACAGGAAAACTATCAAAAGAAAACAATAATGCCATTACGTATGGAACGTGTACTTTCTATGGAAAACGATCAAACATGTAAGAATATTTTCCTTTCTATTTATCTCTATTTGATGGAAAATAAAAAAAATAATAACCAGTTACTTATGAAAACAACAAAAAAAAAACAAAGAATTTTTCTTTTAAATTCTAAGATTCAGCAACCGAATATCGCGAACGTTTTATGTCACCACGTCGAGAAGATTATCACCCTCATGTAGCTTTACCAAAAATTGATTCTATACGATCACCATTAAGTCGTTCGTGTCTCTCTTTGAATACCGATCCAGATACAACATCAACTTCATCTGAATATCGAATATGTTTTGCAAATCATCATCCAAAACGGCCATATGTCTTTCATGCCCAACCAAGTCATGTTTTTGATTATGTTCCAATGCCAATTAATTCTAAATCTACATCACGTTTATCAGCAAATCGTTCTGTTTTAAAAGATACTGAATATCAAGAACGATATCCAAATTATCCTTCATTTATTCCAGTACATGCACTTATACCACCACATCTTCCCAACAAACCTAATACGCTATCGGATACACAACAAAAACGAGATCGTATGGCACGTAGTCAATATTTTCATCAACTTGTTGCAGATAGTGATAACTTAAATGGTGGACAACGATCATTTGTTACGAGTGAGCAACGTACTGCTTTTCAATGGCCTCGTCGTTTCTCTCAGAGTCAACAAAAAACAAAGCAACGAGAAGCATCAACACCAGTCTATCCACCATATTATACACCTAGAAATATTTATGAACCTCTACCAATACTACAACGAACAATAGTCAATGGTTTCAATTAAAGTTCAACGATTAATTTCAAACAAACAAAAAAAAAAACAAAGACTGACAGAGGAAGTGAATTAGATTCAAATTTCTTATATTAGATAATTCTTTTTTACAAATTTTATTCAACTAAATAAATATTCAAACAATAAGTCATTTCGATCACAGCGACTAGATTCTAACACTTGTACAAGGACAAGAACTGATTCAATTCGTACAATTAGTTACAAACTATATTCTTTAATTTCTTAGCTATCTAGGAAAAACACACCGTTGCTATTTTTATATTAGTCAAAGGTATTCAGTATTTGGGAAAAAATGCATTAGTAATTTAAAACGTATGTTATAAGGTCTCTAAATATGGTAGAGAAAATGACATACCTTGTCAACATTATTACTTTTATTATTTTGAAAGAAAAAAAAAAACAACATTTTCGAATTTTTTAAATGATCTATAAACACTTTAGTTTGCTCTCGTTTAAAAACAAAAAAAGCTATATTCTGCCAAGAGAATAACGCCAATGATTGTTATTATGATATTAAACTTAATTAATTAATGAAACAATACTGATATGTCAATCATTATGTATGAGCTCATATTTTCAGCATTTAGACAGAAGGCCTTGAAAGTAGAATAAATTCAAGCAGGTATAATTTCGAGAGAGAGAAAAGAAAAAATTCCCTACTTGACAGATATGTCAAAATTATCCTCTAGACTTTTTAGCTACTTTAAATCCACTATCAACGTGCGTCACGAGTATATTGATGCGAGTTCATTTAATACAAGTTTGTTTGGCAATAAAGTCCCAGTACTTCAAAGACTTGCATTAAATGAACTCACATTAATATGCTCGTGACATATGCTGATAGTAGATTTGAAGTAACTAAAAAGTTCCAGAGAATAGCCTTGACATATCCTTGAAGTACGGACTTTTCGCTTTCGTTTTTTTATGTGAGCCCATAGATTTTCTCTATAGAATTACGAGAATATAGTTTGATTTAATCTTATTGATCAAAACATTTCTGACTTGCAAACTTGTCGATAAATAGATCTGATTTATCCTAAAAATTTCAATCAACACAATTGCAATCGTCTTGAGATATTTAATGTTCAAAAAGCGATTCAATTTCAGAAACAGTCGAAATCAAAAGTTTTTCAATAGTAAATTTCTCAAGAAGGAAACAACCATGCTAACTGGAAACTCTTAAAAACATTCTTCGAATAAACCAGACCTGCTTATCGACGAAGTATCACGTTAAAAATTCTTTCATCAATTGTCTTACATCCTATAATAAAATTCAACAAAATTCTCGTAATTCTATAGAAAAGATCTATCGACTCGAATCCATTCGGTTTTATTCTAGCCTCGAAGTTTTCTAACTATCTGTCGAAAATAGAAGCTCAACAATAATGAATCACTTTAATCAGTTTTCTCGTACGATTCTTTTCTTTTTTTTCTATTGAAAATATGCTCTGAACGTAAAAGAAAAAATAATTGTTATTGATCATAGAAGAAATTTTATACTTAGCTGGTCGATCCAAGCATAGAGAGAAACATTGATTTTGATTGATTTCTAACAATATCAAACATTTTCGATATATATCATTATTACCTTTACTTAACAATAATATTGATTAACATATTTTTATTTCTATTCTAATTGCATATAGATGTTGATTTATCAAAGATATTTTATAAATAAATTTCAATTTCAGTTGAATATCCATGATAATATTATTTGTCAATACAGAATTACCAAGGCAGAACATACAAATAAATATGAAGAAAGATAATAACGTATAATGATGCATAAATAATCATATCCAACATTTAAATATGAAATAATCATATTCGAAAAACAAAAACTTCTTCATGATTATCTTATTTAGATCGATGAATTTAAACGAAATATGATCTATCTAAAAACAAACCGAATATTCATTAGTTTAAAATTTCGACATGAAATAAAAATTTGTTTCTTATTTTTAATGTCAAAATAGACCATGAACATTTTTTCTTTTATTTGTGAACAAAAAGAATTTCGTGTTAAATTATTCGTGAAGTAGACTCTTCAATGAAAAGATAAATGCACTTTCGAAAGTTGGAATAATTTATATGACTCTGGAAAGTGAAATCTTTCAAAAAGATAGAATAACGACCGAATTCTTTTTTTTTTAATTTTTGAACCTACGAAAAATTCTTATACACATCAGACAGGTTTTGTCGTAATGGCACAAAAAAAAGACGGAAACAAAAAACAGAACGAAAAACAAAACATTAGCATGCATACATATATATAATCAACCACCATTAATATAGAGTTACAAGAAAGATCAATACATTTTTGAAACATCATACCAAAATGAATATTTATGTACAAATGCAACAAAAAAGAAAAACAACAAATAACAGAAACACAGACACACACTGGTCTATTGGTCAGAATTTCAGTTTCCTTTTTTTTTTTTTATATATCATTGTTGTACGATAAAAAAACTATTGATATTCATCATTAAATCAATCAAGCAGAATCTTTATCTACACTCATGTTTTGATCATTAATAGGATCTGTCGTTGTTTTGACTTGTTTTGAACGTTTGTTACCTGATCGATTAGTATCATCGGTAGTATCATTGCGTTTGCTTGACTGTGATGGATCTGTTGTTATTGGATTTGCAGTTGCTCCTGCTGTTGTTTGTAATCTTCCTTTTCCTCGAGTATTTGACACTTGAGGAGCAACATGCGGATAAAGTTTTGCTATACTACCAATAGCTTTTGTACGTCCTTCACGAAAAATAAGTTTCATTCCAAGACGAAGATATTCAGGTGATTTAATAAAACGAAAACGAACATTAGCCCGATCACCCGTACGTAAATGTTCAAGTGACATTGATATTATCGTTGCAGTTTGACGTATACTACCACAATGAACTGAATGAAGAAAGAGTAAAATAAATTTTAAATAGAAAAAAAATATTTATTTTACCCATTGCTTGATATTTAGTACTGATTGTTGTTGGATGATGTAATATCAATAGATCAGCTTCAAATTCCCAATAAGCAACAGGTGGAATAGCCGGTGAAAGTAAAACCATACCTTTACGAAGTTCAGATTTTTTGATCTTTTAAATAAATAAATAAGATTTTATTTAAAATATTTAAAAGAAATCTTTTCTTACTTTTCTTAATGCAAATGATGATGTTTGTCCACCTTTACATTCTCTAACGGGCATTCGTTTTCGATGGATACCTAAGACAAGAAACAATGATATTTGTTTCTATTTATGAAATATTCTTTGTTATATACTTCGAATTTGTACTGTTTTAAATTGTCCAAGTGGATCAGGTCCTAATTGTAAATTATCACCAAGTTTAATAATACCTTTTAATGTAGTACCACTAACAACAGTTCCAACACCAGGTACTGCATAAAGATCATCTATTTGAAATTCAGCTGGTTCATCAATACATGCTTCCATTCGAGTTGTTAGTAAATTTAAAAATTTTTTTAATAAATCTAAATTTTCACCAGTAACATTTGATACTTGAAAAATTGGACATAATCGTTCACTAGTAAAATTCGTTGCACAAGTTATAACATCATCATTCGTTTTTACTAATAATGGAATTTTCCGTACACCTGGTGAATGAAGAATTCTTTGTAAAAGTCTCATTGTTTCGTGTAAAACATTTGCTGGTGCCATATCAATTTTAGTAACAACAACAAAAACAGGTACACCAAGTGCAAGAGCTAAGCCCTTTAAAATACAATAATAAAGATAAATCTAGCAAAATATCTCCGAATGAAAAGAAAAAACGATTAGTATAATATTTGCAGGATTAAAATATCAAACACGAGATAGCTTTTCATGTTAATCACAGAAAGATTGTTTTATTTTATCTATTTTCGGGTACATTTCTTCGTCATTCTTTTACTTAATTCTTCAGAATTGTAATACAGATATAAATACATTATAATGATATGTACAATCTTTGATCGTATATCAACAACATCTGTAGAAGGTGCAAATTTGTACTCTGTTTACTTCAACACTTCTTTCAGATAATGTTTCACAAAAAGAAATCTAATAGTTAGTTATCTTACCAGATGTTCTTTTGTCATACCGATCACACCAGCATTTGCACCGACCTAAATGAAATACAAAAAAAAAATTATTAAAAAAAATCCACTTGTTTCTTTTTTACCATTAACATTGCATAATCAGGAGCATGACCTGTCATACCAAATACAGTTGTTTTTAAATATTTTTCTAAAACAAAAGTTTAATTAATTATTTTCATTTATGAACATTAAATAGTTCTTACCATGTCCAGCTAAATCAATAAATGTTACAACCTAAAAAGAAATATTTTTTTATCATTATAAAAAAAAAAAAAACTATTTACTTTTGCAGATCTTTGACAAATATCACTCCAATCAAGTGCTTGATTACCATGAGTATCTGGTCTATTAACAATAGCACCTTGAGCATCGAAACCTAAGATATCCTACGATGTAGACAAACAAAAAAATCATATTTAAAAAATGCTTTTTTGTTTTTTTAATAATCCTACATTTCCCACAGATGATGTTCGACCGGTTTCCATTTCATGTTTATGTCGAAAAAGTTTTTGTCGTGCAATACCACGACCATCATCAAGTAATCCATGTGTTAAAACACCAAGAAGTGTTGATTTACCAGCATCGACATTACCAGTTACTGCCACTCTTAAATAATCAAATTTTGATTATAACAAAAAAAAAAGTGAATAAAGATTTTTTTACCTCACTTCCATAAAATCTTCTTGATCAATATGTCTTCGAATAAGGTATTCACTAATATAACGTGTATTATTTGAAACCGATTTTTCACGTAATAGTTGAACCTCGGAATCAAGTACAGTTTGCATACTTTTAAGTGTAGCAACTGATGCTTCCATTTCATCATTAAGTAAACCAGGACATTCACCATCAGTTACTAAAATAAATAAATAAATAAGAAATTTCGATTAATTGTTTATTCTTTTTTAATGAACTACCTCCTGTTCCTATTTCAAGAATAGTTTCACCATGACCTTCGTCAAGACGTTTTTTTAATAATTGAACAAGTGCATCAAATTGTTCTTCATTTGGACTAATCCATGCTATTTTTTTTGATAAATATTGTCGTATTGCATCAGACTGTTGATCCTCAACCTCGTTTGTTATTCTTGCAACTGTTGGTTCAGCAAATGTTTGAATTCCATCGTTCGTCGCCATATTAGACGACTGATCTGAAGTAGCCTGAATAAATAAAAATATATAAAGAATATTTTCAATATATATAAATAATTGTAAAATCGAATATTAAAAAACCACTCACACTCAAATTTATATTATTCGATGTCTGACTTGTCATTAAATAATTATCCTTCGTAAATCTTCTATATGTATCGTTTTCTAACTTTATACAACTTTTTGTTGTTAAAGTTTAATGCAATAAAGCACATACGATTTTATACACTGACTCGAGGGAAAAAATCTTTATCTCATTTTTATAATAAAACTCATAGAAAAAGTTGGCTGATGAAATGCGTCATGCTTTCTCCACTATTAAATAAGCAGTCATATAGATTATTCGAGTATAGGTTGATGAAATTCTTTCATTAAATGGAAAAAAACATGACGAAATGAGTAAGAAAGTACATATGTATGTTCTATTGCGCAATCATGTCGACATATTTAATTAAAATCTAATGCAATGCCTAGAAATCGAACATCTAAAATATGTTTAGTGCTATTATTATAAGAAAAAAATTTAAATATACATCAAATTTTTTTTGTTATATATCTATGAAAGAATGGAGATATATTTTGAAAATTACAATTGATTTTTCTATTATTTTTTCTCTAACTATTATGGACAGATGACGACAAGGAAGAACGAATGAAGCAAGAGTAGTCTTATATTTATTGGTTATAAAGCAACCATTAGTATGATTCCCATGTTGTTGTCTTCAGCCATTTTTTAATGTGAGTTTCTTATTTATGTATTTCTTTTTGTAAATTTATATACGATTCGAAAACTCAAACAAAACATGAATTTTTATTTAATATATAACATATTATCAATAAGTTTAAATGTCTTATTTTCATGGATTAATGAAGAAATTATTTTCTGATAGAGAAATCCAACAGATCCTAACTAAAATGTTTATTTTAAAGAAAAATGAAAAATGTTTTTAATAGCTAGATTGTCTCACTTATGTTACTATTCATTTTAATCTACAAAACAGATTATTATAGTGAGTACAAATATTGTAGAACAATATTATTGCAGAGGTGTAAATTAACAATTGATTTGTATGAATAAATATACTAATGTCTTTTTTTGTTGCCTATTAACATTATCGTCAAGATAATTACAGCATTATCCAAAAATCATGATAAAGATATCAAAGCACTAAATTTATGAATACGCACAAGCGATCCTACAGTTATTTACTGTAGAGTTTAATTTACGAAATGAAATTAAATGACATCGATATTTTTTTTCTATACAATATTGTATGTGGTCATATGTAAATTGTTGATTGTTCATTGATTGTGCCAATTAACACTTTGACGGCGGAGCTTTTTTTAAGAAAAACAAGGAATTTTTTGTCAAAATTTATTATAGCTTGAATATTATTACAAATCATAACTGTTTCACTTAGTCTTGATTTAAAGGTGTATCTGGTGTATGTTGATATAACAACAACAAAACAAACATAAAATCTCTAGCACAACTACAAATATAGTATGCGGAAAGGAGGTACAAAAAAAGCTTAAAAATATAATAAAGTATGATATTCCCCAAAGCTACCAATCACACAAAGACCCACATTACAATCTTTACAAATGTACCGTGAATCTGTTCTCTGTTTAGGTCTTCTACTAGTGTGTGCGCATACGACGCAAGTTTTCTGAGGATTTTTCTGTTAGTTGTTTGAGGCACAAGAGAAGAAAAGTGTCGAGCAGTAAGTCTAATTGGGTTAGAATCTAGCATATATCAACCTGTTGTAGGCTGTAGCCTACTATAAATTTGTAAAATTTCACGTATTAGTTGTAAACGAAAGTCTATAAATTGAAGTTTCTTTCTAGTTTTCATTTTGTGAAGTAAATATGACTTGAAAACCGATACACCAAGCAGATGAAAAAATAATTTTTTATACCATTTTACAGATTTTCTTACACATTCGACAAGACTTATTTGCATATCAGCTTTATCAACCGCTTCCATTTTAGAGTTACAATCAATTATTGAAACTGGTTTTCGAATTGGTACTTCAGTTTTTGGATAGTTTTTTCCAGTAAATTTCATTCGAGGTTCATGAATAGTGGACATTATTATAAACTTCTCTTTTATCGCGCCATTTTAGGGCTAGTATTTTGTCTGTATTTTGATCAACTTGTTGTCCTTTCCCAATTTTGTCTTCAAATTTAGGCAAACCTACTCGATCTTTTCTTACAATTCCATAGGTACCAGTTGATCTCACATATAATTTTTGAAAAAGTAAAGCACTTGTAAACCAACTATCTAGAAATAAATGATGATCTTTATCTAAGTAAGGCTCAATAAAGTCATAATAATCGAACCAATGTTTCCGATATCTACAAATCTCCTGATCTCAGTAGTGGCTCCAGTGTAAACAATGAAATCCGAAATCATTCCCGTATTAACATCACACAAAACATATATTTTGATTCCAAATCTGCTTCTTTTTGATGGAATATATTCTTTGAAAGTAAGTCGACCCCTCCATACCATTAAACTTTCATCTATATATAAATTTTGATAAGGAACAAAAATATTTCTGAATCTTTCACGTAAATAAGTAATTATTGGCTAAATTTTATAAACTTTAACATTGCGCGTTTGAATTTCATTATTACTGAAGTGCAAAAATCCTCCTAGTGAAAAAAATCTGTCTCTACTCATGATGCTTCCAAACATACGTGTTGAGATGTAAGGAAAGTTAGCAGCCGATTCGAGTATTTTCCACAACGATTCGCTTCAGCGACTAAGCCACAAAAGAAAACTAGTAAGCCACCTAGAACTCGACGAGCTCTATCTAACGGTATCATCGAATGCCCCAAAATTTTCACTTGGACGCCAAAAAAATCCAAAACGCCCAGAGCGAAAAAATAGCATTTTTCGTAAAAAGCATCACGATTCGCCTGAGTACTTAAGCCACTCGTGAATCATATGTCGATCGACGCAGAATTTCACGCTCTATCTGATGGCATATAAATAATTCCGCTAAAAGTCTCTTATTACCGATCGGATTACAAAAAAGCCTCAAAAACCGAATTTTCCAAAGTCTTACCTACGACGAGTTGCCCAGAAGCTTCAGCCACCTGTGAAAACCACACCATTCGATGCAGAATTTTATCCTCTATCCAATGGTGTATTGCTTTCATGCCTGCGCACCAATCACATGGGACTTTGATCCTAAAAACCATGGAAACCTATGAACACTTGAAACTTCCCACAGTAACTCCCATATCCATTTGTTTAAGCGCATAAGCGACTGACGAAGCCTATAACATTCGATTTAGAATTTCACGCTCTATCCTATGGTGTATAACGGGCATAGCTTTCCGTGACTGAGAGGCGACCTCGACGGAAAACACTTTGGGAACGTGGAAAAAGTTAGAATTTCTGCTTAGTGACAGCCATGACAATTCGTGCAATTACCAAAGGCACCGACGAACCACACATCATTGCATACAGAATTGCAGGCGCTATCTAATTGAGAGTGCATTTCATGTTGCAAGACCAATCAGATGCGACTTTGATCCCTAAAGCGTTTGAAACTTAAAAATGTGGAGTTTTGACTACTGATACGCATGAGGAGTCGTTCAGCTACATAATCCACTCACGAAGCCTATACGATTCGATACAGAATTTCACTCGATATCCAAAGATGTTCAAGTGGCACATCTCAAGAAATATGACAGTGGACATTTACCCGTTCAAATGCTCGAATCCTGCGAAAACTTCCTCTTTCTGCCCATTCATGGTGATGCGGTTGTGTTCGACGATGTCAGCAACTCTTGAGTCGCATAACAACCGGTCCAAAATGCGATATTCTAAAAAATGGTGTATGATTTGTCAATGGCTTATTCGCTTTAGCGAATCCTGATCTGCATCACTTGTGCGCAATGACCATTTCTCATACGTTTTCAAGGTTTATCGTCCTGGAAAGCCCATAGGATTCCTAGTAGGCGATGCAAGCAATATACCGCTTGGTAGAGCGTCATGTTTTGCATCGAATGGTATATGATTTGTCTACGACTTATGCACTTGAACAAATTCTCATGGGAATTAGCGGGGAGAAATACCAACTGTTTCTGGTTTTCAAAGTTTTGTAAGCTCACAATCCTATCTGATTGATGTTCAGACATGCAAGCTATACAGCATTCGATAGAATGTGAAATTTTGCATCGAATGGTGCATGTTTGGTCAGTGGCTTATGTAGTTATACGAATCGTCATGAGAGTTACTGTGGGAAGTCTCTAGTGTTGATAGGTTTCGAAGGTTTTTAGGCTCAAAGTCCCATCGGATTTATGTTTAGCTCTGCACGCTGTACATCATTCGATAGAACTCACGATTCTGCATCGAATGGTGTGGTTTTTAGAGGTGGCTTAAGCTTCTGGACGAATCGTCATAGGTAAGACTTTGGAAAATTCGGTTTTTGAGGCTTTCCTGTAATCCGATCGGTAATAAGAGACTCTTAGCGAAATGCTTTATATGCCATTAGATAGAGCGTGAAATTCTGCGTCGATTGACATATGATTCATGAGTAGCTTAAGTACTCAGGCGAATCGTGATGCTTTTTACGAAAAATGCTAGTTTTTCCCTCTGGGCGTTTTGAATTTTTTAGCGTTCAAGTGGAAATTTTGGGGAATCCGATGACACCGTTAGATAGAGCTTGTCGAGTTCTAGGTGGCTTACTAGTTTTCTTTTGTGGCTTAGTCGCTCAAGAGAATCGTTGTGGAGAATACTCCAATCGGCTGCTAACTTTCCTTACATAAATATGAGTATGAAACAGCTAGACGAGATGACCTAGACAGAAGTTATGTTATCACTGTAAGGTCAGTATGGCACTGAACCCTAGATCAAGAAATAAAGAAGTCGATAGATCAACCGCTCATTTTTTCGTTCTATTCTATCTCTAAAACATACCTCGTACACCGCGTTGTAAATGTGTTGATTGTGAACGAATCTTTGATTCAAATCAATTTCGTGAAGTTGGTACTGGTCTTTTTCGTTTGTTTTTGGCTGTACGTTTGCCAAAACGTCTTCATTGTGACGATACCATTTGCCAGAAATGTCGTGCCCAATTTCTTAAGTGGCAATAAAAGATGCAAGGTGGTTTTCATAATTATGATTATCTCAATGGGTTTACTATAGAATCTATGAATAATCATGATAACAGTGTATAAGGAATCGTATTTTTTTATGTTTGATTATGAACGATAACGTAACGGGTGATGAATATTGATGTTGATAATGACTGTTCGATCGATTCAAATGGAAACCTAGAAGTACAATCTAATGGTATTAGTATTCCAGTTTTTCGGTGTTCTAAGTGGCAGCAGTAAGAACATTTTATTGAACTTTTAATAAAAATAGTTTCTGATGCTAGGTCTTGTGTGTTTCGTGATGATAAAGATTCTTCGTCATCAAAAGTATTATCAGAAATACAAAGAGCGATGATTTTTTAAAAGTGTGACGTAGTTGCTGTTCCAAGCTCTCGATATTGTAAAGATTACTTGTGTGAAAATGAATTAACTATTAAGCCATTTGGTCGTATTTGTGTGTCGAAGGCTGATCGATGGACGATTGATTCAGATGAATTTAAAATGTTTGTGGCAGATGTTCGTGCCATGTTATTTAAACAAAAAACTTTTGATTTTGATGATCAAACATGCTTCAGCGACGAAGGATATCAGAGTATTGTTGGATTAACGAAAGGTATTTCATGAGTGAAAACAGTAGCTGAAAATATATAAAAATTGACATCTTAGTTTTCTAATTCCATTTTTTTCGTTGTATTTGAAAATACAGTGATTTTGAGGCGAAATCTGCCATTTTTTTATCAAAATTTATATTTGACAGAAAGGTACTGTTCACGAAGAAAATCGATGAGTTTCTTAGCTTATTTATTTTTGTAATAAATCGATTAATAAAGAATAAAATGGTAATCATTTTGTAATTGTAACTAGCATTCAATATTCAATATTTTCATGTTCACGCTACTAACTGAAAGTAATTTCATTGTGAATTTTTTCATATTCTCAATCAATTAAAACATATTCCCGGTCGATCTGTAAGAAGAATTTAATATCGAATAAATAAAAAGATAGTATCCATTCTAAAGAAATTTTTGGTTGTGTATTGACAGTAATTTTTTACACACATTGTTACGATAATTTTGTTTGTAGAACAATATGATCATTTAGTTAAAACAGTGTCACCAATACGAAATTCTCACGTAAGATCAGCCCGTTTTGCTATTGTTGTATTTTTAGCAAAATTACGTTTGGCTTGAAGTAATCGAGTTTTATCTGTTTCATTTCATATTGACAACAAAAGAGTTGCTTTCCATATCATCAGCCAAGTTCGTAAAGCATTAATGAAGGATTTTGTACATTATCATATGGATGTGCAACATATTAATCGTCAGGCAGCTATTGAATAACATCAAACAGTCATTGCTACTATTCTTCATCCTAATAAACCTAATCAATTATGTTTTGTAGCTGATGGAAGTTATCTTTTCATACATCAGTTCATAGTCCTAGTATACATAATACAATATTTTATTCATTGTACTTTTCATTTGGTAGCCAAGGCACAGTTGTTTTATTTTTGCTGCGAATAAAATTGATTACAACATTTTTTAATATTCATACTTGAAAAAATTCAAATAGCGTTAGATTATGATTGTGAAAACAGTTAACTCACATTGTGCACTATTTTTCAGCCGATTCTCTCGATAGGACCTCATTATGTTGTTTAATAAGTTGACGCGATGCGTGGCTGCATCTGGAATCAACCATACTTTTTTCGGCTTGTGACTGCTCGCTATCCTACAGAGTATTGAATTTTGAGTTTTTTATAGGCCTAACTGATTGTAGACAGTAGTATCTTTGAATATTCGAGAACTTTTCTGATGCAATACATTCCTACATTTCAATAATGTATTACAGAAATATGATGTCATTTCACATTCTCTGGGTGTACTATGCCAGCTTGATATTCAACAACAATAGAATAACAATCAACCACATATGTGAATATTTTTAGTGGATAGTCTGCTCAGTATAAATCTACAATAGCCGCAAAACAAAGTATCAAGAGGATCTAGAAAATAAAATATGTTAATGTTGTAAGACTGTTCCAAGTCTTTTTGAAAACCACTATATATAGCGTTCAGTGTGTGTTTGTGTGTCTATCTGTGGTCAACCTAAAGGCGAAAGGTCAAATGTCAGGGTATGGTTGGGCGTAGGGTGCAGTGGAGTGAGAGTTAGTGGATTTGGTCCGGCGTAGAATGTGAAGTAAAGATATAGGGGTGAGAGAGGCGTCCTGTGCGTTGGGTATGGATGTCGTATGAGTGTTAGAAGGTGTGATGTGGAGATGTGTGGTCTAAGGGTGTGATCCTCGGATGTGAGAGCCGGATGTGACAGGGTGCGGTGCAGAGGTGAGGAGGGTGTGGTTTGGTGGATGTGGTGTGGAAGTTGAGACACAGGGATGGGGGTAATTTTAATGGATGCTATAGAGTGAGTGTAGATGTGCGTCCGGTGTGGCCTGTGTGTGAGTGAGGTTGCGGTTACTACATGGCAGATCATGAAGTAACACCCATACCACGCCTAGGTCTAAAAGTCATCCTCCAAATCTACAACTGTTCACACGCACCTCTCCGCCCAAATACTAGCGTAAAAATAGTAGAGATGAGAGCTCTAACTACATCTTTGACAATATCCTTACCTTTGAAAAAACTTTACTTTCGGTGATGAACACAAACAACCGGACAGTATGTACGGGTTCCCGCTAGTTATCAATATATTGTTTATAAGAAAAAAGAACTTGGTCATGAATTCTCTAATAAGAAAAAAACATGCATCTGGCCCAGGATTGTCAGATCTTTCGGATTATCCAGAAAAATTCCGGATTTCGGATACTTTTGATATCAATTATATTTCACTTATTTCTTAACATTCTAAATAAATCATTACTGATTGGGTAGAGGTTTAGTGTTTCCTGATATTGGTCTACCTAAAAGACTAATGGTTTTTCTTTTTTGTCATACAACAATAAAAAAAAATGATAATTTGTATTTTTTTCGTTTATTTTCTCTTACATTTTCATAATATTTGACCAGGACGAAGAAGTAGAGATTTTTAGTAGAAAGTGAACTATCACCAAAAGCACAATCAACATCAACTGAAACTAATATAAAACAAAAAGATCAACAAGAAAAAACAAGGAATATTCAAATCGGAATGGTTAAATAAATTTAAATTTCTAAAAGAATAATGAAAACTATTGTACAAAAAAACAACTTGTAAATTAACAGACGAATGCATAATTTATAATTTCTTATTCATCAAGTTAAACATCCCTTTATGTGTATTTTCCTTTGTATCATTTAAATTTTAAATATATTTTGCAGAGATAAAGAATAATGTTATTGATAATCTGATTGAGAAAAACGCACTTTAAGTGATGATAAATGAGTCTCCAAAATTTTTCCAAATTTTTTCCGGATTTTGGAGTTTCACATCTGGCAATCCTGATTTGGTTCAATACGACCAGATTGAAATATGCAAGATCTGACTTCAGTTTTGTTGTATGTTTCTTTGTTTATGAATCTTACGCGATCTGATGTGATCCGACTAGAGTTATGCAGTCTGTTATTGTACGTTTCTTAATCTTGGAATCTTGTAAGATTTTTGCTTGAGTCGTACAATACGAATCATACAAAATCTTTCAAAAAGTATTGAGTATAGGATCATGAGTGATCTTTGTCTACGATCCTATAGAAAATTTTGTATGCTTAAGATCTTATAAGATATGATACGACCTGACATCTGGTTTTTTGACCTGGGATTGTGTGTTAACACGGATTATAACAATGAGAAGACGGCTGCGTTTCGTCGCTTCTTCAGAAATATTTTCTACATTTGTCAATGTAGTGCATTGATGTAATCGATTCCATCCAGAAAATTCCTTTTAATTCGATTTTAGCGAACAGTAAATTTGTTTTTCTTTCAATAGGTGATGCTCTCTAAATAAGAGGTAGAAAATGTAAAATTGAAGCAGAACTTTTTTCTCTTTTTTCATATATGATTAGATAAAGCATGAGATGCTGATCAAGAATGTACATGGATTTACTTTTCCTGAAATGAATTTTTAGCAGAAAGTTTTCAAATTTACAATGACCTACTGTTTATCAAAAGTAGGTCAATCTTTTTTTTTGTTTCTTTCAAATTTCAAAACTGTCTCTTTCATGTTCAGTGTGAAACACTAAATAGAGAAAAGTCATTTATAAAGAACTTATCTGTATTCACTATTTTACGCTGAATCTGAAACAAATACTTTTAGAATTTGAAGTAAATAAAAAATGACCTTCTTTTCATAAACACTAGATCATTGTAAAAATTTGAAATTTTCTTCTAAAAAATTCATCTAAAAAAGTCAAAATATGCATATTCTTGATCAGCTTCTCACATTCTATCCAACCATATATTAAAAAAAGTAAAAAAGTTCATCTTAAACCTTGTATTTTTCGCACCTGATTTATTTCATTATAATCAATTAATTTTGATTTTATTTTTCTTTCACAGTAAGTAGTAAATATCTCAATAGTTGTTCTTGGACCATCCTTCAGTTATGGCTAAACTGATCATATAATTCTTTGGTAAATGATTTTGAAGTAGATGAAAGTTAAGAGATAACTCGTATCCTGACTTCATGTTTCACTACTAATATATTTAAAAACCAACAATTGAGAGTAGAACACATTTTTATAGAAAGAATCGTTGCTCAAACACATTTTTATTATGGACAATTATGCGTAAACAATTATTTACGAGGACGACAAGTCGGAGACATTTTTGAACAGATATTTTTCAAATGTCAATTAAGACCCAATTCTTTCAACTAATCTGATCAAAAATATTATTTTTTTAGACCATGTGATATGGGGAAAATTTGGAATTTTGAATGAAATCCAGTATATTCCAAAAAAATGAATTCGGTTAACCTTTCGCAAAACAATATTTGATGCAAAAGAAGCGTTTTATTTTTATCAATAGATGATTAATCGTTGTGATGCACATTATCTCTTTGTTCTTGTTCATTACAGCTTCAAATGATAAGACAATAAGATATGTGATCATTCTATCTGTCAAGAATAATGCATATTGTATCAGACAAAAGAACAATAGTAATATATGGTTAGACAAAGAATGAGAAAGAAAAAAATGTAATTACGCAGCACATTCTTTTGAATGTGCATAGAGCATTGATAATATCAAATAATAGAAGGATATTGGTCGGTTTTTAATTTTAGTCTTCACTTCATATATTTTGAACGCCATTCTTCTTCGTTTTATGAAAGGTAGCGTTGCGAAGTACTCTATGAAGACATATGAGGTTTACATGTGTTTTCTTTTGAAACAGAAGGTTTATAAAGCCTCAAAGACTATTAAAAAATCCTCAAGATTACAAGAATAGCTGAAAAAACAAATGAGCACTGCGTTCTAAGTACTTTAACATTTATCAATATAATTGTTTGTGCCGATATAATTTAAGAGATATCTTTTTCATGTTATAGAACTACTTCTGTGATTCAAATTTAATATAATCATTCTCAGAACTCGATTGAACAATATATTTATTGATATTGATGTCGACTATCAAGATTATGCTAATCTATAGATGGAATCAACACCAATGTAGTCTTCCACGAACAAAAATTAGTTCTTTTTCAAGTTTTTCTTTCTTCTAGTTTTATTATATATGAACTTGTATGTCATTTGATAGGTGAAAGACGTCATTGTATTTCTATACATATTATATTTTATTTACAAGTTATTTTATATTTTTTTGAAAATGACCTATTTCAGTTGTGTGCATGCAGACTTAGCATAGTCGAACAAGAAAAACTTTGACTGAGATTGCAGCATGATTCAGAGCTGCATTGTCATTTATTATTAGTAACAGAGTGGATGATTATTTGCGACACTCATTGACTACAGAAAAAAATCAGCTTTCATAAACAATACGCGTAGGCATACCTATCCTCTAAAATTGTAAAAGATTAAAATGATATGATTTTTCTTTCTATTGTTGTTTGTATTCGCTCACTGTCAAGAAAAAGATCTCATATTCAAATAAATTCAAAATAAAACAAAATAATGCGTAAACAAAATATTAAATATGTATACAATACGTGCGGACCCTATTACCTGTACAATGACATGCAATGTATATACAATCATATAAGAGAGAGAGAAAGAAAGAAAAAATTGAGAAAGAAGTATATTTTTATCCTTGTGAAAGGCTAGCTTGTGTATACTGTGTTAAAGATGTTGATGAGAACTGATTCATCAATTGTACCATTCTTGTAATCGATTTATTCAAAATGATACTCAGCTAGACGATATAATAAAGAAAAGAAATCGAAGAAAATCTCTCAAGTATAAAATCTTATGCTCACATAAGAAAGCATTCTAGCTTGGTTTTTTGAATAATGGGATGCTCAATTTTCTACTTTCGTTGTTATTGCTTTTTTCATCTTTTTGATGACATCCGTTTGGCCCTGTCCTATCTGTCGTTGTTGTGGCTGTTATTGTAATCATTATTATTGACTTTTTTCTGAACTATCTCTCATCTTTTATCATCATATAAATATTGTTGATTGTGTATTAAAATTACTTTATTTTGTTTCAAAATAAAGTATCATAGCAATTAAATTAATGAAGTTTATTCCAACAGTACGAATACCAGTTAGAATAGATCGTCTTTTATATAAACTCTCATTTTGTGCAACAGACAATGCTCCTGTAGTTTATATAATTTTGCCAAAGTGACATTCACTGATAGAAGACTTTCATATTTTTTTCTCACAACGAAAGGTTCACATTGACATTTAAAACGATGAAGTAGAATTACAACTGTTACATACAAAGAAAAAATGCTGATTTTCATTGTAGAATGACCAATCGGATCAGTAAACAATGTCAAAAGTTTCACGACAATTATTATACCAGTAATATATTTTCAACACTAAAACAATGAAAAAAATTGATGAAAGCGCAAATGAATGATTAATCGAAGCATTTGAATTATTCATCAACATAGTAATCGATTATATTTGATCGTATTTCGATAATAACAGTGAATTATTTGAAACGTTTTTATTATTCCATACTCAATCATTTCGTTTTTCTAGGGAGATTTTTAGACGCTGATGACATATTGCACATAGATGATTTAGATAAGAATCTAGAGGAGATATGCGTGCAGGCGATGGTTTTCTTTACATCCACACTCAATATTCAGAAATCAACGCTTGGATGTATATCAAGATATTTACTAAAGCCACCACGAGGCTCAGAATCATCAATGAAATCAGAATAGATACCAGGATCACCATTGAATACAGAACGTGTAGTCGAATTGTGTGTGAAACCGGAGACCGAACTGAAAAGGCGATCCGATCATGGATTAAAAACACGAATAGTCTCTCCTATGTATGAAAATATTTTTTGAGCTTGACCAGGATTATGCTTTTGAGAGAGGAATGGTGGATAGTGAAAACCAAATATTTTGTCCATTCTGTACAATGGATGAAAAAAATACGTTACTGCGCAGTATGACGCCCATATTGACAAACAATCCACTGATTTTTCATCATCGCTGATTAATCTTTGTAAGCTCGGGGGATAGAGCAATCAAAACGATGGTAATATTTGTATGAGATAAAAGACAGTATAGGAATAATATTTCATGCTCTATTGGGCCACATAGAGACGTTAATTACAAAGTTCAAATTTATTCTGCGACCTATATATAGGCAACGTTTTTCTTTATTCTCACTCATATACCAACTTCGATATATTACAGAGTTATTCTGGTGGTAGACACAGAAGCATTAACACAAATTCAACAAGTAAGTTTATGTCTTTCGAAATCGTAGTCTTTTCAGAAAGCCTTTGTGGTCATGACTATAAAAACAGATTTGTTTGGCACTCAAGCAAAATCACCAGCCTGATATAGTGTTATTCTTGTATCGCTGTGACTGCTTTTCTCGTGGAGGAAATTTGCCGAAACCCTATACAAAATGAATCACAGATACTTCAAAGCAATCTGATTGAGAGCACATCCTGCCTTCAATCCATTTATATTCTTTATAGTTCTCAGTTCAATACTATTATTATTTTGTGAAAACCATCACTCGGTCATTTTTCTACATTTATTTTTGTGCCGTCGCTGACTCGAAATTCTAGTAACACAGTTACCTTCAGTAATAATTTATTAAGAAATCGGTTCGAAATAACGGAGACCGGACCACCATATTGAAAATCTTCATCAAATAGTAGTAAGATTTATTTTTTTAGCATGGTATCAATATCTCAAGCTGGTCTCGATTAAATTAAATTGAAAATTTTGTAGTATGTTATCATAGACCCGAAAATTTCTGATGAAATTTTTAGAATGGGAGTTCGACGCAAGGATGTGATAGAATCATGGGAAACATTTACCGCAATACAGCTTGCCAATTGATGGGATTATGGTATTATGCAACAAGCTTTCAATCCAAGAAAGTTGGTATATATGTTTGTAGTTAGAGCCAAAAATAGCAAGAATAAATTAATTGAACGCGAAATGACAAACAAATATTTTCTTAGATAGTATTTCATTTACAGTTGTTCAACAAACGATAAACGTTGCATCTATGTATATGATGCTCTTCTTTACTAGTCAATTTACATTTAGTTATCAGAAAATACTCTTTCCAAGTCAGAGCATGATAGATGACGTTAAGAGACGGGTAATTGATGAAGCAAAATTTTCATCAGATGAGTAGACGGTTTCGGAGCCAAACCTTTAGTAATAAAAAAGTGCTTTATACTTAGATACACCGTTTTATCGTCTGTGAAACAACTGTAAATGAAATGTCATCTAAGAAAAACGTTGTTTGTCGGTTAACGTTCAAATGATTTATTATTGCTCTTTTTAACTCGAACTGCAACGATATAAACCAAATTTTTTGGGTCTAGATGTTGTTGGATAATGCCATAATTCCATTAACCGAGAATCTGTGCTGTGATGAACTTTTCTGATTATTCTATCGCATCTTTACGTTGAAATACAGTTCTAAAATATTCATCAGAAACTTTCAGAACTATAATAACATGTTATTGACTTTTTTCACTAAATTGATCGAGACCAGGTTAAGTTATAGGTACTAGATAGGGGTGATATTTCCTTGTTAATTATATTTTATATTTAAACTCTTGCCAATTTAAACTTTTATTGAATTTGTACTTTTTCAAAATTTATTTGTGGATTGAATAATTTTTTTTAATGTAAATTGATCACCCCTATTATCAAAATACATAACTTCAAAAATATCTAAACTAGGACTAGGAAAACAAACTAATACCGTTGCTCATAATCCGATCATCAGGATAAAAGATTTCGTATAACAGAGTATTAGTTCGTTCATGCTGGTTTCTAATGATATTAAAATATCCATGAACACAGGCTAGATAGCACACTTTCGAGATAGAAAGGTTGCTTTTTTCTTCGTAGCGGCAAACAAACTAATTTATATTTCACTTTTTTTAATTTAAACGTAATTTAAAATACTTTAAACTTATTTACATTTGATTTAAATCGACTGAAATTAAATCTAAATAAGTTTGAATGCAATATAAATTCAATATAAATTGCATCAAAAAGAATTTAAATTCGATTAGAATTTTTTCAAATTGAACATAAACTAATATGAATTACTATAAACTTGTTTAGACTTTATTTAAATTAATTCATTTCGATTTAAATCAATTTAAATTGAAGTTACGATATTTTAGGTTCATATAAATTCCATTTGTATCTTTTCATATTGAACTTAAACTAATTAAAATTAANGGACCGGTTGTTATGCGACTCAAGAGTTGCTGACATCGTCGAACACAACCGCATCACCATGAATGGGCAGAAAGAGGAAGTTTTCGCAGGATTCGAGCATTTGGACGGGTAAATGTCCACTGTCATATTTCTTGAGACGTGCCACTTGAACATCTTTGGATATCGAGTGAAATTCTGCATCGAATCGTATAGGCTTCGTGAGTGGATTATGTAGCTGAACGACTCGTCATGCGTATCAATAGTCAAAACTCCATATTTTTAAGCTCCAAACGCTTTAGGGATAAAAGTCGCATCTGATTGGTCTTGCAACATGCAATGCACTCTCAATTAGATAGCGCCTGCAATTCTATATGCAATGATGTGTAGTTCGTCGGTGCCTTTGGTAATTGCACGAATCGTCATGGCTGTCACTAGGCAGAAATTCTAACTTTTTCCAGGTTCCCAAAGTGTTTTCTGTCAAGGTCGCCTCTCAGTCATGGAAAGCTATGTCCGTTATACACCATAGGATAGAGCGTGAAATTCTAAACCGAATGGTATATGTTTGTCGGTGGCTTCTGTACTTGTACTAATCGTCAGGGGAGTTAGTGCGGAGAAATCGCAACTTTTCCTGGTTTTCAAAGTTTTTTAGGGTCAAAATTCTATCTGCTTGGCGCTTATGCATGCAAGCTATACACCATTCGATAGAGCGTGAAATTCTGCATCGAATGGTATAGGCTTCTTGAGTGGCTTATGCGCTTAAACCAATGGATATGAGAGTTACTGTAGGAAGTTTCAGGTGTTCATAGGTTTCCACGGTTTATAGGATCAAAGTCCCATGTGATTGGTGCGCAGACATGAAAGCAATACATCATTGGATAGAGCATAAAATTCTGCATCGAATGGTACATGTTTTGTCGGTGGCTTATGTACTTATACGAATCGTCATGAAAGTTACTGTGGGAAGTCTCTTGTGTTGATAGGTTTCGAAGGTTTTTAGGGTCAAAGTCCCATCGGATTTATGTTTAGCCCTGCAAGCTGTACATCATTCGATAGAACTCACGATTCTGCATCGAATGGTATGGTTTTCACAGGTGGCTTAAGCTTCTGGACGAATCGTCGTAGGTAAGACTTTGGAAAATTCGGTTTTTGAGGCTTTCCTGTAACCGGATCGGTAATAAGAGGCTCTTATCGAAATGGTTTATATACCATTAGATAGAGCGTGAAATTCTGCGTCGATTGGCATATGATTCACGAGTGGCCTAAGTACTCGGGCGAATCGTGAGGCTTTTTACGAAAAATGCTAGTATTTCCCTCTTGGCGTTTTGAATTTTTTGGCGTCCAAGTGGAAATTTTGGGGAATCCGATGACAGCATGAGATGGAGCTTGTCGAGTTCTAGATGGCTTACTAGTTTTCTTTTGTGGCTTAGTCGCTGAAGCGAATCGTTGTGGAAAATACTCGAATCGGCTGCTAAATTTCCTTACATCGTGTTGAGATCGACGGTTCAGTAGACCAGTATTGTTTTATTCGACTTTTTTGGTATGAGACATTAGCATATAAACTGCAAAAAATTTATACATTTCGAATATAATAGAACAAATCGCTGCATGGTATCTTTTAAGAAGGTTTTCATGTTGCATTGTAGGCAAATGATATCTATTTGTCTTTTCAACGATTATTTACATTTAGTTATCGTCGAATATTAAACGACAGTACTCTAGTGCAGAATTCTCATCAATATGTTGCACATGTGAGCTGATACTTGATTCACTTGAGTCAAAGGGAAATTGTTTTGGTTTGAATCGATCTACTCTCCATTGTCTTTCGTCCAAAGATTCTTCCATATCCTGCTCTTCTTCACTATCTGATTCATTATCCTGTTCTTCTTCTTCGTCGCTACCCAAGCCTTTGTAGAAGTCGCAAACTGAATCGTTATCTAATTCATCATCAGATTCAACATTTGTGAAAGTTTCAGTCACGTCTGAATCAATGTCACTTTGAAATGCCATAATAATTCAAGAAAATATTTCGAAATCAATATTTATTATATTCTGACAAAACTCTTTTGACGATTGTTGTTCGCCATTTATTTATATAATAGCTTTAAAGAAAAATTGTATCTCTTTTGAGAGTGAGCCTGTAATAAGTAGTCTTGAAAACGTATATTTTCTGTTTCTTGATATTTCCAACATGTTACAAATCAATCAATTTTCTACATAAAATAGTGTTTCATGAAAAGCAATTATTTTTTGAAACGTTATTATTATTTAAAACAATTTTGGCGGTTATTTTAATGCGAAAGACATATCTCGAAATATTTTCTTAAAAACTTTTCCTACCCACAGTTTATCTCGGTAGAACACATTTGTATATTTTATTTTTTTTTCTCGTTTTCATTGAGACTGATCACCGACATATCTAGTTAGTCTTTTTTCTTTGCATTGCACATTTGATATGCCAAGCAGAAGAGTCAATTGTGATTTAGAATATGCTGATATCATACTGGTTTGATACAATCGAATTTTCTCATATAAAGCTATGAGTGGATAAGTCACTGCAGCAGCTGCAAGAAGTGGTTTTATTATTTCTGCTCTATTAATGAGTTATCATCTTCATATATTCAATATTAAGAACTGATTTGAGACAATCAACTTTAGGAAAGAGAATGTGACAAGTTTTTTTAGAAAAGAAAATATTTTTCTTCTTTCTAATAGAATGCCAGACAAATTCCTCACGATTCGAACAATTCTATACGTCCGAAAAATCACTGAATAGACTAAATGCTGTCAATATTTAATATTAAGTAGATTGCACGGCACTCCGTGCGTTTGCTTATATTAAGCACTAACTTTTTTGTCATATAATTCATGCAAACGTTAACTGAACCTCTTATTCTTACAGTGTGTACGTGCGCCATCTCATGTATGTCTTCCTCACAAATATATATTGCATTTCTATTGGTGTAATTCCCATGTACTCTAAGTATCTTTTTTTTTCATTTCACTGAAATAAAATAATATTGAGTAAGAATCAAAAGCAATTTCATTTTATGTTGAGTTTTTCATGGCTAACAACGAAATGAAAGCTGATTTAAGTCGCTTACGATCATACATTCATCAAGGGAAGATAAGAAAGATTAAACATCTTTTAAATAATCAACCAAAACGATTAAATTATTTTCTGGAACAACAATTTGATGCTTGTGCTTATGCTACAAAATTTAAACAAGAAAAAGCTTTACGTCTATTACATAGTAATGGTAATTATCTTTTTCTGATACTTAGTTTCCTCAATATTATTCTGTATTTTTTTTTATTTAGGATTTCCAATAGATGGTTATCCGCATACACATTCAGTTACGGCATTGATCATCGCTATTCGTCGTAATGATCTTGCTTTTGTTCGCACACTTGTTGAACTTGGTTGTGATGTCAATTGTTCTGTTCGTTCCTATACAATCATTCCATTGATAGAAGCTTATCAAATATATAAAAATAAGCATGAAAATCTTTTTTTGTTTGAAGTACGCTAGTGGTATGTGTATATGAATAGACTATGCATTTGTCTGTTTTTTTTATATATATTCTATTAGACTGCTAAGGAAATTTTTCGATATCTTTTACAATCCGGTGCTTCACCCAATGTTTATAATACACATCATATGCGTCTTGTTCATTTAACAGCGATCGATGGTGAATTTATTTTCTTACAACTTTTATTAAATTACGGTAAATAAACAAAAAGAAATTATTTATTATTTAAATAGAGTAATGTATATATATATATTTTTTTTTTAGGTGCACATGTTAATGTAGTTACAGCCATACATCGTAAAAATTTACTTCATCTTGTCTGTGATCAAGCTGTTGAACAACCGACAGAAAGTCTTTTTGAAATTCTTCGTACACTTATTCAATTTGGATGTGATATAAATCATCGAGATGATTGTTTTGAAACACCACTTATGTGTACATTACATCATGGTGGTAATTTAACACTTGGTATGTTTTACTTTTACTTTAATTTTTGTTAAATTTTATATTAGATGAATTTTATTATTATTATTATTATTTCAGCATATGAACTTATTATCGAAGGTACTCGACTTGATTTAAAAAATAATTTTGGTAATACTTATTTAACACGAGCTGTTCATTATGCATTATATGATCATGCTCGTATGGCACTTTATGCTGGTGCACCATGTCGCGCGTGGCAATGTTCATTTCCTTATATAAATCGTAATTATCAACAACAACAAACAACAAATGAAACAAGTCTTATGGATGCTATTGTTGATTATGAACGATTCATTGGTGAACTTGAATTTTATTTATTAAAACCAAGACGATTAAAAGATATAACACGATTAATTATACGAAAAAATCTTCCTTATCCATTGAGTAAATCAACAGTTCTACTTGATAAATTTTTACCATTTTCACTTATTCAGTATTTAATGTTCACAGAAATGAAAACTATGTTAAAACTTGAATTTTAAAATAAAAAACAAAATGATTATTGAATATTCTTTTTGTCTCATTTGTCTTCAGATAAGATGTCATTACCACAAAAGAAATATTATCGACAACGAGCTCATTCTAATCCATTATCAGATCATTCAATTGATTATCCTATTCAACCAGATGATATGGATTGGTCATCACATTATCCATCAATAATAAAATCTCCTGAACAATCAACTGATGATGAATCGTTAGTTTCTAATAAACGACGTAAGTATGAAAATCAATTAATTGAATTTGTTGATATTGGTTGTGGTTATGGTGGTTTACTTGTTGCACTTTCACCATTATTTCCTGATAAATTAATGCTTGGCATGGAAATACGTGTTAAAGTACTTGATTATGTTCTTGATCGTATTCGTGCTTTACGCGAGCAATATCCAGAACAATATACAAATATAAGTTGTTTACGAACAAATGCAATGAAATATTTACCAAATTATTTTCATAAAGGTCAATTATCAAAAATGTTTTTTCTTTATCCCGATCCACATTTTAAAAAAGCAAAACATAAATGGAGAATAATTAATAAACAATTACTTGCTGAATATGCTTATTTATTACGTATAGATGGTTTAGTTTATACATGTACAGATGTATTAGATTTACATGAATGGATGTGTTCATGTTTTGAACAATTTCCATTATTTGAACGTATAAATAATGATGATCCTTTAATTAAAAATGATCCATGTATTGAACATGTTGTTGGTTCAACTGAAGAAGGAAAAAAAGTCGAACGAAATAAAGGTGATAAATATTTGGCAGTATTTAGACGAATTGAAGATCCAATTATGATTAAAACATCTTCTGATTCATAGGAAATATTTACATTTATATATATGTATACTTCGTTCAAGAAGTTCGAGGATTGTTTTTTTTTTCATGTTATGTTTTTGTTTCGTTGGGATTGTTAAAGATAAAAGAAATCGATCTTGGTAAGGAAAGAGATTCTTTGTTTGCTCATGAAAATATGAACAGAAAAGAAAAACATGTGATAATAAAGATATTAGAGTTGTTCAACATGAATAAAATTGAAAACAAAATTTAAGAAGAATAAATTACATATTAACCAATCAACTATCAAAAGGATGACAATCAATAATAACAACGTTTTAATTATTGAGACACGTTTGTTGAATTTACATCTAATTTCCGTATGTTTTTTTCAAAGTAAATGAGAATTCTAAAAATGTGTCGTTGAGAGTTAATCATCGTGCGTGTCATCAGATTTTTATAGGATATAATGGTAGATCTTTAAAATTATGTAAGAAGTTCTTTTTTTTCTATTTATGAATGAAATCAGAAACTCGATGCATGAATATATTTGAGATAAGCATTCATTTCTTCTTGATGTTTTGTCAATTGAAACTTATGCTTCATGTTGAACATTAGAGCTGCCATGTCACAAATTTCCAACGGAGTACACTTGAAGAACAGTTTTGTTTTTATAAAAATAAAATACAATGATGAGTTAAAACAATTTCAAATGATGCAAGAAGTTCTACACGAAAATAAATTGGATAAGAGCATTTTTTTGTGAGGATGCCTACATTTGATAAATGCTGTTCAAGATAAACTTTGATTTGTTTATTTTTCACAAAAAATAAGATCATAAATAAAACATTTTTCAATACAATTCTGCTTCAAGAATTAAGATATATGTATACAAGTGGAATAAATATTACCTATTCATATTAATCGGGTACGTCGTATGAGAAATGTGTTTGCATTTTCATTTCCTGTTACCTTTTGATCAATTTGTATCGTAATTTTGTAAACATACAAACTATTCTAATTTCATTTTGATTACTTTCTCTATCTTCTGCACTATTTTAAGTGTAGAATAGACATATCAACAAAGCAGATAAATTTAAACCATAATATGATAATACTATGGAGACTTAATACTTTTGTAAAAAATTTTACGGCTAAAATAGGAATTTTTCGGTGACTTCTACCAACATACAGCTCGTAGCATCCAGTTAGTGTATAGGCAAAATACTGAAACGCGGTAAAGCTTTTTGTGATGTATAAAAGTTTGAAATGGGGCATTGTACCTCGAATAAGGTATATATGGCAAGTTTGGTTCACGACTTACCCCATATCATCAACTTTTCATCGAAACCAACGTTTCGAACAGCTTATTCCTTTTTATATCAAGTTTTCTATTAAATTGATGTTTTGAAGAAAGCGTTTTCAACTCGACAAATACTCGATCTTAATATGTCACAATATATTGGGTCAGACGCGCCGCCACATTTTTTTCCTATCAGTTAACTCCAGTAGTGTTCAAATTTCCCTAATAATATATCCAATATTAGAATTACTCCCTCAGAAATAGTCTACTAATCAGAAAATTCGGAAATTACCGTAATTACCATCACAGCACTCGAAAAGAACCGTTTCGAAATCATTATGAATATATAGATATATACATATTCATATGATGAAAGAAGACTCTGCTCCATGATTCAATGGAAATTTCTGTACCATTGTTATTAATAAAATATAATTAAATATACTCTGTGCACAATATCGTCTTTCTAATTCGAAGGAATTTGAGCTCAATTGTGCCGTAGCTGAGACCGAGCCTTTACTTTACAAAACATAAACTAAAAGGATCTGTTGACGTATGAAGCGAAATTTATGGACCTTCCATCGCAAAATCATGAAACACGTTAGTACTGATTCATCGTACATCATAACTGTTATAGTCTCACAAGCGCTAAATTTATTGTGTTTATCGTCCAAACAAAAAACGTGTTTGTATCTTAAAGATAAATATTATCTTTCTCTAATAATGTCGCTTTGATAACCATCTAATGTATATCAACAATTAAAAAATTAAAGTTGAATATCTTGCCATTTTTATACTATAATAAAGACGCTTTCTAAATATAACTATGTTTGTGTAAAGTTTATATAATATGAATTGTGTTAGTCGAATGTCATGTTGAAGTTTCTGTATTTCTCTTCAATTTACAAGACTTCTGACATTTCATTTTGGTTTGTCCGGCTTTTAAGATATATTTGATAGATAAAAAGACATATATATTAAATAATCTGTAGGCTTAAATGAAATATGTCAGTTCTATATTTTAGCTCATAGAATTACATCGATTATCTTTGACATGTGATTGCACATTGATACTCTAAAATTGATGCAGATAAGACAAATAAAAAAAATTGAAAAATATGGAAGTTATTTCTTAACAAAAATAAAAACGAAATATGGAGATAACAACATCAGAGAACGACTAAACTTTATTTTTTCTTTCACCTGAAATCTTTCAAGATAGTTTGCTAAGAAAGAAAGAGGAGCCAGTAACAAAAAAAAAGTATTTTACTTCTTATCTCGTTTATTATCTACTAAAAGAGCGACAAGAGGGTCGAGGTAAAATACTTTCATACAAGATACAATAATTGTGTATTGAGAATGCTTGTTTTTAAGGATGCGATAATAGAAAATATAGGAACAATCATAGATAATTCTACTGTAACCCCATCGCCTGACCCAATAACTCCAATATGGATTGGCTATATATCTGTATTAGTATCAGTTATTTTTTTTGGTTCAAATTTTGTTCCAGCAGCAAAATATCCAATAAATGATGGACTTTCATTTCAATTCTTTTTATGTTGTGGAATATGGATAACAGGTGCTATTATAAATTTAATTGTTGGAAATCCTCCTTTTTTCCCATTAGTTTTAATTGGAGGAGTTTTATGGACAACAGGAAATATTCTTTCAGTATATGTAATAACTATTAACGGTCTTGGTTTATCTATGTTATTATGGTGTACTTCCAATTTATTTATGGGTAAATATTTTAATAATTATTAAAAAACAATAAATATAATTTTCAAAATAGGATGGGCAAGTGGACATTTTGGTTGGTTTGGTTTAATAGCAGAAAAAGTTGAAAAACCTATTTTTAATTATACTGGTGTCGCTCTTGCTGTCGTTAGTGGTCTCATTTTTCTTTTTATTCGAACTGGAAAAAATGAAGAAAATATCGAAGAACGACAACCATTTCTTCATTCAAATGATTCATCAACAATAAATAGATTAATTGAAGAGGAATCAAAATCGGATAATAGACCATCATCATCTAAAGTAAATATTCGAATGCGTATAATTGGATGTGTATTAGCTATTATAAGTGGAATCATTTTTGGTCTTGTATTTACTCCAAGTACTTATATACAAGATCATAGAAAAGATAAATATCCAACAGCATCAAAAAATGGTCTTCATTATATATTTTCAATGTATACTGGAATTTTTTTATCGTCATCGTTTTATTATATAATATATATGATTGTAAAACGTAATCGTCCATATATTTGTATAGAAAGTGTATTACCTGCATTCATATCTGGAATTATGTGGGCGATTGCACAAGCTGGTTTTCTTGTTGCGAACAGTGTATTGAGTCAAGCAATATCATTTCCATTAGTATCAACCGGACCATCGACAATAGCTGTACTTTGGTCGATATTATATTTTAAAGATATAATTGGATCAAGAAATTATTTTATATTCGGTAGTGGAACAGTACTTCGAATAATTGCAGCTGTCTTTATTATTTTATCTAAACCGATCCCTAATTGATTAAGATTTTCATAAATAAAAAATAATTAGTTTTGTTCTTTTTTTTTTATAAAACTTTTCAAATTTATCCAGAATGATTGTTAATTTCTGAATTTTTACTGTTCATATTTTTTTTGTCGTTTAATTTAGTTCGTTCGTAAAAGAATAAGTCTTTATGCTGTATTAAAAGTGTTCTACCGATATTCTATCTGATAAAAACATATTTATACTTTTTTTAACATATTAGTGTTAGAAGAAGAAATATTTATTGCAAAAATAAAACTTTATTTAAAAACAATTTCTATTCTGTATATGATCTACTGCAATTAACAAAATAGTTTTTCTTGTAATGCTGCTGATTTAAAAGAAGTAGGAGCAATTAGGTGAGGGCCGGATATGTTAACAGTTTTATTTGCAAAGGTAAGTTCTACAGAGTAACTATTACTTAAATTATTTTTAGATTCACATTTCACCAATAAGGTCTCACTTAATGTCTTACGAGAATAAAGACCGACATTTGTTGATGTCTTACGAAATATTGCACCAAAAATAGTCGTTCTGCCAGAGTTGCAAACCTATTAATTTTAAACTAGCTAAACCTTTTACTGATGTGCGACGAAAAACTGTTGCATGTTTCGTTCATTAATAAAAGTAAACGACAGAAATACGGCCGTCGTTTACAACCAGCGCGTACAGTAATTGTAAACGACCTAAGTATATGATCATATTGCGATATATACCATTGTCGGCTATACTAGTCATTTTTTGCCATATTTTCTTGTTTATGGTCCTATAGTATCGTAGGTTTTCGACGTGGGTACTTGAAAATGTACCGTTGGATATGATTAACAATCCAAGTGGATTTAAGCACTATCAATATGCCGAAGAGTCACACTATAGCGCGTAATTTTGGTTAATATTGCCATACAGCAGCTATAGCCAAGTTAAAACTGAGATCACAATGTGATCAGGATCAAGAAAATATGATGTCACTGTTAGATTGCTTTCGATGATGTTAGTGGTCTGTTTTCAAGAGTGATTTTATTCCAAAAGTGGCAGATGCCTTTTATAATAGAAGTTTTCTGATTGCACGCATGCCAATATTGAGGTATACATCTAAGAATTTACCAGATAGTGGCTATTTATTTCATGCTGTTCAAGGTATTGTTTAGTTTAGCAATAAACTAAAAACCCAATGAAATGATTATCTTTTAAGACGATTTGTATTGTCTATTTACAACATACCAGAGAGTATTACTATTTCTTTCTGGTGTTGCTGTGAAAAAGATGATTTATTTGACTTGATTATCATTAGTTGGTCACTGTTTATATGAAATATCCTCTGTTATAGAAAATAAATATTTGCAAAGTGTTCTGGTAATCAAAAATCGACAGAAAATACCAGCAAGAATGCTAATCATCGATCTATTTTTGTTCCAAGGGAGATCGAAAAACATTATTAAGTGATCAAACTAGTCTATAGAGAACATCAATACTGATCAAATAAAACAATAGTGCACGCTGACACCGTAAATTAAGAAATCAGAGAATGATGGGAACAATTTCTTTCTTCAAATTATTTTTAATACCAAAGTCGCCGGTTGTTAATACATTTCATTCTTGTCTATTCTTCGATATACGACCATGTGTAAATCAAACCTGACCGTATGTTTAAAATGAATACTAACTTATGCAAGATTTTTCTGACGCCTAACATCGTAGCTAAATGTATAGATAAATAAAAGATCCTGAAAGTTGATAGTATACTTTGATAAGTTTTCAGACTACATGCATCTATTGTGTACATCAGAAGGACAGAATGAAGTAAGAAAAGTGCTCATATATTATGTCAACACTAGAGTTAAGAGATTGTGTCACTGTTTACCGTATTAACATATAATAATCGCTGCATTCTATTTCTAACATTAGCTAACAATGTTTTTTTTGTTCATGCGCATATATGAAACGACTAAATCTAAAAAATTAATATTAATATTTTTTCGAGCTTTCAGAACATTGGACCTAAAGATGATGAAGTTAATATTCTGCATAACTGGATTCAAAACCTATAAGTCATCACAGAACAATTACAAGTTGATTTGAACTTAGTTATTGCAATGCTAAATAACAAAACTAAATCAATTAATGATCTTCAAAAAACAAAATTATGATTTTCAAAAAGAAATTATGATCGTCAATTAGAATTTAAAAGACAAGTGACGATTTGTAGCGAAAGTAATTCAATTGAATTTTAATGATTACTTTATTTAGAAATAAAGAATATGATGATAGAAACTATGCTGTGTATTTTTTAAATTATTTTAGTAGATGTTTACAGGCTTAGGACCGGATCACATTTTCAATCTTCTAAGTGTCACATACGAGATTCTGATTACTAAATTTTACATGTGTTCTTTGACATATGTACTTGTTACTTACGATGGAAGATTCCCAACTGATTCATCGATCTTGACCTCAGACAATGTGCATCATGTAGGTCGCAATAAACTATGCATATTCTGAAAAGATTTCAAGTTGTTAGCTTATTATTGCCGAGATACTGTATTTTTACGTTCTTTCTAGCACAATGCAGTGGTTTGCCTCAGGAACACCAGAAAAGCTGAGTTTTGAATTTCAAATTAAAATGTTGCATAGAAAAAGACCACAATGAGACGAGTTTGTTATGAAAATTTCAGATCTTCTGATTCCTCCTATCCTAAGACACAACAATAGTATATGCATATTTTTTACGTCCTTTGTATGGACCGATCAATTCCTATGTCATTATTTCAGAATAGGAGTAATCAAAAGTTTTGAAGCTTTCATACTAAACTAATGTCCGCGCCAGAATAAAAGAGGGGTGAGTGTAAGCTCAATAACTCGACAACCGCAATACCTAGCTACCTGCGGTTTTCACCAATCGAAAGAGGAGGAGCGGGCACGTCTTTTTCTTCGATAATGTATAAGACGAAATTCTTTTAAAACTAATCATATTTGAAAAACATGCAAAACAACTCATGAAAATGACCTGTCAGCTAGATGAAATTTTGNCATTGTTTTTTTTATATTCGAATGAATTTATATTGTGTTGCTTAATTCTATTGTCCTCGAGATGATCGATAGATTTATCTTTCAAGACTCTTAAGTTTAGAAAAAATCTTAAATAATTCTATCGGGTGGTCCAGAAGAAATGGGTAATTGTGTATTTTCCAAATTTCTTTATATTGTCTCACCCTTTTTTCCAATTTTTGTTACCAAAAGATGCGCTGTGAAAATCTCTATAAGATTATATAATGACGTTTGATTTCAACGGTAAGACTGAAAAATTGAGCAATTAATATTGTGCAGCTCTAATATGTCTAACTTTCTAAAGCATTTTTTTTCGAAAAATTCAGGTTGTTTTGTACGGTTGTACAAATAAATTAAATTGCTATCGCAGCTTCTTTTTGTATAATTAAGTGTGCTCTTTCTCGTGGTGTTAATTTAAGTCCCTTTCAATCAAGTATAATGACTCGACAGCAATATAATATCTTAAAACTGGATCATCAACGCCAAAATTTAGATTATTTTGCTCGTTTCATTCGAAAAAAGAAGATATTCATGTTCAAACGTTTGTGTGAAATGCGCTATTCATTTCTCTTTAAAATAGAATTAAAATAATCTCAAAAGATAAATTTTTGATCGATGTATGCGAATTTTTCTGAAAGCCCTAAAACTGTTGATTCAAAACCATATTTTTGCAAAATCTAAACGAAAAGAAGAGTTACTCTGCACTGCTTATTATGATGTGAACCATTTTTTGACTATAGTTGAAAGATAGAGCTTTTCACGCGCTACAAAATGCCTAGTTAATTGTTATTAATGCCACAAAATGTCAATGAACAAAATAAAACAATCTGAACTTTTTGCGAATAAAATTTTAGAAAGTTAGGCATGTTGGAGCTTCATAATATTATTTGTTCAATTTTTCAATCTTACCGCTAAAATCAAACGTCGTTATATAATCTTATAGAGATTTTCACAGCGCATCTTTTGGTAAGAAAAATTGGAAAAAAGGGTGAGACAATATAAAGAAAATTGAAAAATACACAATTACCCATTTCTTCTGGACCACCCGATATAAGATAGCTCATTAAAACTCGTGAAATTATTCAATGAAAAAATTCGAGTAACAGAGAAAATCGTACGAATGTATAGATTATCGAAATTTTAAACTATTTTGAAGTTTTGATGCTTTTCCTATTTAATCACTATTAAAGAGCTTTATTTATGTCTCGATGTTTCATAATAATAATAATAATTTCTAGAAAAGTAAGTATTCTTTTTGAGTAAGTCTTGAATAGACACTCTAATCAGATTGAAAGCAAAAGTATGTAGACAAAAGACAGTAGATTAAATATAGTTTTTTAAAATGATCATAAAATCTTTATTCTAATTTTGTTTTCAAGATTATCTGAATATGTCAACATTACCACAAATATTTCATATCTACGAATGACAGAACAAATATTAGAAGACTTTAAAGTTCATTCTATTTGCTTTTTTTTCCGTATTTCTCTTTCTCACTAACATACTTCATCATCTTCATACAATACTCTCCTAGCTAGGATACACCTAAGATGTGCATAATCTACATTGAAAATATTGAAAAAAAAATAGAAACACATTATCTTTATGTTAACGCTTGTCATACATCAAATAATTACTCAAAAGGAAAAAATGATGCTGCTGAATAAGTCTGTGGTATGAATATTAAATGATATTTCTTTTTTTGCTTCTTTTATCTGTATATCAGATCTGATTTTGGTTATATACCAGGCGTGCCGACACGCATGCATTCTCAATTGTGTACTGAAGCATATAGTTTCGTGCGGAAAAAAAACCTAAAAACTAATACTCACTTCAAAAGAAAGGAGTGTGGAAGCTCTTTTAATAACTTTTGATAGAAACAAGATAGATAGTTGCAATTTTCACCTTTAGAAAGAGAAGATAAAGACGCATTAAATCATATACTATAGATTTTTTAGACCTAGTTTTTTATGGTTTTCAATTGACTTTTTTTGAAAACTAGCGTGTTCTCTGCGGTGACAACAGGGAATTTTCAATTAGCAGATGTGCATCCGAGCTATTAATGGATAATCTACGAAAATATGTAAGCCTCAGGTTTTTAGATTTAATCATCCAGAACTCCTAGGTATTCTAGTGAAAACTCTCAGTCAATTGTTCAAGAAATTGCTGTGAAAACAATTACTTTTTTGCTTGTTTTTTCTTTTATAAGAAACTATTCTTCCGACACTTTTTTTCCAGAAAATTGATTAAAAAAAAAATCTTCAGAAAACGTTTTAGAAGAATCCATGATGTATGAATCGATATGACCTCATCTCCTCTTTTAGCCGATGCAAATTGGAGTGTTCTATCTTATTTCTATTAAAAGTTACGAAACAAATATTGATTCATTTGTTTTTTTCAATAAACAACAATTATCATTTTGTTTTCACTTTCTATTGAATGCTAATTAATGATATGCTACTTGATTAAGAATTCATTTTCTTTCAAACTAAGCTCTTCATTAATTAAGTTCAGTTGTACTTGAAAACAAATGAGAAATAATTTAATGACGTTTGTATTTTATGACTTAAGATTAGAGAAAAGTATGTACGCATGTGTGTTGTAATAATAGATGATGAAAGGAAATATGGCATGAGGAGAGAAAAAAGAAATTTCTTGCCAAAGATGCATCTTATTATATTTTTCTATAAGATTAGATTCACGTTGTTGATTACATATTTTATCACACGCTTGACTCTTTTCGTCGTTGTATTTCTTTTTCTCAAATGTGTCTCGTTTTTTCTTCATCTTCATCAGCAACATCAATATGTGTGCATCTCATTAGGAAAGTGAGAATTGAAACTATTTTCACTATTCAGAAAATGAAGGATAAGCTTAGATTAAAAAGAAGCAATTCAATACCTATCGATTCATTGTTAATGCTTGTAAATAGTTTTTTTCTTTTCCGTTTCCTTGTATTTCCTTTTGTTGTATTCACAACACGAATCTATTATCTTTAATTTTCTTTTTCTTTGAGAGTTATCTTTACTCAATTTGTGTTTTACTATTATCATTCTCATTATTGTAGTAAATGACTGAATAAAATAGACAAGCAAAATGTATGGGCTTCTATTACAATCAGTTGTTGAAATTATTCGAGCTAATTATGGACAAGAAACGTGGGAACAAATCAAAACAATACTTCATATTGATATTAATTCATTTTCTGCTTTTCAACAATATGGTGAAACATTATTTATGCGAATCGCACATCTTTTAAGCCAAATAAAAAGTATGTACTATTTTTTAGAAAAAACTCTCCCTAGTAGAAAAGAATAATTTAAAAAGAAACACAAGTGTGGTTCTTCTGTTTTCTTGGATGCATGTAAGTCAAGACTTAGACTAACGAGACAAATAATTTGTCATGTTAATTAAATATAGCTTTAGTATTTAATTATACTTATTTTGACGAGTAGGTCAAACTTGATGATAGGGCAAGATTATTCATAAGTTTTATTATTAATTAATTTAAAAGTCTTTTGTAAAAAAAAAAAATAGGTTTTGACTTTAAATTAAAACTGAAGAAAATTTGTATCAATACTATATAGATCTATTAAATGTCTTTATTACTGTATTAAATTAAATTAGAATCTTTGAATTTCTAAATAAAGGAAAATTATGTGCTCTACATGACGCTGTTTCAAAATATGATATTATAGGGGAATGTGTAGTTTCAGTTTAGTAACTACCGACACAGTGTATATAGGGCACGCCCACTACACGGATACACTGAAACATACCTCTACGACAAGGATATATTTTCATAGAGTTAGTGTATCAATAGAACCTGTGTCGGTGACTTATCGTCAATACTTACACCAACATTACACATCTCTACACCATTAGATTCATTAAAATTTGACCAATAAAGAAAAACTAATTATTTATTTAGATGAACCGATTAGTGATATTATGGATCTGTTTGGTATTGAATTTGTTTCATATATATCTAATTATGGTTATGATCGAATATTAAGAATTCTGTATGTTTGATTAATAAATTTTTTCTTTGTTTATTTTTTATCAATATTTGAGAATTATTCTTTTAGTGGACATAATATGAGAGATTTTTTGAATGGTTTGGATAATTTACATGAATATATGCGATATAGTTATCCACGAATGCGTCCACCATCATTTTATGTTGAAAACGAAACCGCTACAGGTCTTACATTGCACTATCGTAGTCGACGACGAGGTTTTGTTAATTATGTGATTGGTCAAATAACTGAGGTTTGATATTTTGATTATTTTACTAAAAGTGTAAACAAGAATATAGTTCAAAATTTTATTTTATATAGAATCTTGTTTTTAACATACTTATTAATTGAAGCTTTGAAAATAATCAAATTTTCTATTTTGATGTTTGAGAAATAACTGTTTTTTTTTCCTTTGAGTTTTATAGTTCCTGATGAAAGTCAGAAGTACATTTATTAAAGATACGAAAAAAACAATGATCTTTTAACTTCCATTAGTTTTATCATTTACTTTTCTTATCTATATATTTTGTTCATGTATTTTCTTTCTTTTTTTTCAATAAAAGTTTCTATTTAGATTGGTCGTCGTTATTATAATACAGATGTTGACATTGAAATAGTTAGTGAACGAGAAGAATTAGATGTAACATATGTTGTATTAGAACTTAAATTTGAAAATACAGCATATGCAAAAGAAATAATAACAAATAAAGATTCAAATGAACTTGATTTATCACTCGATTGTAATATTTTTTTTGAATTATTTCCATTTCATATGGTTATATCAGAATCATTAAATATTATATCAGCTGGAGATTCATTAACACAACTTTTTCCACATATTGTTGGTGAATTAGTACGCGACATATTTTATCTTATTCGGTAAAATGACAAAGATATATGTTCTGTTTTCTTTTGTTTAAAGAGAAAAGTTCTTTGTTTTTTGTTTTCAGACCTATTATTACATTAAATTGGTCACAAATTATTTTACATTCGAATAACGTATTTGAATTTACAACAATTGAACCTTTACGGAAACAGATAAATGAAAATAATTCACAAACAAATGATGCGATAGAAATAAATGATTCTGGTAAAATAAAAATTTCTTTTTACTTTTCTTTTTTTTTTTATAGTTTTTAGTTCATTAATTTTGTTTATTTTAGAAATGCTTTTAACTATGTCATCTCAACGAGATAATCAAGAAACATATTTACGACTTCGTGGTCAAATGTTATATTTACATGAATGGAAAACAATTATTTATTTGGCAACACCAGTGTAAAGTTTCTCTTCTATTATTAAAGATTACTAGACAAAAAAAAATGTGTATTTTTATTTTAGTCTAGAAAACCTTGATGTTATGATTAATACTGGTCTATTTATAAATGATCTTTCAATGCATGATTCAAGTCGAGATTTAGTCTTAGCTGGTACACAACAAAGTGCTGAACTTAAGTTAGCACTTGACCAAGTAATTAAAACTATGATTCCAAAGTATGCTGATTATTATATTTCTTTTCTTAGGAAAAACAAAAAAGTAAAGCATTAGAAGAGAGTATGAAAAAATTGGATATAGAAATGAAAAAAACCGATATACTTTTATATCAAATGATACCAAAGAAAATTGCTGATCGATTACGAAATGGTGAAAAAACAGCTAATCTTTGTGAAGTAAGAATATCTATTGACTATTAAAATTTATTTTTCGATATCATAGAATATAAGCTTAATCTGGAAAAAAAAATCAGTATACATCTTCACTCATAGTCTAATTTTGATTCTCATTCTTTTGTGAAATGTTTAAAATATAGACTGAAGCAGACAAGTAAAGAGAAAAAGCACATTCATTTGATACGTTATCGTCTCGCATTTATCGTTGTTTATCGATGAAGATTTTCTGATTGACCTGATGTGTAGGTATTTCGACTTCATCATCGAATAAAGTTGAATTTCAGTTGTAACTAAGATTCCTTGACAATGTTATACTTCTAAATTTGGTTTGCTTTTCTTATGAGAATAAAGTCATGTCATTCCTTCGACAAGAAGAAAAAGCTTAGTGTAAATTAAATTAAATGTTTTGAAAAATAACATCAAAAATATTCAAAACAATATATTCTTCTTCGTCTGTCTTATGCACATAAATATTAATTAATTCGAATTATGAAGGTATCTATTTTCATGTATTGACTTGTTTGATATCTTATGCGATAGAGGCTGAAAGCAAATCAATTTCGGTATTTTATGTATCTGAAATTTCAACATTTCTCTTTTTAGTTTATTCTGACCTAGAATAATAGAATATTAGAAAATCTATAATGAAACTCTAGAAGACTCTCAAAATATATAAGAGGGATATACATGATCTTCTTAGAAAACATCAGAGATATTGTTTTAAGACCTTTGTCTTTCCCACAAAATAGGATTTTCATGTTATTACATGATATTAGGCTGAACCATTGTGCACATTTTGAGCTTGTCTTGTTATAAATAGAAAACAAAATTTCATCGCCATCTCTCATAGTATATTGGAGTTATAGCAATATTAATACCCATTTTGAGATCATTGGTGTCTCCGACGTCATTCGATTCCTTCATGTAACAGAGTCAATTTTCTTTTCTTATTTGAAAGAAGACACTTGCCGCTAGTAAATGTCATGATCATCTTTTATTTTCTTCTTTGCTGACTTTTGTGAAATATGCATGATTCTATGAATATGTGAAATTGTTTTTAAAAAAATCTCTCTTCTTTGATTAAAACTTATTTTGAAGAAAAAAAGACCATGATAATCACTAGCCCTAAGGATCAGCTTGCAAATAGAAAAAAAATGACATTGACACTATCTCTGGAATTGATCAAAGATCTGAAGGGTTCTTTAATGTTCTTAATATGTACAGTATATTTAATATTACTCGAATATCTCACAAGAAATGGAACTGACATTTGTTTTTCGAGATGTGATGGTAAGATGCTTGAATGTAATCGTTGTGAGGAGATAAACGATTGAAATTGCTTGAAGTTTCGATTTTAAAAGAAGGAAAGCATTCAAAATCTTCTATTTCAAATATTGTTCTGATAATAATGATTCTATTCTATTCATATTAAACGATCAACAATCTATAATTTCTTTTCTATTGAACAGACTAACATAAATATAAGCGATCTCTATAGGATGCTATTGAATAGTTCTTAAGAGTAACCAATAGTAAGAATTCTATTTATTATATTCATGTGTCACTTACTCATTCTACGTATAATTGATCGACGTTTTCTTTTTTTTTAATTTTATTTTATAGACATTTGAAAGTTGTACAATATTATTTAGTGATGTTGTTGGTTTTACATCAATATGTGCATCACTTACACCAATGGAAGTTGTTTCTATTCTTAATGAAATGTATACAAAATTTGATAAATGTTTGGAAAGTCATAATTGTTATAAAGTTGAAACAATCGGTGATGCTTATATGTTAGTAAGTGGTTTACCTGAACGTAAGTTGTTTCTTTTTCATAAAATAATTATTGAGATTTTTGTTTTCTTGTTTTTTTAGGTGCTCGAAATCATGCTGCAGAAATTATTGATATGGCATTCGATATGCTTGATACAATTATTACTGTATCAAATCCAACTCATAATGAAAAACTTAAAATACGTATTGGTTAGTTGTTGAATACACAAGTAAAACGAAATAGAATTTCTATTCATTTTAGGTTGCCATAGTGGACAAGTTGTTGCTGGTATAGCTGGAATTAAAATGCCTCGTTATTGTCTTTTTGGTGACGCAGTATCAAAAGCAAATCTAATAGAACAAACTAGTAAAGTAAGTATTCTATAGAGTGCTCTTAAAGTAAATAAATAAAGAAAAGTTTGAATTACTCCACCATATGGGCTGATATTTTTACTAGTGAGAAAGGAATATTCATAGTTTATATCTATAAGAGAAATATTCTCAAAAATTATTTTTAAATAGTACAATTGATTCTAACTAATTCTTGTTGTCTATAATTGAAACTTTCAGAATAACAATATATTTATCTGCAGTATATAATGTTTCTTCATAAAGAAAACGAAAGGTTAGGAGGAATATATTCTTGCTCATATATTCATTAGTGTCGTAATCAGATCATGAGTGTTAGGATCGTGCCTTAAGATCATGTGGAAAAATCTTGGAATATAGTCTTAATGATGGTAATTATTACGTTTTTTGTTTCTTCTGGTGGTAGGGCAACACCCAACATAGCCCACACTTAATTACGCTACTAATATTCATATTAATTCATTGGAATAATCAGCGTTTTGGTATTTTATTTTAATAAGCTCTTTCTATGTGAAGAAAATCTTATCTTAAGAAATCAACAAATCGTTAAATTAGTTAATTGAGTTCTTTTTTTTCGTGTTTGTACATTATATTAATTGTTGAATTTGAAAAAAAAATAATTTTTGAAAACAATCTTCTTATTCTAGGCATTGCATATTCATATAAGTGATGCAACATATAGATTACTTGATCGAAAATCATATGAATTTGAAGAACGTACGAAAACGACAATAAATGGTTCTTTACCTACGAGTACATATTTTGTATTAAATAAAAAAGATCGATCTGGAAATATTCAAATACGTCCATTTCATCGGGTTTTCGAAGAAATGAAACGACAAGAAGCTGAAGAAAATCGATCAAAACAATCGAAAATTTCTAAATCTGTAACAATAGACGATTCTCTACCATTTACATCAAAATCGAATGGTTTTAATCAATCATTACATTCAAATAATTCTATATCTAGATCAACAGGATCTGTTGAATTAACTGCATCAACTAGAATAAATAACAATGATGTTGTATCACATCTTACTGAAAATAGTATACCAAATACCAGAATTAGTAATAATCAACCATTAAAAATGTATGAAGCTGCTAGTGAACCACCTGAATCAATAAAATCCTTTCAAGGACGATTACGTAGTAGAACATGTGAATTACTTTGAGAACATTCTTAAAGAAAATAATTGTTTTTTTTTCTTTTCTTGTTTCTTATGTAAACGATTTTATTTTGAATAAAAAACAAGTTTCTATTTTTAATATAGGATGAAGAAAACGACATTATTAGTTTTTGTTTTAGATATTCAATTTATTTATATTAATGTCAAAATAGTTAAAGTAAGTATTGTATAAAATTAAAAAAAAGATGAAAAAAGAAATCAGTGAGAAACAATATCATTATAAATAAGAAGTTAGTCTTTGAATTTATGTTAAATACTATATGAAAGCAAACATGTTCAAATTTTTCTTTTGTTTTGCAAATGAAAATATGAATCTTGATATTATCAGTGACTTGAAGGACTAGTGATTAATTCAATTCTGAGTCAACCGAATTGATATAGCTCAGTTATAGTATTGCTGTACTTATTCAAAGTTTTACTTTCTATGTTATTATTGTAATGATATCACAGAATGATACATATACAAATGAGAAAATCATGAGAGTAGGTACAACCATAAGGATAGTATTATGTTAATCTTCATAGAAATCTAACTAGAATTCTTATTTAAATGTTCTTATCGACCTATCAGGTTATAATAATTATTTCTGTCCATCATGTATAAATTGAGACAAAGATATTTATTATTCACTGCTTCTCCAAGTATCCTTCGACGTATTAGAATTAATATTATTGCATCGTGATGCAATCTTAGTAAAGCATGACAGACAAAAAATTAAGATAGATCTTCTTAAAGTCTGGTTGTTTACAATCGAATTGGCTTTCATTCAGACTCATATTTCGATTAGATTTTCAATCAAAATCAATGATCGGTTATTCAAATCCTGTACAGAATGAACGTATAAAACGTCGTCATTTTGTTCTACTTGCATTAATATTTCTCATCTCAATGACATGTTTATTGATGGTCTATATTTTATTTCCAAATGTTAATCCGTATGTAGACAATTATAAAACTACAAAAAAAGAACAAGCAACAAAAAGAAAATTATTTTTTAGTGAGGAAAAAGGTGCTTTTAAAATTCCGAAAACAATTGATGATGCAAAAATTCTTGGGAATGTTTTATATAAATATAGTAAACACCATCGATATATAATAATGATCGCTTTTTTTCTTACTTACATTTTGTAAGTTTAACAAATTATTTATTTAAATCACAAAACAAAAAATTGTTTTTTTTCTATTTTCAGTCTGCAAACCTTTGCTATCCCAGGCTCAATATTTTTAAGCATTTTAGCTGGATTCCTTTACCCGTTTCCTTTAGCATTATTTCTTGTTTGTCTATGTTCATCATTGGGTGCTAGTTTTTGTTATTTACTTTCGAAATTATTTGGTCGACCTCTTTTATTAAAATATTTTCGAGCGAAAATTATTGATTGGCAAAGAAAAGTAAATATATATTTATTTATTTTTTATATAATATAAAAAAGAAATGTTCCCTTTTTTTAATATAGGTTCAAAAACGTTCAGATAGTCTTTTATGGTTCATGATTTTTCTTCGTATAACACCTATTTTACCCAATTGGTTTATAAATCTTTGTTCACCTATACTTGATGTACCATTAAAACCATTTTTTCTTGGTACATTTGCTGGTGTTGCATTACCATCAATATTATTCATTCAAGCAGGTAAAACAATTCATCAATTATCATCACCATTGGATGTTTTTTCATGGGGTTCAATATTTATGCTGTCGTTTTGTGCTATACTATCACTGCTTCCAATTTATTTTAAGAATCAAATTGAAAAATTTTTTAAAAGTAAAATTAAAACGTAATGCTGTTCACCTTTTGTTTTGTTCTCTTTTTATATTTAAAAATTAAAATCAAGAAATTTCACGAAAAAAACAAATTGATGCACAAATTGAATTCAATTTGTGATATTTCTATGTTATATTTACTGAAGAGGACAGTAAATATCTGTTCGCTATGGATAAAGTTATTATGATAATTATTGACGCATACTTTTATATATTCTATAGTTAGCTCTCTTTATTTTTGAAAATAACGAGTGGCTCATAAATAATTGCATTCTCAGTATTGCCAGGATGTGGGTGTTAGTCTATTCTTCATGAAAAGACTCCCATACCCACACCTTAAGAAACAGCACAATATTTTGTCGCCAGACTATTTTAAGGGGCCCCCCCCCCCCCTCAAAAATTGATCTCAGCCCAGGAACATCCAAACAGGCTGATATTTGGAGGATATGTTGGGCCTGGGATAGGACGCACGTGATAAAAGTTTCAGCCTTCTATCCTGATGTATAAGGTAGATACGAACCAAACAAGGGTCGAAAAATAGCTAATCGCATCTCCAAAAAATCTCTATGGGTATTCATGCANCTGAAATTGTATAATGAAAGCTTAAAGACAATTGCTAGTATTTTACATATCGGTGGATATACATTTCGAAGCGTTAATAAAGAGTCGACTATGAGAAGAATAAAAATCTGAATAATATGAAAACTATCATTGTATGTTTTTTTTCTGCACTTCTCATGTATTATAATTTAATTTTTAGGCTAACAGTATCATAGGTACATCCCGTTTAGCTCATCTGGGTGTTAATGGACCATTTAGTAGTCTTGGACCAGTTTCCAGCCATGGTACGTTAATCTAATTAATATTTTTTTTTTTTTTTTTTAATAAGAAAAACTTTTTTTGTGCGTATATTGCTTTGCTTCTGCATCTTTCAGTACGCAAAAGCTTACAAATGACAAGTATGCTTGTATATATTGCTTAAAAAAAAAAGAAAAGAATCACGCATGTTTCATTTGTCGATTATTTTCTGCATGATAATGTTTTTCTTTTTCTATAGATTGAAATTTTATTTTGTTTTATTAAATTTTTCTTTAGTTGATGCAGCAGCCGTGGACAATAGTGCACGCATATCGCCAGAGAATAATCTTGATTTTTATGCTTATTCACAAGCGGCACCATACAGTGTAATTTTCGCAATTTTCATTTATTTATTTAGTTTTCTTTCGTTTCGTTTAAATGATATATGATTTCTGTTTTTGTTTGTGTGTACATTTAAAAAAATTTTATTGATTATATATGTATAAATATACAGATGCAACAATTGACCGATGATGATCTACTTATGGGTGGTTCAAGTCGTGATGAAAAAGAACGTACAATACCACCTGATATGCCATCTGTTCGACAAGCACGATCTGATTTTGCATATTTTATGAGTGATGAATTGAGGTAATCTTTGTTCAAATAGGAAGAAAAAAGAACTTTTTACTTTCGTTTCTCTTAGAGCTGAATTACTTAGGCGTAATCAGATGTTAATGGCATCTGCAAATCTTGATGTAGCAGGAGGTAAGACAAAGAAAAAGAGCTGTGCAGTTGAAAGATCGAAAGGATAAATATCGAGAATTTTAGTTCATAAGACGTTCTTTATTTTTAGCACAATACTAACATTGTAATATAGATCATACACAAGCCAAAAGATATAAAGAGTCTAAGTCATTTCGCAATAGTTCCGTGTCGAGTTAATTTTTTTTCGTTTTCTCTTTATTCATATGAAGAACATTCAAAAAAAGTTTTCGCTCTCACGATATCTTATTTTTCGTTTGTATACATAGAAATAAAATAAGAACAGTCCTACATAAAATAAACTGACACAACTACTATAGCCTTCTGAACAAAGTAAGGACAGTGAAACATTTACTCTTTTTTATAAACAAAAACCTAAACTCGAAGTTGTGTGTAAACAAAAAAAATATTTATCAACATTTAAATTAATGTCTTATTACTCTTCGAAGATGTTAACATGCATATATTGGCTTGTGAAAAATTGGAACGAATGCGATTTCATTAAAAGACTACTTTGAGAAGACACATGCTCGACTGATGCTGATATAGCAGGAATGCACATGTTTTTTCTAGCAAAGTTATTAAGAGATTGATATGAATTACGATCACTTGTTAAATATTCTTCCTGTAGAAAACCATCGATTTCTTCTGAAATTTATAAGTGCGGGCCATCACTCGAATTCGCTCATACATTTGTTTTGATCTTGCATTTAAGGTTGATAGTTGAGGATGAAGTTTGGATAAGAACAAGAACTACACCCATTTCTTCATTTTGATCTTCCTATTGCTAATCGAAGAAGAAAGATATCAATGTCATGAATTAATTTTTAAATTTTATTCATTTAAGCTATGCCAGAACGGGTTGGTGATTATTATAATTTAATGCCACTTGATAGTAGTCAAGCAAATGTTCCACATAAATCACGTACATTTCGTTATCAAACAATAAGTTATAAAGCAACACATACACGAACTAATGCTGTATGTTATTTAAAAAGAATAATGGGTATAAAATTTAAAACAATAAAATCTTCTTTACATTTTTCTAATATTTCTAAATGTTTTCCTTTTTTTTCTCTTTGTATTTATTTAATAAAGGATGTAAATTACCAACAGCACGTCTTTATGATGTTGTTGAAGCATGGAAAAAAATTATTCATGCTAATATTGTACAATTACGTGAAGTTTTTCTAACCAAAGATTTTGACGATGAACAACCTTGTATTTATTTGTTTTTTTTTTATTTTTAAAACTATCTTCATTAAAAATACTTCTAGCTATTGTCTTTGTCTATGATTTTATACCATGTTGTGAAACGTTACAAAAACGACATTTTAGTTCAAATAATAGTGTACTTAAAGGTTGGGCTAATCCGTATAATCTATCTGGTGAAGATCGTCCATTCAGTGCTGGTAAAGGTATATGAAAGATAATTTTATATTTTATATCTTCATATATATATATATATATGAAATTTTATTTAAGGAACCAGTCATACAGGTTTATTACCTGAATCACTTATATGGGAATATGTTGTACAGATATCATCATTAATTCGAACATTACATGGAGTATCACTTGCTTGTAGATGTTTAAATTTATCAAGAATACTTGTTGATGGTGATTCAAAAGCAGGACGCGGAAAATCTAGGTATATAACATATCTAAATATGTGTTACATGAAGAAAATAGAATTGTGCTACATCCTTAAATTATATTATTTTATATAGAATAATAGTCTGTATAGTCATATAGAATGAAAAGATTAAATATTAAGTGTTTTTTAATCCTGCCAATAGATACATATAACTTTCTTAATTTTGCCCTCATTATGATGTGTAGATGAAAGTTTTTTTTTTATTTTAATAAATTATTAAGTATTGTATTTTTATGTTTCTAGAGTATGGCTTAGTGGTGTAGGTATTGCTGATATTCTTGATGGAAGTATTAATGGAACTGTTCATCAACATATAGTAAAATAAGCATTTTTTTTTGGTTTTATTTAAATATCATTTTTTTTCTAGTTAAATGATTTACAAGATTTTGGTCGTTTGATATTAATGTTAGCATGTAATTCCATTGTAGGCGCACAAAAAGAACATTTACAAACATCATTAGAAATAGTCCAACGAAATTATTCCCATGACCTTAAAAATCTTATTCTGTAAGTTTTCTAATGAAAAATACTAAAATACAGAATAATTCAAAAGTCATCCGACAATCTTTATTTTTGAATAGTAGCTGCGAATATATCACCGTTGGCAAAATGTCAGTCGATGCTTGCATTGTCAGATAGTAGACTCTAGAAAAATACTGGCACCCATATGAAAATAACACGAAAGTTTAATTTAAAGAAATGCACTAGATTCGTGTGCTCAAGATCTGCATTCACACAAGAAATGTTTATCGTTATCTGTTGAATAGTTATAGGTATAACACTAGACAGTGATTGTATGTAGGTGCGAGCCATAAGTATATGAAAGGCAATAGGATCATGAGCTGACATTGTTGAATTATACCGTGATTCAACCTCTTTCGAATAGTGAAAGTCGCAGGTCTCTGTCGTTTTCCTTTCAAAAGTTATTCACAATCAGAGACCGTCGGATGACTTTTGAATCAACCTGTTGATTTTAATGTTTTATATTTATTTGTATTTCTAGACATTTCTTACTACCATCGAATACATCAAAGCCAAAAACTATTAATGAATGTATGCCAATGATAGGTGCACGTTTTTATGCACAAATTGATAATTTACATGTACGCGGTGATATTCTTGAAAATGAATTGGCTAAAGTAAGTCAATTAAATAAATTATTTTATTGGATAAAAAAAAACAATGAAATACAAATTTTCTTTAATAATAATTTTTGGAATATTTAGGAGCTTGATTGTGGTCGTTTGTTTCGTTTGATTTGTAAACTTGATGCACTTCTTGAACGACCGGAGTAAAAAAAAAAATTTCTTTTTTTTGTTGTTTGAAATATTTTAAAATAAACACGAAATTTTAGACATTCAATGAATCAAGTTTGGTCCGAAACAGGTGATCGTTATATTTTGAAATTATTTCGTGATTTTGTATTTCATTCAGTTGGTTTCGATGGTGAACCAACTATTGATATAGCACATATTGTTCAATGTTTAAATAAAGTAAAAACAAAATTCTTGGATTAAACATTTTCTTTTATTTTATATATATATATTTGTTTGTTTCAGTTCGATGCCGGTTCACATGATAAAATCTGTCTTACATCACGAGATGAGCAAAATGTTATTATTGTTAGTTATTCTGAATTACATCAAGCATTCGAACGTGCTTTCACTGAATTAATGAATTATGGATCAACAGGATCATCTTGAATATTCGAAATAAGATGAAAAACAAAAGATCTGTTTGTTAGAAAGAAAATCTTTAATATCATTTATTCTTCATCCTTAAATGTATATATAAATAAGTTTCTTTCTTTCATTTTTCAACTTATTTGTAATGTATAAAGAAAATTCTACAACACGTATTTTTCTTTTTCTTTTTTCAACGTCGTTCGTTAGATGTTATTTCTTGATTATAACTATCATATTATTAAAAACAAACCAACTAATGTTCACTTTTGTGCGTCTAGATGATAGAAGCTTGTATTGTCTGTTTTAACCTTCTATTAAAAAAAATTATCAAGCATCGGTGTAGTTCTTTTTCTGTTCAATGTATAACATTCAATTTTTCTTTTCTTTAACAAACTATATAAAAAAAAAGAGAAAAAAAAAAAAACTAAATAATGCATACAGCATGATCGAAAATATGCTCAAACGCTATGTGGCACTGTTGATCAAGAAAAGCAAATGTTATTATTCAAAAAAAAATGGTTAAAAAAAAATAAAATGCCATTTGCAATCTATTTGATGAAGAATAAGAGGAAAAAAGAACGTATTGTATTTTTTTCTTTTTTCTGAAATATGAGAAAGAAAACCTATAGAACATAGCAACATCAATAACAACAATGATTTCTAAACGTTTCTTTTTTTATTTTTTATAACACTACACACAATTTTTATTCGACAATAAGCATTGACTTTCTATCATGACACAATTTGGAACAACGGATTCAGCTAGTCATCTTAATCGCATTCTTCCAATACCATACACTCCATCGTATATCGGTCGGTTAGTAGTACAGAAAAAGAAAAAGAAGAAGAATTTTTAAATTATTGAAAAAATAAATAAGAGTTTACTAAAAATGAAATTTTTAGTCATCCAATTTATCCAAAAGCAAGTCCAGATATTACAACACGAATATATAATCCAATATTTTCAACTCGTTGGCAAAAATCATCGGATGATTATGCTGTAAAAAGTCGAGATTATCATTGTGCTACATATACATATCTTGGACCAGAATGGTTTAAAGCACCACCTAAACATTATGACACATATAAAGAACCTCTTCATTTACCAGGAGGAAGTTCAACTGTATGTTTTCTTTAATTGATTTACTCGAATAGTTGAAATTCATTTTCTATACATTTAGAATAATCGACCACAAAGTGTTCCAAATCAAATTTCGTAAAAATTATATTTATATAATTTCAAAAGAAAATAAAAAATTTTTTTTTGTTTCTTTATTAATTTTTTATTAGACGATCAAATGATAATTGGTCTCAATTTCTTAATGAATATCCTGGTCGTTTTAAAATTGAATATGCATCACCTGATGATGTTAATGATTTATGCTTTAAAAATAATCATGTTCATTATGATGCGAATGTTGTTCATCGACCAACTCGCTATGCTGTAAGTTTTTTATATAATTTAATCATAAAAGAAAGTCTATTTCATTTTATTTTCTCATTAAGTTTCAAACTGATAAAGAACCGCTTACACTTGCAACAGGAATACCAAATCGAATCGAACCTGTGATGTAAGTTAATCGAATATATGTCAATTGTTTTATTTCTATTTCCTTGGTCTGTTTTTTTTTCTAGAAATCCATTCCGGCAATCGGATATACAGCATGCTCCAATGACAACACATTCAGCATGGTTTCCTTATGGCAACACACCATGTCGATATGAAAACTCTATTAGCCAAAATCCACGATTTTAATATTATTCTTATGATTCATAATAACTGAAATAAATAATTAAAAAGTGAAACTAAAAAAAAAAAAAGGAATGAAAAAAAAATAATTTCCTTCAAAGAAGACTTTTAAAACGAGTAGAAAAATTTTCTTAATATTTAGCAGATTGTGTTTTTCTTTTCTAAGTTTACTGCAAGGAATATTATAGAAATATTATTTTGATTCTATCTATTAAATTTTTTCAAATAATATTATTCAAGTCTATTGCTTATATATAAATATATTCAAAATTTAATTAAATCTTTTATTAGTGCATATGAATCGATCTATTAATTTCATTTGAAAGAAAAAGATATTCTTATGAAAATATTATTCATTCTGTTCCTATTTAAAATAAACTTTTTCATATAAAAACAAAACTTGTAGTTGAAGTAAAAATACCTTATTTAAAATAATATTATTCAAATTATATAATATTGAATTGGAAAACATAAAAAAATGAGCAATAAAATGTACAACTTTCGAGAAATAGTAAATTTTGTATAGTCAATAAAGTTTTCTATCAGATGCATTATGTCGAAAAATTTTCTAAAACTAAAACTGAACACGTTAGTTTTCAGCTACAACTAGAAAATATTACAGGCTTTCGTTTTTATGAGAAATTATCGAGTTTCTTACAAATTTCTCTTGCAAATTTATAAGCAACAAAAAACAGTTGAATTTATCAAAAACTCGCTGAAAAATGCTTTTCTTCTTGTAATGCTTATAAATTTAATAAGAGAAGGTTGTACAGAACATGGCAGTTTCTAATATTATTCACAATGTTGTGCTCTTTCAAATAGTAATATTAAAAACGAAATCCCACAATGTCCGACCATGAAACCTTGATATACGTATATAAATATATATACGTATCCGATAGAAAACTTTATTGGTTATGTAAATTACTATATGGATTTGAGTTGAGTACTTGACATTGGCAAACAAAAAAAAATACAATTAATAATACTGCATTCTTATTCATTAAAGCAATATTCTATAAACAAGATGAAACAATCAACTTAAATATAACTTTATAATCTATAACAATCTGTTCAATAGATTAATTGATATGATCTGCTATTTCAAACAATCGACATTTGAAACATTTATGTATTCTTATAAATGTTGATTACAACAACAAAAAAACTCATAAGCAATTATGATTCATATCATTATGAATGGAATTAATTTTTACATATGGTAGAAGAAATAAATAACATCTTTGTTTTCCGATTACGTAGGTGCAGACTTTTTTTGTCGTATACATTAATTCATCCATATCTCATACGTATAATGAAGAGAACAAACAGTTGGAGGGCGTCGAATAGAAAAAGGTCGTTTTGTTCGGTATCATCATTTTTATCCCTCCTGCTGTTGTCGATTCTGCTATTGAAAGAAGTAGAAGTAGAAGAAGAAGAAGAAGTAGATATAGACAATGATTATACAAAGCTGTATAGATAAATTTTCTAATGGAAAAAAAACGGCATTCTCTCATCGCCTTGTTGACTCGCGAGAGCAATTCCATACGCGTCGAAGAGCAAGGAAATATTATTTATACATTGTTTATGTTTATACATGTCTATGGATTGCTATTTTATCGTCAGAACGGATTCTTTCTGTATGAACAAACGAGAATCATCATCATCTTGGAATGGAAAAGAAGAAGAAGAAAAAAACGAGAGATAGCGAACTGTATAATGTCTTCTTTCTAGAACGATTGTATATTGATGATTGGTTCTTGTCTTTCACCCTTCGTCTTCTTTTTTTTTCTACTATAACTCATATCGCCTACATACTTGTATATGGAGTATCCTCTAGTGATGAATTAGTCGATCTCCTATTTTCTCGTTTTCCATCCTTTTTATATACACATATATCATTCATACAGCTAGACAAATAAGACGTTATGTTAAGAATACCAGAGGAGGCGATTTTCTTCTAATTGATATTTTCTTCGATTTCTTCTTTTTTCTCTTTTTTTTTTATTTTATTAAAGTGACAGACGCTTGAAATAATTTGTTTTTCTTATTTGGTAGTAATAGCAGGAGTGTCATTACATTTACCTTGTTCTGTTCTTTCATTTTCTATCGTTCTTTATGTGACTTTTTAAAAGAAACAGAGAGAGAAAGAAACAAGCAGACAGAGTGAAAGAGAGTGATATAGTTTTGTTGACATATTTGAAGTAAAAAAAAAGAAAAATTTATTTTTTATTTCATTTTCATTCAAGTATTTACATCGTCGTCATCCATGTCATTACATAAAGATACAACATTTACAAGTAAGAATTTAAAGATTATATTATTTACAAAAGAAAAACAGAAACAATAAAAGGATTATTGTTTTGACTTTTGTAGAAATTTTTGTCGGTGGTTTACCTTACCATACAACAGATGATACATTACGAAAGTTTTTTGAACGCTTTGGTGAAATCGAAGAAGCAGTTGTAAATATTTTTAGTTTTAAATTTCAAGAAATTTTATATGATTTATTTTTTAATAAAGGTTATTACTGATCGACAAACGGGCAAATCACGTGGTTATGGATTTGTAAGTAGAAGAAGATTGATTATGAGCACGCGCATATATATATATATGTATATATTCATGAATGAATATGCTAGTTTCCTGTCTTAGAAGATAATTGCTGTCTTTTCTTATCATCGGCGTGCCATCAATCAGTAAAGGAATCTAAGCATGTCTGCTACTAATATGAATATACTTATGTTTTTCAACTTTGTACAAACAATTGTTTGATCATAAGGCAAATATATAAAGATTTATTAGAGATTCGAATATGCGTATATATATATATATGCATGATTAGTAGAGAAAGGTCAAACGAAACCTTTCAAGATATTATTTTTTCATAGCAATTAACTTGTATTTTAAAGGTGACTATGAATACACAAGAAGCCGCAAGTTTAGCAACAAAAGAAGCCAATCCTGTTATTGATGGTCGAAAAGCAAATGTTAATTTAGCTTATCTTGGTGCTAAACCACGTGTAATACCATCACCAGCTGGTAAGTTTTGATTTAAATGTAATATTATATTGTTTAATTTAACTATATTATTTTTTAATATCTATCTGTAAAAAAAATATTTATATATATATAATTATTTAATAATAACAATAAATGACTATCGTTTCTCTCTCCTCATTAATTGTAGTACGAGCAGCATGAGAAAAAAAAACTAAACTAGACAGTAAGTGGATGCTCTGGATGACGCTACCGTTTGTTTGACTGAGCACGAATTTGTGCCAGTTACTTGATGTTTTTTTTTTTATATATTCTTTTTGTTTTTCTTAACCCAATAAGTTAAATTATAATAAATTAACTAAAAAATCTATTTATATATGTACGATAACAACCATACCCACACCATTGTGGCATGGAATCTTTCTCTTTTTTCTGTATTTCGAGTGTTTGACGTTGGTGTTGTTGTGGTGCTCACACACTCTCTCTCTGTTTTACTTCTTCTATGTCTGCGCCCGTGTGTTCGCTTTCGTTTGCGTGCGTGTGTCTTTTCTCAGTGCTTTCATTTTTCATCTCATAGTTATTTGATCACATAGTAGCAGTATGAATGAGACAAACAGGAACAAATATAATAACGATGATATAAATTTATGTTCTTTTCTTTTCGTTTTGAGACAATTGAAATTTGATTCTTTAAAAATAAATATTGAAATATACAAGAGACGATAACAAACTCTAACAGCGTGTTTGCGTGATTTGTATGCCTTTAGAATTTCACCTCGATTGTTGTTGTTGTTGGTGTTTCTTGTCTCTTGGTTGCAGTAATCGATTTGACTGATTGATTGATTTTTTTTGTTGTCTTTAAACCAATATACGAATATTTTGATTAATTAAAAATGATTTATTAATTTATAAATATATTTTCTTTTGATTATTATAGGTCTTATCCCACTTCATCTTGCCGGCGCTTATTCAGCAGCATTACCAACAACTTATGGGTGAGTTGATTTCAATTTTTTTTTTCTCTCTCTCTCTCTCTCTCGCTTCAGTTTTACGTATAGACGAGTGAACCCCCTGCAGAGAAATCAAATCAATCTTGAAGTTAAAGAAGAGAAAAAAAGAATATTTATTTGAAAAACAGAACACCCAAGTAATCAAGCGAATCTGATGAAAGGCCACCCTCTGTGTATTGACGCACACATACGGTGCTGATGACGTGATTGTTCTCTCATGTTGAAATAGATTTTCTCTATCAAAATTAGATAGTTTAGATAAACAAAAAAAAAGAAGTTTTTCTTTCAAATTCAATTCAAAGATAAGCTATTAAACACATGTCACACATCTGGATAGTTTTTTTTTTTTTTATAAATTTTCAGTATTCAACCAATTTATTATCAACAACCACCAACGACAACTCTATTAGCGACAACTACAACACCACAATCTCTCAGTTCCTTAATACCTAATCAAACAGCAACTACATTAAATGGTGTACATACATCACAAAATCAATCCACAGGTGCACCATCCTATTATGAATTAACTTATGCTACTGCTCCATTAACATCAGCATCCATTGAACAACCATCATATATATATACGACAGCTTCTGGACAAACATTTTCTTATACACAATTACCGACTGGAGTTACTCAACAGCAAACAGGTCCAACGAACATCAATGATGTTTATACGAATCATACAGCTAAATATATGATTGATGATCATAGTGGATCTGTTGATCGCGATCATCATCAACGTGCAGCAGCTGGATGGTGATAAAAATAATTAGAAGAAATATGTGCAGGGAAAATGACGAAAAAAATATGTCTAGTTCATTAATGTTTTGTTTATCTTTTTCTTTTCTTAATGTTCTTTTTTTTCTTTCTTGTTTAAGTTTTTTTTTCATCAAACAAAAAAGCATACCTAGCCGAACATTTTCTACTGTACAGTCAAGGATTTTCGCTTGTTGACAATAAATCGAGAAAGCGAGTTTTATCTTTAACTAAAATATGAATATTTTATTTCAAATATATATTTATTTGTTAATTTGTGTGATGAATATCATACATGTTAAGCGTCATTTGAGTTTGACGATAATAATAAAGAAAAGCCGCTATTCGGTTGTAAACAATTGCATATTTATTAATGAAGGACTACTTTGAAGATGACATTTAGATGTAAATAATCTTAATGGTTCATTTGAAAATGAATTCATTTTTTATATTTATTGATGATAGAACTAGTTTTGTATGCAAAAGGCAACCGTAAGTGAATATGATTTCCAAAAGTATGCATGATATTACATCGATACCATGCTTTGTATCATATTATTTTTCATATATATCAAACATAATTATACAACAGAGATACAATAAAAACGCTTAGTCTATCGTAGCTTTAGCCATCTCTTTTGGTTTATTTCATCCAATGTATAATTATCTCGTACTCATGCATTATTAGAATTCTTTCTTAATGATGATACTACAGATAACTGTTAAGTTGTCTATGTGTGCAACTTCAGTCTATATTTTATAGTAAAATGTAATCGATATTTTCAAGGTCAAACTAGAATTACGTATTGAGAATTATATTCAAGACAGCATATTAGATTGTAATCTTTTGATTGATATATTTAGTCTAAATGCTTATAAAATACTATTGTAGTGCTTGAATATATCTTTTAAAGCTAATATTAGTTGCTGTTATTTTATTCAGAAATTCTAGGTAGAAATAGAGGCAAAGAGAAAAAATCAGAATCGAATATGCTCAAGTATAAGACATTTGAATAAGATATCTTGTATGTACTACTTAGTTAGAATATCTTTTACATAGAGGGTGTGTATATCGAAAATTCTTTTTCTGGTTCTGATAATATCTCCGACTCCCAACTACTCCAAAAATTTCTTTTTGAGCACCATGAATATTTCTTTCTGTGCTAGTTCTTGCGAGACAGAGCATTTCTGTAGTCGGTTGCGTATGCATTTGATCTCCATACTTTGGGTGTTTTTTGCAGTAACGAAATCTGTGCTTTGGGTCTCAATTTTATAGAAATTCATTCGTACTATGTCAGGACCATCGATGTCTCGAGATTACACACACTCTTTTGAACCTTCAATATGAATTTTCAAGCATCTTAAGTAAGTTTCGCAAAGTAGTAATTTTGATAATTTAGCTTTCATCTTTTACCAGAAACAATCAAAAGCGGTGCTCTAGTCTTTGGTTAACAGTTGTGAGTAAGGACGATAATGAAAACTTTGGACAGGACAGAATCGACTCGAGGTAAAATCTTTTTTCGTTCTTATGTTGACTGAAACTTTATCGTCGAAAAATTGAGATTGTCTCGTACTGTATTTATGTAGTCTTTTGCGAATTTTCTTCTTTTACTTAGCAAACATATGCATCAAAAGTAATCATTTTCTGTTGCGATGATTTCGAGAATGGAGAGTCAGAAGCTGCGCTGATAGCTATTCTTGGACTATCTTAGGGTGTGGGGGGACTAGGTCTCAATCTCATCTTCTCTATACCCACGCTTACACACCACACTCGGCTGTAGGTGCGGGTTTAGTTGTGAGATGGTTCTCGCTATGGCTGTCAGAGTGAATATACATGTGTGTATGTACGTATGGTTGTTGATTTGGGAATATAAACGGTTTAGTCGTTTTCTTCATCAACACTTATCCCCATCCTCACAAATCACTTTAGTAAAACATATGTTTTCCTCTTTGGAAGTCATTGTGACTGGCAAAGATGCTCGTTACTCTATTTATTGATGCAACAGCAGACAAATATGAGTATTAATAGGTGCACATAGAGAGAGAGAACTAATAGGGAGAAAAAGAACAGACGATAAGTGCGATATCAGATAAAGTGTGAAGAAGAGAGAGATGAACTAAGATGATAGGCAGCATAGCGCCCGATAAACGTGGAGAATAAGCATGTGGTGGTACAGTTTCTTACTGTCATTGCTTCAATGCATTTCATAAAAGATGCTAATCAATACTGTCCACTGAAAATAATGTAACGGACAGTCTGAAATGGTGGCATATTTGAAATAGGGTTAGCACTACCGACTGATGCCGTTTGACCAGAAATCGAATGGGTATGGCTTCCTGCTGTTCCCATCCCAATACCTGTGTAGCCTCTTGGTATCCCATGGTTGTACTTACCATCAGGTGCAATTATATAGTCATGTTTTTATGCCATTTCAAATATAAGATCACCTCCTGCCGAATGCCGTGATAAGCTTCCAGCTTTGTTTGTATAACCTCCGTGGTCATGACCAGGGTCTGAAATAGTGTGATAGTGCTCACCTGCAGTCGAAGTTGTTAGTGAACCTGAACCATGAGCATGTTTTGGCAATTGGTCGACACGTAATGTATGTATTGCTTGTCCTCCAACTAGACCAGCGTTAGTAGCATAATCCATACGCATCGCAAATGCATCAACTCCCAGAGGTACTCGACCCCGAAAATCGGACAACATAAATGTTGTTTCGTTGTCAGTAGCGCCATACGAGTTCCTAATTATTTTGTACAGAAACGAATATTGTGTGCGTGATACATGAGATCCATTACAGACTAGTCGAGGTAGTGGGAGTGGCAAGAGACCTGCAAATAGTCGAATTTCACCTACAAATAATGGTGATAGTGTATTGTTCATTGCTAAATCACGATTGTTTAGTGCATTGATCGTTCGAATGATAGCACCACTTGATTCTTCTGCAATTAGTTGTTTAGTCACTATGGCCATCTGAAGTTGATCATAGGGGTGGGAAGTTACCGTTACCGTTCCCGGATAACGGTAACGGAACAGTTACCAGTTACCCGGGAACAGGGTAACGGGACCGTTACCGTTCCTAAGGTAACTGATAACGGACCCGTTACCCCGTTCCCGGGTAACTGGTAACTTTTTATGCGGCATCCGTTACCGTTACCGTTCCCAGGTAACGACCTGGGAACGGTAACTTCCCACCCCTAGTCACAACAGGGTACTTCTTCAGATCGACGACACCCTCTCTCATTGTTCGTGTAATAAAGAGGAAATGATAATTATTCTTTTCTCTTTATCACATGACCAATGAGAGAGGGTGTCGTCGATCTGAAGAAGTACCCACAACAGTTTACTCATAAATAAAACAAATCAATGCTCTCAGCAATTGAAAATCTGGTCATATTACTAAACAAATCGACGTTAACCGAAGACAAAGAATTTTCATGTATTGGTAATGTACAAATTTGGTTACTTGTTCACGTGATCGTTGTAATTCATATCCAGACATATTTCTGTGCATGCGTATTCCTTCCAATTTATTTTTTCTCTCTGCTCTTTATTAATCACGAATGGGCTGATTTACATTATAGCAATAGTGATGATAGTGGAATAGTCAACATAATTCGTTTATTGAAACAAGAAGTGATATTAATGTTCATCTATGTGGTTGCTGCATTTCTCTACACATGGTTAGATTTGACAAAGATCAACTACACTATTACATACGTAGTCTTTATTCGATGGTTAATTGAAGCTACATTGGTTTCGTATATTTTTTTCTTTAATTGTTTGGTGTACTATGTTAAAAGTAACGAAGTCTGTGTAGATGGACCTCATTCATCATATATTTTTGCAATGATCATCAAGGTGCCATTATTCATTATGATGCGATACGCCGAAAGTGAATCTGATTTTTTTGTACATGATTTTGAAAGGTTTCTTTTTTATATTTTATGTTGTGTATCTGAAAATCAGGTGTCTGATAGAAATGTATTTGATTTAGGAGGAAATCATTCGTTCACTTATCAATAGTTTTCATGTTTTTGTTTTGATAAAATATCAATAAATCGAATATGGAATGTAGCATACAATTTGTCGACGAATAATCTGAAAAATTGATTGAAATGGTTCGTATGCAAGCACTTGATTTCTATCATTAGCTGATGTTTGATTGAATTGATAAAAACAATTTTTATTGGGATATGCTTGAAAAATATTTGAATTATTGTTTGATAAAAATATTTTAAATTCAGTTTGTAAGCAAACTATTTGTTGACAATAACAGCTAAGAAATATTTGGGTCTGCGTAATATTAATAAAAAACTAGAAAGTATCACGTCCATATTACGAAACTAAGCTGTTAACAGATTACTTGTTTCCAACCCGGTATGGTCTGACTTATAGTATTTGTAGATCAGGTTAAAACTTGATTAGGATGATTTACCATCTACTCTGGTTGGCAAGCCAAACCAGTAGGAGTTGGCGATTTCGAATGAATATCGTCGATTAGTATTACAATAGAAAACTCAGTCCTGTCTAGTGAAACACGATTCTAAATGTGATAAGATCCCTTATGGTTTCAATTTGCAAAAAGAAATTAGAATCGGAAACAAATTCGAACAAACTAATTTTTTTAACTTTCTGATCAAGAAGGAAACAATAGATTTCAAGACTTCAAGACTAATACAGAATGAAGGTGAGCGATCTCAATCCCAAGAACAGGAAATGTCAATAGTTCCAGTTCCGATATGATCCTACAAGTGTTAAAGAAAATTAGAAGTCGATCTGGATTCCAACAAAGTCAACTTTGTGTATGCCTATCGAAACCAATACTTTTGAACGGATTAGACCGGAGTAAAATTTCAAAATTTAACTAGGCCTGATAGAATAGACTATAAGTATTCACCAGACCATAGATAAAGCTGACTGTTCTCCGACATACATTTTTTCAATAAATAAATGTCTGAATCAGAAATTTATTAAATGTTAATTATGTTTATTCTTTATTTTTAAAAATCAAAATATAATACTGTATTGATTTAACTTAGGATTCTTGATATTCCTTTGCAGAAAAAATGAATAATTAATTCATTTTATTTAATAATAAATATGTCAACATCATCTAATCAGAATTTATCATTACTAACTCTAATTATGTAGTGAAATATAATTGTTAGAATATAACATTATTCTTCTAATATACTTTCTTTAATTTCACAATCTATTTTTGATTTAATTATCAGAATCGTGTTTTCTTATTATTGAAAAAAATAATCGTCAAATCTCATATTAGAAAAAGACGTGATTTTGTTTTTCGTTTCATTCAGATATAGTAATAGCTACTTAGTAACTAATCACAAAGGATTCAATTAAATCTTTATGGTTAAGATAAGATAATATCTAAAGTATCTAAAATATATGACGAACGTTGAAAGAATCTGATCTATATTTTGAGAAAATTGTATTGTGAACACTTATTTACAAAAAAACAGAACTGTGCACAGATCACTTTTTTCCATCTTGGCCCGGCGTGACTTGGGGTGCTTAGAAGAGAGGGTAAAAGTAAAAGAGGGATTTGCAGGTGAAATCAGAGTAACTGATAGTTTTGTTTCTCCAAATTTATTAAATTGTATATATAACTTTGCATTAATATGCTATTCAAGTGACATTTTTTTACTTATCTCCATAAAGATAATAACAAGTTCCTGTACCAAATGACAAATTAAAGAGATAAATCATTACAAATGTGTCGGATACCAGAAAGACTTTAATTATCGAAATGTTTTTGATCATATCAACAGTTTCACATACAATCAAAAAAAAATATAAGCATGATCGCGAAAACAACTTATAGATAGGCATATAACGACGAAAAAAAAATATAATTACAAAAAATAAGGAATACTAGAATTCGCAGGAAAAGGCATTTTCATTTCACTGTTAATTTGTCTAACAATACGATTGCAAAACATACGATCCAATTAATGTGGCTATAAACAAGTTCTACAGCCAAACAATGTAAGTCCTGCAATCTTAAAATGACATTCGGTTTCAGCATTTGTCGTTGAAATAAAACGACTTTGTCGAGCTAATTTGAGTAGATAAGACAATTCATCAACATTTGATTTCAAAACGTGAAAATCAGCTCAATAACTTTGGCCTGCTCACCGCGTCGAATATTATATGGACGGATCAAGTCAAGCCAGCAGCTCTAAACCAAAATGATAACGATAAGTTTTATTTTTATTGCAATTATGACATGAGTTAAGTTTTCTATGCTGATGGAAAAAAAGTAAAGTCATGTCCATGTGATTATCTTTTTTATTTATTGGCTATAAATATTATAATTAACTAATCATGTAGCTTAATTATTTTTCCTACAGCATATTGGATTTGTTTTAAAATAAGTTTATATGAAATTATGGAATGTCTTTCAATTAAATGCTCACCTGGAATCGATCAGAACTGATTAGAATCGGAAATGAAACTAACCTGAATTTCAATTGCAAATAACCTATAATTAATTTGGAATTAAAGTTTTGAGCAGATCTTCAACTGTTTTTAATAGATTTTGATTAGTCAGTGACATTTTGTTCACGGTTTATTAGTGTCTTTCGACCCAAAAGTCTCATTGAACAATCAAGGCTTTAGTTGTAGACTGAACCTAGGTCAATTGGAATTCATTTATAATTCAAATTTTAGGCCGGTTTTGCTTCCAGTGAGTTTCGATCGATTTTGATTCCAATTCCGATCCCAATCGATCCAAAGAATCGGAACTGACTAGAACTGGAATCGGCAGATCCTTAAAATGAAGGAATTTGTATAACAAAATTTGCCCTGGAACAAACGATTTAAATACACAACTATGGAAGAGAAGAATAAGAAAAAAAAACAATTTCGAAAATAGATTCGTTCTCGCATTCTTATGTACGCATTATTCGATATAAGCGTCATGTCTGACGAAAGTAAAAGAAAAAACGTAAAAGAAAAGAATAGATGAACATATAGATAGTAAAACATCGACATCTTGTTAGTTTAATATTGTCTAAGAATTCGATTTCCCGATTGTAGTCGATTCCAAGCCAACAATTGGAACCGGATTTGGTGCATCTCTACCTCATTTAATGTTCTTCAACGTATTTTTTTTCTATTTCTTAGATTCATTCAAAGTATCTTATACAATCAAACTGCAAAATTTAGTTCTTTTTTATTTCATTCTTGTTTTATAAAATACATTGTCTACTTATGGTAGGTGATCTATTTACTTGACTGAAGTTATGCTATTATTATTTATATTTGAAGGAATATTATCAAAATGCCCTTAGTATTTTAAAAATGTAGCCATCGATGTTACGGATTGTGTTATATCTTGGTTTAAACGTGATTATTTTAATACTAACTTGCTCAAGAAAAATGATAAATTTGACTGTTACAGGCCTCGATCCATCTTCTCGATTCTTCTCTCTCTTTCTTCTCTCTCTCTTACTGTTATATCTATCTTTTCCCATTGTTATCTATACCTATATATGTGTGTGCGTTCGTTTACTTTTGTATGTACATAGATATAAACATTTTTCTCGAATAAAGTTATCGCTCGACGATTCGAGCTAACATCTACAAAAAAGTCAAATTATCATTTCAATCGCACAATGACGAGAACGTTCAGAATTTTTCATCTTCACCGTAAACTGAAGCAAATGAAATAACCACTATTTAGGATAATATCGTTGGAAATCTGTGCCCATCGTATGCTTAGTCGAAAAACACTTGAACTTATTCTTGGAACCGTCTTCTAATATTAGATTTCTAGGTATGATGGGAAATATTACTAGCAATTAAGACTTTGGTATATAGAAAATAAAAATACTACACAAGTGAGAACATGTTTTAGAGAAATTTTGAAACATACTTCTACAACAATTGTTACTATATTTTCTAATGTCTGTGGTGACGATTAAGAATTTGAAATATTGTAATCTTGGTATAATAGAATGCGTAACGAGATTTTGAGGAGAGCTAAACAGACTACGCGCTGACCAAAATGTATTTTTATATAATTAGAACAAAAAGACAAGAGTAATTAAATACGAGAAATGTTGTTTTTGAATTCAACAAGTATCTACCATATTAATTGTCGAATAGATGTTAAGACAAACTCAACTGATTAAAAATTATTTTAAACTGATTTAAAACTAATGATTTGATACAATGCAGCTCAGTTATATCAGAAAAGAAGCATCTCTCTTCCTCGTGGACAAACTACTTATTAAAAAGTATGAACGTAAACTATATTTAAATGTATCTATAAACAATATTTAAATGTATCTATATACTATATTAAACTGTGTCTTTATTTTTGATTGATTATTAGATAAGAACAAAATATACGTGAGCTAGACACGAAATATTCATCATCCTACCTGTGTGAGCTGATTACTATGGGCAAAAAATGTTTACAGTTGTTGAATACGCTATCTATCTTCTATGGTAGCAGAGTTATTTTAACTTTGAGAATGAAATCTCTGCGTTAAGAAATATATACCTGATCGATAAAAACATAAGCTCATGCATCTCAATAGGAAGCTTTTTTTTTCTATTCCTATACATTACCATTCAGATAAATAAAAAGTTCCTTCTGCAATAAAATATGTCCAATACTGAAAATAAGCTATATGATGAACAAAAACAATTATGCTTTTTAATCAAGCGAGATCTATTCTCCATTTTTACTAATGGATGCATAAAAGTACATATAAAAAAAAGTAGTCCACTTTGTTGTACTTCTGATTTGACAGCGTAATAAAAAGAGAAAAAAACTTATTGTTACAAATCGACTATGTCAAATGGGAAATAGACACATGGAAATGTCAGACCTGTCTATTTTGGACAAATAGGTATTGATAATTTGTATGAAGAAGAATATAAACTTCTCTTATGCACTACAGTTATGTTCTCTGTCGTTCTAAGGTGACTGAAAGTCGTATTGCAAGCATTATACTGCTCCTTGTAGTAATAATGCTTGTTAAACTCATTAATAATAATACATCTAATTTGAGAAATGACATGTTTATCGATCTTTTTCTTGCTCAAGAGGAATCAATCAACAGATCGCAACATATTTATTCTTATCAAGTGTAGCTTCTGCATTCAATAACAATCTAAATATCTCCTTTTCATATTTTTATTGACTATTCCAAAGATATATATTTGTACAGTTAAGATGAAATGTCTTCTAAGTTGGATGTTTTTACCTTTAGTTTTATGTAAAATTGATATGTGGTATAAAAATATAGTAGATTTTATATTTTTTTTATATCACAACTGTTCCATATTCCTGGCTCTGAGATCTAGAACTTTTTCTTCTCCATCGGTTCGTCGTTGTAATCTAATTTACAAATCATATAAACGAAGGAAAGCAGTGTTTATGATGCAATAAATATTTTCCATATCAAAGTTAGTCAAACAAAGAGAAAAAAGAATAATTTCTTTTTTTTAATTAGATTGCTAATAATAGTAAGTTTCTAAACAAGAAGAAACTACTAAGAAATAATAAAATATAGAGAAGAATATACTCTATTGAAAAGAATATCAATACCTTTCACATGTAATATTTATAGGAATGCAGCACTTCCTTGAAGTAGCTTTCGATGGATCGTATCGTGGTCCATGTACAAAAACTGTTCGTTCAACTATGAAACAAATGTATTTAACTTATCGAGAAGATTTACGTAAAGTTATGTCAAAAATTAATCATGTTGCTTTAACTGCAGACATGTGGTCAAACTCCAGACGTCAATCATTCATATGTGTTACGGCTCATATTATGACTAATACCTATGAGAATATTCCTGTTCTCATTGGTTTTCGTCGTTTCAAAGGCCGCCATACTGGTGAATCAATTCGAAATTATATTGATTATGAATTAAAACGAAGTGGTATTGAATCACATCGTATAATCAGCATTACAACTGATGGTGCCTCGAACTTTGAATCAGCTATGGGAACATTTCAATTCGGTTATCATTTTAAATGTGCATCTCACAACTTGAACTTGGTGGTCAGCAAAGGTGTATGCTTATGGAAAAGACCTAATCCCAATACGTGAGTGAATTTTTATGTTTTAGTAAGCATGATTTAATGTTAAAAGATTTATTTGAATGTAAAAATTTAGCACTAACATAGTTTAGTTTACCAATAGAAGAGACATAACTTAGAAGTGTATTTTATAATACTCAATATCTATTAGAACATTTTTCACTAAATTCTCGTTAGTTACAGAAGCTCTTCTAACATTCTGTCTCTATAAATGCTTAAAAAATTAAGTGTCACATGATTTATCAGTTACTCTATTCTAATAGAAAATTTCTCAAGAATATTTCATATCTTTGCAATATAAATTTTTACCAACAAAGCCAATCACTTTGTACCTTACATTTATTGCGAAAATCAGTGGATAGATTGTTCATATTCTAACTGAAGTATTTTTACCGCAATATTAAAGTTTCTTGTTTCATCAGTAATCAAAGATAAGAAAAATAGGAAATAATAAATTTTTGAATTACTTTTTATTTTTTCAAGGGTCAGCTTTGAATTGATTATTACTGCTTAAGTTATCAATTAAAACTGTATGGTTATGATTGATTTCGATCTTTCTAAACTTGATTTTTTTTACATGTGTCGTACGAAAGTGATTCTGATTCTTTTGCAATTGCATTTAATGAATTTCGATTATGATGAACATGAGAAATATGAAACATAAGCAGAAGCTCATATTTATGCAGAACAAAAAAGTGGATGAGTGCAGCTCTATTGGAGCTGAATTGCAATTCACATGCGATATTTTAGCTTAGATGTGTTAATGAAAGATGTAAAAAGTATATAAATTTCTAAAATGCAATAGTTGTTTGTCAACAATGATAGGTTTTCAACAAATGTTGTCGTGTTCCTCTACATTTCACACAGAATTATTTTTCTTGTTAACGCGGCCCTATTGTTTATTTCCATTGCTTTTGCCTACTCGTTCTTTTTCATTTTCATATTCTTTTGTTCTTAATCTCGTATTGTTATTATTACAAGCATTAAAGCAAATGGCAACTAAAACTATTATAAATACTTATAATTTAATAGCAATTGCTCAGATTTGTAATGGGGAATTGAGAAGCATTCAGAACTGTGTTGGAGAATTGCTACGGTCTATCACAGGGAAGAGAAATAATGGGGAGCCGAAAAAATGACTAAAAGGTTACACTCACCATTTCGAAATACTTGTGAATTTTTCTAAAACTAAATTCTCATATTTGATTAATTGGTATAATTGTTTTGTAGATTTCCATTTACCAATGATGAAAATTTCAATGACAATGATGTACAATTTGATAGTGAAGAAGAAATTAGTGATACCTATAGTGATAGTGAAGAGGAACAAGATGATGTCAGTAATGATCAAGTTACACCTTCTACCAGTCCAAGTGAGAATTCATCTTCTACGACAATAATTTCGGAGGATGAATTTTCCAGTGATGAAGAACTTGATGATGAAGAATGCGATACTGGTGATATTGAAGGTGGTGTTTTAGATGAAAAAGTATTTCATATACTTCTGAATAATCTACAAGTTCTTCAAAAAACTCGTAAATTAATTGCTTTTATTCGGAATCATCAAGTAACACGAGATTATGTTAATCAAAGAAAACCTGGCCAGGTACCTTATGGCAACATAATATTAGATATGAAAATAAGATGGAATAGTACTCAAATAATGCTCGAACGATTTCTTAATCATCGAAATGTTATACAAGCAATTGTTGCCTCACCAGACCGATTTAAAAATAGTTTGACTAAAAAATGCCAAACTAAATTAAAAAAATTATCGTTTACCCATGACGAGTGGGATTTATTACAAATTATTTCATCAGTTCTTGGTCCATTTCATCTGGCGACTGAAATGTTGTCTGGTCAAACATATCCAACATTATCAACTGCCTATTACACAATCAAAGGTTTACAAACTTTTTTGTGGAAAGAAGATGATGAGCTTGAATTAGCACGTGACATTAAAAGAAGTCTTCAAGCACAATTTAAATATTATTTCAACGTTAATAGATCAATCGAACAAAAACAATTAACATTGGTAAACCTCCAGAGGACTTTTAGTCTAGTATAAATTTTGAAAGCGATGCAAATCATTCATTCTAGCAACAGATTCCAATTGCAAATTTTCTTTTAAATATTTTTATTTCATTTGAGTTTGAAATAACATATAATATTTTGATATAGCAGTGACTATTCAGAGCTTTATATTAGTTTATTAACGTTGAAGTCAGAAAGAGTGCAAAAAATTCATTTGATTATTGTTAATACTGAACATCTTCACTTTTCAAGAGTTAAACAAAATATTCTTTTCTTTATGTAGAACTCAGTAGTCTGCATTGTAAAAAAGCAATTACTAAAGACAAATCATATATTAGAAAGCAACGATAATGTTGAAAACGATTACTTACATGATCCTCTTAATTTTATCTCGTTACGAATGAGTTTATTGTATTTTAAAAGGACTAACAAAAAACTTTGAATTTGCAACATTTTTCAATAGGAAGAAAAGTTACTTATACATGAGCAAGACATGAATTTATGCTAGCAAAATTCAGGTTAATCATGAAAACTTTGCTATAGTTCATGTAGAAATGATGTTCACTAATCGGATTTTAACTTCTTTTCCAAGTTCTTTAAAACATTACTCACTATACTTTCGATTTTTTTTTCGACAGATTACATTGTTAGACACATACTTTCATGTATATCATCATCTTTTAATATGTGGTTAGTTAGTTCTTCTATTTATCAGCGCACCAAACATCGGAATCCTCAATTTTCCAAAATAATCAAGATAACTCTCTCACATATATCTTTATAATTTATAATAGGCTGCTGCATTTCTCGATCCAACTATGTACAAGGAAATGAGCGAAAATGATATTATAGATGCAAAGAAAATTATAATGAAACTTATGCGTGAAAAAGCAAACATCGTCAGCATGTCTATGCCTGTGCAACAAGTGAGCTTTTTTTCATTCGAAAACGACACTTCTAATGATGAACAATTCGTATCGTTTTAGTCTAAAACAACAACAAATCAAACGTCTAAAGAAGGAGCAAAAGAAAAATTCGCCAAATTGTGCGGTATTTCTACAACAACAACAACGTCATCAACATATGATAGACGTTTATCGCTTGATGAAGAATTATGCTATTATGTACAAGCAATTGCTGATGCAAAGCAATTTAATACATTTTGGATAGAGAATGATTCTAAATTACCTAATCTTGCGAATATTGTTCGACAAATTTGTGCAATACCCGCTACATCTATCAGTAGTGAGACTGCTTTCAGTTTATCCGGTTACTTATGTCGTAAACAACGCACATCATTAGGATCAAAAAGCATCCGACATTCAATGATTTTGAAATATCGACCATGGCTCGATAAACTCATTCAACACATGGACCCTAAAAATAATTAGATATAGGGTATGTGAAAATAGGAATAATTGTTTTTGTAGGATTTTTTAAAATTTTTTCTGTGAAAAGCATATGTTGAAGATTTGTACTAAGTCTTAGTGAAATGTTACAAATCAAGTGGGACTTGAAGAAAATGTTACACAAAAAAATATATGATAATGTATTTGAAGAAATAGACTCGTATAGTACTCACAATGTTAGAGCTTAACAAAAAAATCCCATATAATTGTTTGCCAACTAAAAAGCATTACTTAACTGATTATGATAGAATTCCATCGATCTCAATGCTAAACATTTTTAAAAGTCTCATTTTCTATAACCAAAAAGTTTAGCTTTCAATTGCAAACTGAATTAATGTTTATAAGCCAATAATTCATGTGTATTTTTCAATAAAGAGAGTCGGAAAAACTATTCCAAACAGCTTTCTAGCAACAGTATAATATTTATAAACCAACCCCCAAGCAATTTAATAATAACTTACGAATTTTTTTTTCTTGGAGAAGAGTTAGTAGGAAATAAATAAGAGAAAACAGCGTGCATCATTAGTGTAAAAGACATTTAACCATAATTTCGAATAGAAATCAATAGATTTGAATTGCCATGATTTCTGCTAAACATACATTAAGGAATAATAATATTTTTATACAAAAGTAAGCTATGAAAAGAAAAAAACAGAATATTGACAGGAAGTCCAAATTTATAATAGTCATTTATCATTATTGATTTCTATTCGAAATTATGATTGAGTTTTTTTTTATGCAAATTACATATTGCTTTGTTTTGTCCACATATTTATTCTTTTTTCAACAAGTATATCATTAACTTTGTATCGCTTGTTGGATTCCAACGTTTTTCGGATGCGCAAATTTATTTTAATTTCAAATTCACAATAACATAAAGTATTGACCTCTCATGAATCAAATAGAAAAAATCTTTATTTGAAATTCATCCGTCTAGAGCATAAGTCTAATCCAAGTTGTATGATAATCAACACATAGTTGTGGTCTGTTTGAGGACTTATAATCGACCTTTAAGTGATGAGCCGCACAGCAAAGAAGAAGAAATGATGATATTGTCAATCGAAACTGGAAAAATTTGCTAGACACTGTAGAAATAGTCAAATATTTCTGGATATTTAAACATAGACCATGAGTATTTGATTCTTTTCTGCACATTTTTCGGTGGAATTTTGATCTTTTGTTCATTCTGAAGGACATTTTATCTGAGGAGCAACCTAAATAAATCAGGTTTGTATGGATATGCCGTTAAACTAATTGAAGATCAAGCTATATGTACACTCACGTACTTGCCGAACAGTAATATGAATGCTGTGATATTTTCAAGCGTCATTCTTATTGAACTTTATTCTTGGCGTTTCACTTTTCTTATGCTATTTATATGGAGTCGTTCAATGTAGAGTTTATTGAAAAATCACCGCTTGAGACAGATTATTGGTTTGCTTGTTGTATATGACATAAATGATTTTCACTAGACATGAATGCGTTTGGTAATGAAAATAATTATATGTATGGGTAATATCCATTGCTCAAGATATATAAATGCAACTTAATTCAGAAAAATGGAACTCTTTACTCTTAAAGCAACATGTTACTGTTTATAAAATAGAGTAAAATATTTTCTTAAGAACTATTTTGAAGAATCGAATTAATTAGACCTATAATATGAAAATCATCTTTTTAAACTTAAGCTGATCCTCTCATGTTTTTATTTATTCATCGTTTTTTTTCATTTCACATATCCTTAAAATCAACCGCTTTCAAATGAGCCCTTGTATAATATAGTTATTTATTGTATAGTTTCATTATACTATTTCATCTAAAACAAAGTTGTTGGATATTGAAAACCAATACCATATGCAACAAAAATTCATTCCGTAGCACACAAGTGAGCCAACATATTAAAAAAAAGAAACCAAAACTTAATGAAGTCGAACTTAATTAAAAAAAACTGTTTTGAATTGCAACTCTTGAGCTTTTTATCTTCAAAAACGACTGTGACGATAGTGTTTACTATATTTTATAAACATGGAAATATTCTGTTACCCACAGATATCACTCATTGGCCCTCCGCTTCTAAAATAAAATTCTCGATATAAATGCATCTATTTGTTTTCGATTTTTCTACTTTTTGTTATTACAACACAAAAAGGTTTTTCACAGATGAAACAAGATCATAAAAAAAAGAGAACTACGGGACAACTAGCTTTCTGGCAATTAAAATGTGACTAAACCATCTAGAATCGCATCAAAAAGGATAATGTTCATTCAGCCTTGAACGCTACAGTTGTTCCCATAGGATACAACCAACAAAAGCTAGACTAAACCTGTACCATTCCCAGTCTAGTGCGATCATAACAACAACAGCAGCAACAGCATAGATAGAGAAGATATTTACTAGCCGTAATATCGGTATGACAAGAATGATACTAACATCAAAAGGTAAAAGTTTAAACGACACGATACTCTTAAAAAGATAATAATGTTTCCCAGGTTGATACCGCCTGTTTTTAATTTAATTGTTGAATAACACATTATTTTATCACAAAATTTACTAAAACATTCTTTCCACACTTAAGATGAGAAGCAATATGCATAATGCTCTTGTTCAATACGACAGGATGGTTACGTTCTATGTTTTGCGGCACATATAATCTCCACGGTTATTTTTAACCGCCAAAATTATAACAAAAATTCAGGCGATTCAACAAGGCGTTCTCAATATATGACCCTGACCATACATCAGCAACATCTCGCGCAGTAACCGTTTAAGTTACATGTCCTTCTTCCAAGTCCTTAAGAATCTAATGATACTGCCCCCCCCCCCTACAGCGTAGCTTCAAGAGCGATCGCTACCTTCCTATCACAGAACTTGAGGCCCTAAACATATCTTTCTATAATAGGACCTGAGGATCTAAGGATATCTTCCTATAATAGGACTTGAAGACCTAAGGGTACCTTCCTACAATAGGACCTGAGGACCTAAGGATATCTTCATATAATAGGACCGTTACCCCGTTCCTTGGGAACTGGTAACGGACCGTTACCGTTCCCGGGAACGGGTTAACGGGTCCGTTACCAGTTACCTTAGGAACGGTAACGGTCCCGTTACCCCGTTCCCGGGTAACTGGTAACTGTTCCGTTACCGTTATCCGGGAACGGTAACGGTAACTTCCCATCCCTGCTCACGTCATTACTAGGAAATACGTTAAAAGTAAGCTCAGCAAGACAAATTTTTCACAACAGATAGTGCTAGATCTGATCATAGATGCTCATCTTCCTATAACAACCCTTTCTTCATCTAAAAAACGAGTTCTCGATTTCAAGAAACTGATTTCAGATTCTGACTCCTCGTCCTCGATTTATTTTTTTCGACCTTTATTGTAAATCATTATTTCTCCAAAACACCCCTTCTTTAACCCAAAACTTCACTTCGAAATTTTGAGAAACCGATTGCGGATTCAGATTACGCGACCCAGATATACTTCCGTGAACCTTAATGAAAAATCGTTGTTTTCTCGAAATACTCTTCTTTAGTGGAAAGATCGAGGGCTCGCAATTATTGTTACTTCCTTATCAGTGACCTGGTAACACAACGGTAAATGCCTGCTACTAATTCTACTTCATTGTATTTCAACGTACATCAAGATACTTTACAGTACTTCAATGTACTTTAAAGTACAAAAGTACGATGTTTCCTCCTTGCCCACACTCCACCCATCCACACCCTTCTAAAGCGGAAAAAAGTGTAACATAAACAAGTCTTTTGTTACACGTATGAAGATGTCGAAGGGAGTATTTATTCAACACTAGATCATGACTTCAAGTGCAATCATACATAGTATTCGTTCTCATTGTTGAAGTTCGAGTTCGATGGGAGGTTCCTATTTCTTAATTTTTTTCATAAATGTGATATGGTCTTTGTTTTCAAATTTGATGTAATTATACAGGATCACTAGAACTCTCTTCAATGGTTCGTCTTCTTTTTTAATCATTGCGCAGAAAAAGAAGAAAGTGACGCATATCATATTGCACAAGCTACCGTAATTACGACTCATCATAAAAGGAGAAGAGAAGGACGCATGATCGACATATACTTTTTTTATTTGTTCGGTGAAAATTTTTGAAAATATCCACATTACGAAGTACACGTGAGAGATATTTTCGCGAAACACACGTAGCTATTGATCCTGAAGTGATCTATCTCAATTCAGTATTACAATTAAAACGTGGTCTTACTCGTCAAGAAACAATACGATATTAGCAACCATCACATATACTCGACTCGTGGTTGTTTCATGGTAATTGAGAGCAAGCGGAGGGTAGGTGTAGGTGTGGATGTGAGTGTGAGTTGGTCTAACTCTTCTATCCACTCACACCAATACTCACAGCCTTCTACTAGTGATTTTCAAGCCTCTACTAACTGAATTTTCTTCCGCTATCTATGCTATTGTGATACATAAACAATCCAAGCTCGTCCAAAATAATTTTTCAACTTGTTAACATGTACTCTTTGTGAACAACTCAGCTGATTCACTGAATCTCAAAGTGAAATGGATGTTTTTGCATTATTGCGTTATGATAATGAGTGACATGACACAAGAACAGAACAGAAAAATCTAATTTTACACAAAAAAAAGAAATGGCTTGAGAGAACAGAAAGAGGTGATGCAATGTGTGGAGGTATAGAAATATTTATTCTTAGGTTACTCTGTAAAATGACATCAGATTTATCGTTTTTCTTCATTTCTCTTGTTTTTCATTAACGTCATTGATAAATATATATATATATGGATGTAATTTCGTAATCATCATTTTTATTTCTTTTCTATTTTCATTCGAAGAAAGTACACAATCGAAAGAAGGTTGACGTAAATAATTGAAAAAATGTCTTCAGCATCGTTCCAACGTCAGTCTCTTTCTGATAATCAACTTGAAGGTCTGATTAACGAAAGAGCTCGTTTTAAACAACGATCTCATGATACACATACTCAGACTCATCAACCACAATTAGAGAGTTCTTCTTTGATCAATTCTTCCCTAACAACAACCGCATGTGAATTTCCACAACAAATCGATGTCGTTCTTCTTGGCGATTCTATGTTGGAACGATTCAAAACCACTGGAAAGAATACTCAAATCGGTCAACTGCAGTATCCACGAGTCTTCAATGGCGGGGTGGGTGGAGATAAGATTGAAAACGTACTCTATCGTATTAGATTGGGATTACTCAGGATGTTGAAAGCTAAAAATCCCAAACTTGTTGTGATACAGATAGGAACTAATAATCTTCAACCGAAACGATCATTACATGGTCTACATTTAGATAACTATCGTCTTCTATTGCAAGCTATTCTTAGGCTTTTATCTGCCCAAACACAAATACTTGTTACAGGCCTTTTCAAACGAAGAGACGTCGATGAACAATGTGTTTTACAATCAAATGTGGATATAAAACAAATTGTTTACACGATTAACACACAAGAAACGAACGGACAAGCAGAAGCGAACCATCGTGTTCATTGGATGGAACCACCTGAAGAAATACAAAAAGATCATTTAGCTGACAATGTTCATCTCAATCTTTATGGTTATCAAATTTGGGATGATAAACTTTATTCGAAAATTCAGCAATTATTGAATACATAACAATCAAAATAAATAAATAAACAAGTTTTTCTTATCTGATCTGATATAGAAATCTTTCGAAAAAGAGAGGAGACTTCTCCTTAGAACAAATATATGCTTGTCTTATTTGCTAAATGAGGGATGCGCTTGTAAAGAAGCTCCTATTTCTCTTAGCTTTCATTTTAGGTATGTAAAGTTCGTATAGAATCATCTTTCGACTCGAAATCAAACACAGATCATCATTGAGTAGAGGTGCCAGGGATCCCAGTTCCTTAGGATTCCGTTCCTTGGGAACGGAAATCCATTTAACAAATCTTTTCTGCACGGTTTTGGGTGTGAATGTGGGCGTGGGTGTGGGTGAACGTGCGTTTGTGTGGAGTGTGCCTCTTTATTACTGCAACTACACCCACACCCACACCCACAGCCACACCTACATCCACACCCTTCGGTGTCAAGCTTTGAATTGTATATTGATAATCTTTCTCTTCGTTTTTTCGAGAACATTCCCTAAGTTTCTAATAAGTTCTGAGATCAGTAGATAGACTTTCAGAGTTATAACCATCCCAAGGTAACTGGTGGTATGTGTGGTACGGAACGTTTCCAAAATGAAAGCGAATGACGACATTTTTTAGAAAAAACAACGAATAAAAGAGTTAAAAGCCGTATCATTTCTATTTATTGCTCTTGTATTAAGGTCCTCTACACTACCTCAAAAGCCCTAATATAATAATCGGGTATCACCCCCGTTTTATCCAATTGGATCCGTACGGACCCCAGGTCGATAAAAAGTGATAGTCTTTAAGGTTACCGTGTCAGGGTCAATAGATAATAATTCTTGCAGGTAAACTTTATGCAATACATGCTGACAGTCTCTTGCTGCGCATGATTCACCAATGATTTCTATTTTGTTTTAGTTATGTTTCATTACAAGAAGTAAGTGTAGGGTGTGGGTGTGGGTGTGGGTGTGGATCGGGTGGGGTATAGGTGTGTGGTTATTTTATTGCATTCACGCCAACGCCAACACCCACACCCACATCCACACCCACACCCATCCACACCCACACCCACACCCACACCCACACCCACACCACACACCCCACCCACAGCCACACCCTCACCCACACCCACACGCACACACCCACACCCACACTCACACACCCACACCCACACCCACACCCACACCCACACCCACACCCACACCCGATTTTCACATTTCCAATAAACAGTTGTGTTTAATATTTTATCTTGTGTGTAGCGAAAAGTATCAAGTAATAATGTTGGTTTATTACGTTTACTTTCAACAATAGATAGCATCGTTTTGTGTAATAATGAATATAACAAAAAAAAACGAATTTTCCTTTTTTACTCCACATATATATATACTTTTTCAAAATTACAGCTTACTAGTATAGAGATATCAATTAGTTTCTTTTTAAGGAAACAGTTTAAGTCAATCAAAGAAATTGAGCTTATCACTTTGATTATACTTTTTTCATTACAATTTAATTTTTCGACGAAACGGGAATCTACCCAATCGTAAATGTCTCTGATAAAACGTTTTCTCATGGATATCTCTATATTTTGATCAGAGAGTTTNACTTTTTTTATTAAAATTTAATTTTTCAACGAAACAGGAACGGTCGTTTTTTCATTTTCGACGAAACGGGAATAGTCGTTTTTTCATTTTCGACGAAACGGGAATGACGAAAAAAAACTACATCAAATTTTTCGACGAAACGGGAAAATCAATTAAGTTTTCGACGAAACGGGAATCTACCGATTTTTTTGTCTTACTAGAGAATAATGAAATAAATGATAATTAATAATGAAATATTTATTCTGAAAAAAAAAATATCGTCTTTCATGAAATTTTTCAATAAAAAGAAATTCTAATAGAATAGTTTGATGTTATATTGTACGATTATTTTTAATCTATCTCATGACATATACCAAGTCAACTTCATTGAATTGCTCTACAACATTTTATTAGAATATTTACTTTTTATACTTTGAAATTTTAATTTAATTAAGAAGAAAATTGAATTATGAAAATGTTCATGAATATAATTTAACTTTCAAACATAAGACACGAAGATAAAATGAAAAAATTAAACAAAAGTTTTATTATTGATTAGAATTAAAATATAATTAGCTGCTTATATCGTCTGTAAGAGATACCTTTAGAAAGATAAAAATCATTATATTATATCAAGTTCAGTTAAAATATTTCACATTATATTTATATATTCAAATATATTGCATTTTAATCTTATGTTACGTTACACTCATATTGAATCTATAGCAGAAATTTTCATTAATCAACTATTATATAGAGAGGAATATATTGAGAAAGAGAATATTCAATTTTTTTATATGTATTTTGTTGTTTTAGAAAAAAAAAGCAATATGTTATTCAGTATATAAGCATTGATTTATTAAAATAAAAGAATAAAAAAATATTTTAATAAATAGAAAAAATGATAAATTATACTCAACATAAACGATTAATAATAAATAAACGAATATTATCTGACAGAATTATTCAATGAATTTTGTAGAAAAACAAATGAATTATATCGTTTTTCTTTTCTCAATACATATATATATACTTTGTATACATCGTATCAGAAAAGAAGTGATCATCAATCATGTATTAATATAAAATGTGTTATACTAATGTATCTAACGTATTTACCAACAATTTTATCCATTTAATTATTCTATTAAAACTATGTTTAATTTTTGTTTGAGTTTTTTTTTCTAAAATTTCAATTTCAATTGTAAACATGGAGCTTATGGCATAGATTATTTTATATGATTTCGTTTGTTTACTTCAACTTACCCGAATAGATAGAAATATTTAACTTTCAATTAGCTAAAATAAAACGAGATAATATATATAATGAAATTGAAAAATTCAATCATTAAGAGTTGTCAATATAGATTTAGTAGTTTTAGTCTTATTTGTAGTTTAAATTTTTTACCAAACCATCATTCTCTTATGCAAAACGAACAAAATACAAGAACTTAGTTATACTGTAAAAGATATCAAGTAGAATACTTTAATAGGAATATTCGATTACCTCATGAGTAAAAAAACTTCAAAAAAAAATAACTACGAATTCTCTACATAACCTACTGCGTAAAAGTCTTGGCACAAAATGTTTGTTTATTTTCGAATCACTTTAAAGAAACTAGTGAGAACTAAAAGTAATTAATAATAACCAGAATTGTTTGTTCTTTCTGTATATGAACTCAGAAATATTGTGTCTGTTTTTATTCGAAAGTAATGATTAAATGTTTGAAAGATCTAAAAAGATTAAATTGTACAGAAAATTTTTCGTATATTTTCATTATTGGGATTAGAAAACTAAAAGTTAAAACTTTTATTCATATATCAACGTATAGACCAAAATTTATCCTACAAAAGATATTATTATTTGACTTTCTTTTAACTTTCCAATAAAGTACCTATATTTTCATTTTTCTCTGATCCTTATTTTGGAAAAAATGAGTTTTTGACGAAAGCACCTTTCGCATGGAAAAACATCTCTTGAAAAATGCTTATATAGCTTCAAACTATAACTTAGTGTGANTACCGTTCCCAGGTCGTTACCTGGGAACGGTAACGGTAACGGATGCCGCATAAAAAGTTACCAGTTACCCGGGAACGGGGTAACGGGTCCGTTATCAGTTACCTTAGGAACGGTAACGGTCCCGTTATCCCGTTCCCGGGTAACTGGTAACTGTTCCGTTACCGTTATCCGGGAACGGTAACGGTAACTTCCCACCCCTAGTCACGTCGGCTAATTTATATACGGTGAAATTTCTTGACTCTAGTTTTTTACCTGTCTATTCAACTTCAATGGAATCTTAAGAGACCAAGTGTTTAAGGTCCATTAGTGACATGATATCATGTTGAGTTGTCTCGTTTTCAGTATCTAATGCCTGTGCATAAGAACCAGCTACTTTACATGATGCCGCGATGATGCCCAGAACGTCAGCACTAGCTCCTACTTCGACACTACCCGACGATGAGTACGCATATTTCGAATTGACATTGAAGTAAATATTCGAATAATTGTCTGTTTGTGTAGTCGTATCATTCAACTTAAATATTTTATTGAGTTCTCTTGTTAAAATATCTGGACTAAGATCTTCACATGACCATACTTGGTCATAGAATTTCGTCTCCAGTCGATGTTCGGTTGCAGTTTTGATACCTGAAAAAAAGGCTTACATAATATAAAGATCAAATATAAAAGAATCCAGTGTAACCTCTCCGAGATTGCAATATGAAACATGATGAAGCGACTTTACTATTGAACAACATCTCTAGTCACGATAGTCACTGTCTTCGGGAACCCAAAACTTGCGCGCGGATCATTTGCGCACGAGATAAAATTTCATATTTACAAATGAGTAATCATATAATCCAATCAATCATAAACTGTAATAATTAGACGTAGACTTTTTGATAGTTTAATCTCATTAAAATGAGCTCATTTCGAGAACAAATGTGTCACATATATGAGATATGATCATTCATTCACCTTCGAAACAGTTCATTGTCAATTATTCTTATATATGTGTACTCCTGTCGAATTCACTACTGCTACAAAACATCGTCCTTGAATGATATTAGATGGTTATTTATATAGTCAAGATCGTTGAACCAACACAAAACTTATTGGCGTGGTGAAAATCATAAAACTTTTAATTGTCATTATCGTATACATACATGTAATAATTCTGTTACTACAAGACATTTTATGATATTAAAACAACATGGTAATCATGCAACAAGTTGCAATCGAGATCAAATTAAAATATCATTAAGAAAATTTCATGAAAATGTAACACATCGTGCAAAAAATACTCAAGAAACAACAGATATTGTATTATCACAATGCATATCAAAATTAGCTGATTCAGCAAGTATACGATTATCATCATTAGATCATATTAAAAGAACAATTCAACAACATCGAAAAAAGCTTGATTTACCACAAATACCAAATGATGTGGATTTTCATTCTGTTCCTGTAGTTTTGCAATCAGCAAAACGAAATGATACTTTCTAATGTAGTGATACATGTCCAGGTAAGTAATACACACCTCCTGACGATTTAAGAGAAATATTTAATAGAGCTCGATTAGTCACTTATTTTAATACTTCTGTTTAGGTCCTGATCGACTGCTCTTCTTTGGCAACCCTGAACAGACTGCAATTTTAGGATCATCAACTGATTTTTTGATGGACGGAACTTTTGATGTATACGAAATATCTTTTTAAAAACTAATCCATATTTTACTAATCGAAAATTTTTGTTTTAATTTAGATTGTTCCTGCAATATTTTATCAGCTTCATGTGTTCCATGCTGTACATCGTGAACATATTATTCCTGTTGCATTTTGTTTACTTCGACGAAAAAACACCACCACTTATCAAGAAATGATTAATAAAATATTAGAATTTGCACCAGCATGGAATCCTCGAACTATAATGCTGGACTTTGAAAAAACTGTTTTAAACGTTCTTTCAAATAATTTTGCACAAGTTTCTTTATCTGGTTGCTATTTTCACCTGCGTCAGAGCATTCATCGACAATTACAGGTATGATTAACTTATATAATAGAAAATACGTAAATTAGAGTTTTGTGTAATATTATGTATCATTTATTCTAGACACAAGGTTTACACAAACAATACGAAGATGATGTTGATTTTGCCCATGGCATACATAAAACTGCAGCATTAGCTTTTATTCTTCCAAATGATGTTATTAATGCATTCGTAGATCTGACCATCCATCCCGATGATACGTTTCAAACTGTGTTAGATTATTTTGCAGATAATTACATTGGTCGTTTTCGGGTAAATAGATCACGTGCACAACCACTATTTACTATTGAATATTGGAAAGTCCATGAACGAACTAAAAATCAACAGATGCGAATTAATAATTCAGCGGAGGTCTAGAACAGGCGCATCAGTATGCTTATAAATAAAAATAAAAGACTAATTTCTATATATGAATAATTTTCTGCTTTCAGAATGTGTTTTTCAATGTTCACATTCAACATTATGGGAGTTTATTGAAAAAATAATATTAGAAGAAGTTTCTAATATTTACACCAAGATCGTTTGAGTCAATGTCGGCGGACCAGTTGTTAAAAAAAGAAGTATCAATATCTTGATAAACGATTACTTAATCTTGTTTCAGATCTTCCTCAAAACATTATCGATCAAATAACTGGTATAGCACATAGTATTGCTCTATAATTGGATAACATTATCAGATTATAATGACTTCTTGATTTACATATATCTATACAATAGCAACAACTTAAAATTTATTTATTTTTGCTTTGTTTACATGCTTAATTACTATATTTATTATCTTGAAAATAAAATAGAAATTTTCTTTCTTCTGTTATCTCGTTGTATTTTTACTATCTTTCGGAGTATTAATATGAATTTTATCTCGTGCACGTCTTCCGGTGTGCAACTTTCGTAGACTCGACAGGTGAGTGAGAATGTACAGGTATGTCTTTCGGTAGAGAAAGGTTGAAGACGTGGATGTAGGATGATTGTCAATAACTGAATGGATTAGGATCATGAGTAGACCTCATCTTTATACTTTCGCCCATCCATTCTTTCACCAACATGTACATTTTTAGATTATCAGACTCTGATACATTTACAAAGTGCGCACTTACACCACTAGTCCAATGTAGCGTCATCAGGTAAAACTAATCGAAATTCCAAACATTTAGAGTCATATTTCTCTTATGACTGGAATTCAGTGAACCCTGATCCTAAGCAATAAACAATTCTGGATAGGATAAAACACAGCAGAGTTATGAGTCAAACAATGTTTTGCTCTTTAGATATCCATTTCTCAGTCATTCTAACTCCTTTACTTTTACTCTTTTCCTCATTCAATAGTTCTATGCCTAGGCATTCTCCGATAAAATTATCGCGATAAGAGATATTTGCCTTGCTTAGCTTTACATCTTCGTTTGAGAGTCTCGTGGTAGCTATGGTCTCAGAAACTTTTATTAAGTTAACTATAAGTCGAGTAACTATTAACCATTTAAATCGAAAATTTCTGTAGTGAACTTTTCATAGCGAAGACTGATTTGTTGAAAGTTTGAGAGCGATAACTATCAATGAATAGAAGTTATAGAAGAAGATCGACTCCAATAATGCACAATTTACCATTTCTTAGAATTTCGACAAATTTAGATGTGTTTTCTATGACAAAAACAAGATGATTAGAGATTCACATATCAATAGAAAGTGTACTCTTAGCTGACACAATAACAGAGAAACAACTCAAAATTTTCATAGATCATTATTTCAACTTTTACAGTAAAAGTCTTTCTTACGAGCATTTTGCAAGATAAACAGTTTCATATCATTGATGAAGCTCAAGAGACAGCAATAGTAATTTCTAAATGTAACGAAAATAACAATGAATGCGCCACGAAAGTCTGCAATAATTATAAGAAGAAAAACTCTTAAGTAATTACTAATTGCAGAGTTCGTGATATATCGTCAGATGACTGAGAAATAGGTGTCTAAAAGATAAAATACTATTCGATTCATGACTCTGCTGTGCTTCATCGTCTACAGGGTTATTTGATGTTAATGATCAGAGCTCATTGAACTTTGATCATGAGAAAGAGATAAATTCATATGATTGTAGTTTTGATTACTTATACCTGGCGGCGCCACTTTTGACTACTAGTTTACTTCTTTTATAGTTACTGGCAAAAGGTTATTAACAAAGAAAAGATTACGAAGAAAAACAAATTAATGGAGGGTTCTTTTTTTGAAGAACAGGCTATGTTTGAGTCTGTCTTTATATTTATTAAAAGCTGTCTGATCGTTTGAAGAAAAATTCAGATTATCTTTGAATTTTATTTATTTGAAGTAGATTCCGAAAGAAGTAAAGCATAGAGAATGACAATATGTATGAATAAAACAAAATGAAAAAATAAAGTAATATATTCTTCATTGTCGTGTTCTTATTGTTGATATTGACATCAGAGTTATATTTATAGTATATGATTATATATCTTTCGTAGTTGTTATCATATTGACGATAATACTAGGATTAGTGGAGCAACTAAAAGTTCTTGATCGAATACTGATAGAAGAAATCGAAGAAATTTAATTCTTTTCATCTGATAATACGTTTCCGGTCAGTTTTGTAAGCCCTGTTCATTGTCCATAAATCATATTGTTTACTTACAGCTTCTTTAACAAGTTTGCCAACCTTTTGATTATTACAATTGTTTAATTCACACCAAAATTTGATTGATGAATGATGTTTGAAGATTGCTCGAATAGATTTAGTTTCTTCGCTTTCTTCTTGTTCTTTGTGCTTGACAAACATTCTTATTTCAGTTGTGAGATTAAGCAATGGTAATACTTGCAGATCTATATTTTCACATTTACTTTCAGCAGACTTTGTATCCATTGAATAATACCATGAACATGAATTATGATAACAAGGTTTTATATCATCCCCATTGCCAATAGTACATTCATCTAAAGAAAAATTTGTGAAATTTTATTAATGATTAAATTTTAACATGAAATTAAATCTTTTTCGTTCGAATAAAGATTCATTACATAGGTTTTTCTTACTTTTTTTGTCACCTTGAACGAGTATCAAAGGACGAATAGTCGATTCCAAATTTTTATAATTTGTTTGAATCAACCGATTGAAATATTCAACTACGAACTGATCATCACATTTATCATTGCTATAGCATACTAAATGTACTATAGTCTTAATCGATGTTTGATTTATTTTCTTCTCTGCATTGACTGATATAATAGAAGTATATATGTGTACATAAACGTTTTCAACAGAACGAAGATGTGGTAATGTCATCGATTGACCGAACTTTATCATAAATTTTTGAGTAATAGAATCCCATTCCATATATACTTGACACATGGCATTATTACTACGTTTCAGACTGTTAAAAATTGTTTCAATTTTAGTTAAATGAAGTTCAGATGATGAGAATTGTAATTGAATTTCATCAATACATCTAATACCATTACAAACTCTTATGAATAACATAAAAATGACGAAATGAATAAGTAATACCATCGTAGTAAAATTTAACGATATTATACGTTCCCAAAGGTCTATTTATATATTACTTTGAAAACATGAAAATATAATGTGTAATAGTAATCGATCATATGAAGATGCAATAGGCTGACAAGAAAAATTTTGTTCATAAAAGAAGAATGTAAAACATACATGATATAACCACGTATAAATGTATGTAGATATATCATAACTCTCATGAATATGACATTCTCAATCATTCTTATTAATATAACAAGTATGAAAAACAAGTGTCTGACTTGCATTTACCTATATGTGACAGTTGCTTCAAAACAATAAAAGAGGAGTCATACATACTTATAATTTTTCATTGATATGTACTTACTAAACTGTGCGTAGGTTCTTGAAAATATTCCAAACTTACCTAGAATCAATATTTGATAGACTTAAGAATTTTGTATTCGAAATATGAAGACTTTACGACAACGAAAACATTTGTAAATTTTAATTCTTTTAATATTTCGTTTTGATATAAAATTGAATCGTTCATAAATCTGTTCAATCAAAAGTATTTTTAACATTGTTGATATCGATTAAGAATTAATAAAAATATGCATTTCTTTGATAAAGAATTATATTGAGCACATGACAAATCCTCGTTGTTGATAACAATCCTGTTAGATATATCAATCATTCTTTCTTTTTCTATTGCTTTAATTTGAGTAATGTAAATATTTTCTTAGGTTAATATTGTTTCTTCTTTATGTACAACGTATAAATACTTCTTCATCAATGAGAGTATTAACAATGTTCAACACATGGAATTTGCTCGTCCTTTTTTTGAAACTGAATCAATTCCATCTCTGTGATGTTCAATCGTCCATTTTGTTATAAGTAAACAGAAGAACGTAGTCAACCTAAACGATTAATACAACATTGTATTTGTAATTCAAAAGTTTAAACTATTAAAATCTTTCGCTTTGACGGATGAACAATAAGTTATTGATATTCTTCTTTGTCAATAATGTTCTTTAATCGTAGAAGTTTACATAATCATATAATGAATGAATCAACATTGCATATTATGTGATGCTTTTCAATTTATGACTTTCATATTCTTTTATTGTATTTTTCATTGTCAAATATATTCTACATGTTTTCTGTACATCATATACAAAACTAATTGTTAATAGTTTGTCGAATATTTTTTCAAGTCTTTGTCTGTTTTCCTTCTTTATTCGAAAGAGGGAGTAATATGCCAGTATTTGGAAATTCATGAATTTTTACTACTGGATAAATCATTATCAATGAAATACATTGAAAAAAATATTTCGAACCAAACAAAACATAAGACAAAAAATTTAATCAATTATATGGAAGTAGATACTCCTTCAAATACTAAAGATCAATCAACAAAATCTTCCAACAATGCTGAACAAGAAGAAGAGGAAGAATTTCTAATAATGGCTGATATTGGACATGATATTGATCAACACACTGTTCTCGAACATGCTGTAAAATCTGAAATTCGAGCAATTGATATTGATGGTATTAATCCATTTATTCAAATTGGTCCATATACATTTCAAGGTCAATATAATTATATTCTTGGTACAAATTTATTTTTTAGTACAACATCAACATCTATTGATGATAATGTAAGCACAAGTAGTCGAACTGATGAAGCAACACTAAATAATCCAAATGGAAATGATTTAAATTTAATTGGTATAAGTGATAAAAAATTAAATTTATCACGTGTTTATATCTATCCTAAAAAAAATGATGATATTGATAATCAATCAAAATCTTGATGTAATATATGTCCAATAAAAATAAAAGAATTAATAATAGTAGAAGACAAAGGAAAAAAAAATCTGACAATTTTATTTTTGAAAAATATAAATTTTTCTTTTTCGTGTTCTTTTTCTTTTAATGTTCTATGTTGTAATCATTGATGAACTTCCTTGATCCGTTTCTTCTACAGTAGGAAGTGGTGCTGAAACCGGGTTTATTTCTGTTTGAGAAATTGCACTATTTTGTCGAGTTGACAAATACTCATTGAGATCATTTGGTGGTTCTAGTATTCAAAGAAAAAAAAAAAACAACTTTATTTTCTCTTTAGTTTTGTTATTTTACCTGGTAATTGTTCGACATAAGTTTTACTTTGTGTCATATTAAAGCATTTATTTAAAAGTGTTTGAGCAAATGAACTAGCTGGACTTAACCAAAGTCCCTAAAGAAAAATAAATTTCGATTTAATAGAAAGAAAAAAGAATTCTTACTTGATGAAGATATTCAATAGCTTGACCATAATTTCCTTGTAAAGCATGTACAAATCCAATAGCAATAAGTGTTTGTGGATTACGTGGTGTTAAGCCAAGACATTTTTTAAAATGTATTATAGCTTCATCATATTTTCTAAACAAAAATAAAAATAAATTTTCTTTTTATTCGTATAGAATTTTATTTTCTTACTTTAATTTCCGACATGCATGTCCCATATTATTAAATAATGGTTCCCAATATGGCAATAAATCAACTTGATCAATAGCTTCAACTTTAATTAAAGCACGTTGAAAAAAAAGTAATGCATGATGATATCTAAATAAAATTTTGATAGACTTTCATTCTCGTTTGAAAAGTCTTTTGTTTTTAATACATACTCTCGATTAAGATAATTAATTACACCTAATTCATGAAGTACAGCTGGATCATCGGGATAAAATTTTAATGATTCGGAATATAAACGTTCAGCTAATCGAAGATTATTTGTTAAACTATATTCAAGACCAACATAAAGAATTGGTAAATGACAACTATACAAAACAAAAATTTATAAGTCATATTTAAATTTAAAAAATATTTAAACTTCTACATACCCACGCATAACATCTGCAGCGGTAAAATATGCTGAAATAGCATGATCATGTTCAGATTCAAGACCATATGAATGACCTAATGCAAGCCATGCTGGACCAAAACTTCGACATAATGATGTCGCTTTTCTAAAATAAAATGAATCAAAAAATACACACGCAAAAAAAAATTATTAAATCTCATACGCTAAATAACGACGTGTTGGTTCAGGTTTTTTTGTTACCAAATAATAACAACCAACTGCCAACCAACTAATCTAAAATTTGCAAAAAATATTTCATTATTTTGTTTTTGAAATAATTTTTAAATCTTCATACTGGATTTTCTGGACATTGTCGTGCTAATCGATGTCCCAAACTAAATAATTCTATGTAAAACAATAATCATATCTATTTTTCTTTTTTTTTTCATGAATTACAAACCAGTTTTATCTTTCATTTCATAAAGTAATGCAATATATATAAATAAACCATGTTGATGAAATGGATTATGAGTAAGAACTCTATAAATAATTAAATACAAATAAATTATTAAAACGAAAGGGAAACAGCAGAGACGAAAGCCTGTCGGTTTATCAAACTTTTTCAGATCTGATCGAAGCATTCTCCAATACTCTCAGTGAAATTTTCTTAATTGAAATTGGATAGTCATCTTGCTCGGTATTTATATTCGATGTTTAACATGTTAGAAACTAACCTAATGGGCTCTAGCAGAGACTTTGAGCTTGAAGTCTTAGAAAATCTTGGAGTTTGCTGTTTCCGCCTTCAGAAAAAGAACCAAATACCACATACTTTTTACATAAATCAAATGATTCACGAAATTTATAATTATAATAAAATTTTTCTGCAATCTAAATAGAATGAAAATTGTTTAGAATATTATTTTATTTATTTAATATAACATACATTTATACAATAATCGGCATTATCATTTAATAAACCGACGGTAAATGTTGGAAGATTAACAATGATTGGTTTCATATACTAAATAAAATTTAATATTTCGTTTAAGAACATTTTCTTATCGGCATAAAATTTAAAGTAATTTCTTTTACTTGATGAATTTCTTGTTCATATAAACATCGTACAACTGAAGCAACATCAGAATCACATTGTTTTTCAATGACCATTCTTTCGACCAATCGTTGTTCTAAAAATCAATCATAAATTAAGCAAAAACAAGAAAAAGAATACCTTCTTCTGGTGTATACATATGTTTCTTAATTAATTTTTCATATGCTTCAGCACAAAAAACATCGAAACGAAGAGCGTCTTCATAAAATTTCATTGCTTGTTGTAATGAACCAAGAATTTCAGCGACTTTTCCACGTAATAAACATATTGATGCACGAAGCTAAATAAAAAAAATATGTTATTAAGAAAAAAAAAAAAGAATAAGTTAATAAAATATGATAATACTGGATTAGAAAATTCAATATTTGTTATTTTTGGTGTAAATGGTGTTTTAAATGATGTTCCTGGTTGTTGTTGTTGTTGTTGTTGATCAACATCAAGAAATTCTTCAAGTACTTCAAGAACATTTGCTGCTGTTTGATAATCTTTTAAATTGAACTAACAAGAAATTTTAGTTTAAAAGACTATAGATAAAATTTCTATAAGTTTCTATTTACATGACAAAGAGCAACAAGATATTTAAATTGAGGATCTGTCTAGAAGACAAAAATAAAATAAAATAAAATTTTGTTTATAGTAAAAATAAAAATTTTACATGATACATAGGAGAATTTTCAAGAAGAATACGTGTTCGATTATAATCACCATTGGACATAAAACATTTTGCAACAAGAAGTAAATCATCAGGTGAATCTAAAGATAAGCAAATCTTTATTAAATATTATAAAGAATAAATAATTTACTTCGATTTAATGAAAGTAATTTATCACCCCAAAAAGCAGCCGATTCGAATTGACGCTAAATAAATTTAGAGTTACATTGTTATATAATGATAATTAGTCTTCTTTTCGAATTGAAAGATCAAATTAAGCAAAAGATTTTTAAATAAAATTTCAAAGAAAATAAAAATCAATTAGATAAATTAGTTATGATTTGTTTTTTTTTCATATTCGATTTATAGATTGTTGTTTGAAAGACTTCATATCATATGAAAGTCTTTGTTTTAAAGTTATTTCATTAAACATATATCAGTTCTGCTTATGATTGTACACTTTATTCTGTTCTCGAATAATTCTTGATATTAATACACAACAGCTGAGGTCAAATATCTATGATTCAATGAATGATTTATTGAGTGCTTATTTATATAACCACCATATTATATAATTACTGTTTTCCAGAACATTTAATACTTTGTTGATCCAAATCAATCCAGATTTACGTATAACATTTTATCTTTTTTTATACAATTATCAATACAATGGATGTAGAGAAGAGACACAGTTTATCCCTGAAATGATTAATTTCCCAGAAAAACAAAAGTTTCTTCAAAAGCTTTTCCTTATGTGAAAATTAAAAAAAGCCGATTCATGTAGCTATAAGTAATTATACAATAGAATAATTGTGCTAGTTCTACTTTGATACAATCATACAGCCTGAAGCGTTTTGTATTATTCATATAGACAAATACTGCTTTTTGAGTATCATTAATGGTTTTGTTAACGATATATAACCTATTATAAAATAAGAAAAATACGCGTGAAGCGATTGATTGATAATTTTCAGTTCTCACCTCACACAAAAATACGAGAAAATCGAAATAAACATTATTAATGATATTACATTGTAAAAGATTGAGTAAAACTTTCGTATTAGTTCGTTGAGTATTAAAGACTAAAATATTTCAAATATCCAAGCATGAAATATCACTTTTTGGAAGAAAGTTGATAATTAGATTCGTCAAGGACTCATTTATAAGTTTGAATTATTAGTTATGAACTTCAACACTCAAATTAACTAGTACTAAAAGTCCACTCTATGCGTAACAGTAGGACATCATTAATAAAGTTTATGCTGATTTCTCGTGTTAGATGAGAACTGACACTTATCAAAAGATTGCTCCATATGTATTTTTTCTTACTTGATGAACTTGAAAAAAGGTCTCTATCATCAACAAAAAGAGCTGAGCTCATTTGATTAATTCGACATGAAAATCATCCAATATTTTATGGTATGGTATTACGTAAAAAAAAACTAATTATTACTAATTATATAAAACAGATATAGTTTAGGATCGAAAGGGTAATATACCATTAAATGATAAGAAAAGAAGAAGCTGCATTATTATTTTATATAGACAAATTATAAAAGCTATAAAGTTTATGCTATTATCTCTAAAAGAAACATTTCTTTTCATCAAATTTTATTGCGCCAATTGACTGTCGAGACATTTTATCAATGCGCATAGGTGCTTGGAAGTAGCTTCTTAACCTTTGATACATATATATATATATACAAGTGAAAGAGTACTACAGAAATTCCCATTAACTTTCTACATGAAATCGATTTAAGAAGACTAATCTATCAGATAAACATCTATAAAAGAATAGAAGGACACTGTGATATTTACAATAAACGATTTTTTCTTCACAATAGGATTGTCAAAGAAGGAAAAGATTTTTCTTATCCATTGAAATGAATACTGTACTCAATTTTTTTTTGTTCTTGGAAAAACCAATCTTTCTAATGTTGTTCTTATTTAGATAAGAAAACGTTTACATAGCGTGACATTTTCAATTTTCTTTCGTTTTACTCTTGAAGCTCAAAGTTCATGGTCATTTATCTATATCTTGAGCCGCCATGGTTGAGTGGTTATATAGTTTGACACCTTTTCACAAGGTACTGTCTTCATGCGTTGATACCATCAGTCAACAAATGACCCTGGATAAATCACTCATGGCTCTTTGTCTCGAATCATCCGTCTGATACCTTGTTAACTACGTTATCAGATACACCTGGTCTTTTAGTTAATCAATGTGTATGGAGAGATCAAGCAATTGAGTGCGAGAAATCTGTATCAAGTCAGCCTTCTGTCCAAAGTTACAGCTAGTATTAATTGTAGGGAAGATATCAGGTTACTCATCCTTCTTTCTACCATATTTATATCTTAATGACTTAAAAACCTGAACCAATGAAAATTATGTAAACAATAATTCTACAGAGGCATACATCGGATATTTCACGTTAGATTTTTGTATATCTATCTATATGCAGAAAGTACTGAAGATGCAAGACGTGGTAGAATGTTGTCAGAAAATTCAGAATTCCAACACAAATAGTTTAATACAAGATAAAATCTTATCGAAATTTTATCGACTTACGAAGAATACTAATTGAGAATGAAATTTGAATTCCTAGTCGAAGTTCTTCAGAAAAATTCAATTAAAATTTAACTGTGAGTCGTACCAATTTTGTCAATGCCTTATCTAGTAGGAAACTATTTGTTCTACAATCTTGTTTTTTTTTCTTTCAATACTTCATGTTATTTTCAATGAAAAAAGACAATAAATAACTAAATTTTCATTGTCGTTGTCTGTTCAATTTTGAACATCTTTAGAATTTCATTTTTTTAAATTACCTGTGCTGAATAATCTTCAACAACTTTACGTAATCGACTAACAACACGTTGAAGTTGTTCTTCAGGATTATCAATCATTATTGAATTTTGGTCTCAGACAAAAGACAAAAAAATATCGAGAGAAAGAATTCAAATAGAAGGACAGCTGTATGTCTGACTCATATAATATAAAAAGAAGAAATTGTCATTTTTGATTGGTCGAAAATTCCCCTTTACTTATGTACATTAGCCTCTATTCATTTTTTCTTGAACTGTCAAATGATAAAACGAATGTTTATGCATAAATGTGTTATTATAATAAAAAAAATCGAATAGCTGCCTGATTGATCACAAGCAAAAACAGTCAAGTCATCAGTTAACGATGCTACTGCGACTACAACTTCATAATGTTTGTGTATTGGTCGTTGTGGATGTAGACCCCTACGGCATTAGTTTTAATTTCTTTTCTTAAAATGTTTTTAGATAAATTCTCTCCAACTGTTTTCGTTTGTCATATTTTATTCAAACGATGCAGATATATATTAAAAAGCCTTCAATAAACATCAAATAAACATATAGTCAATGATAACTCTATTTCAATCATTAATATTATATTAAATTATCTTGGTATCTATCTATCTAATATTTTATTTGTTTTTAAATTCAAATATATATATTAAATATGCCAAAAGCAGGAACTAGTTCCAATGCTGCACCATGTATGAATTTATTTTATTTTGTTTTATTTTATTTTAGTATTTATTTTTTTTTTCGACTTTAGCTCTTGCACGTACAATTCAAGCAAAAAAACGTCGAACTAAAAATGCTGGAAAACCTCGACCACCACGAGATTTACTCCAAAAGAAATTGTACGTAGCAAAAAAAAAAATAATAATATGTTCATCAACTAATCAGCAATTGCTTTATTAAAACAAAAATAGAATGAGAAGAAACATATGTCTAGGTGTCATGATCATCATTGTGAGATAGGCATATATTGATATATACGCTTTATATACAAATATAGTTTGATATGCATGATTGAGGATGATGATGATACACAAGGAAAAGAAAAAGAAAAAAATCATATGAGTATAAGAGAATATACATATGTGTAGCGAAGGGCATTTAGAAAAAAAAACTGGTCGAGAATATGTTAATATGAAGATTTGAGATGACTACAGAAACAAATTCTATTCCTTTATATCATTCGGCTGTTGATGGTCTAATGATTTCAACAAATAAAACTCAAAGAAATGTGATGATCAAACAACAAATGTCATCTTCACGTTATCCAATTATACATTCATCTGTGCAAACACCATATGTATTACAATCATATCCAATACATTCAAATCTTTTTCGTTCATCAACAGAATCTATATTATATTGTATACCAAATTCTCGAACATTAACAACAACTATTCTTCGACCAAATAATATACGATGGGGTTCACCAATAAATATTATTGATTTTAACACATGTCCAGTAATTAATCAAAAAAACAATTTTCAAAATTCAACAATTTTATCATCCGGAAAAAAATTATTACGATCAGAATCATTAAAAATTTCAAATAATCATTTAATTAATAATGATTTAATACAAAAATCCAAACTTGATGCAAAATTTTTTTGTGGTCTAGCACCTATAGATGAAAATAAACTAGCGATAAGAGAAATACCCTCTTTTCGTCCTCATTCACCGATAATAAGTAGGTGAGATATATACATAGAACAAGGTTGAATCATATTTAACCCATCTCTATAATAAGAAACACAGAACACATTATTTCTTTTATATTAAAACAATGTCATCTTGTTTCATTGTTTTATTAGACCTACAACAACTGCTAGTGGTACAACTCCTTCACCTTCAGCTGTCACACCATCAGTTGTAACACCATCAACACCAACTATTCAAACAGAACATATTCCAATACCGCATTCGAATTCATCATTTATAATAGCAAGTGGTGTTGGTGGCATGTCATCGAGTGCTCCACTTCCTACATCGTAATATTATTTTTATTCAAAAATAGATAAACAAAAAAAAAGAAGTTTCGTTTTATTGTCATAGAGCTCTACAGGATAATGGTAATTTAATGGTAGATATAGGACATATGAATGGTCCATTAGCAGCTCCAGTTAATGTTGAAAGTGAAAATGAAGAAGAAGAAAATCATGACATTCGTGGTTCAGATGATGATGAACAAGAAGATCCAAAAGATTATTGTAAAGGTGGTTATCATCCAATAACAATAGGTTCTATTTTTAATCAACGTTATCATGTTATACGAAAATTAGGATGGGGTAAGAGAATTAGAGAAAAGAAACGTAATTATAATTTTCAAATTAATTTTTTTTAGGTCATTTTTCTACTGTATGGTTATGTTGGGATCGTAAATCTGCAAGATTTGTTGCAATGAAAGTTGTTAAAAGTGCTAAACATTATACTGAAACAGCATTAGATGAAATAAAATTATTAACACATGTTCGTGAAAGTGATCCATCAGATCCATATCGTCTTAAATGTGTACAACTATTAGATGAGTTTAAAGTAGCTGGTGTTAATGGTACACACGTATGTATGGTTTTTGAAGTACTTGGACATAATTTACTTAAATTAATTATACGTTCAAATTATCGTGGTATACCAATACCAAATGTTAAAGCAATTATTAAACAAGTACTACAAGGTCTTGATTATCTTCATCGTAAATGTCAGATTATTCATACGGATGTAATTGAAAAGAAAAAAAAGGGAGATTTATTTTTTTAAGCAAAAAAAATTGTTTTCTTTCTAGATCAAGCCTGAAAATGTACTAATGTGTGTTGATGAAGAACATGTACGTGCTTTGGCTTATCAAGCTGCTGAATGGCATAAACCTGGTATTAAACCAGTTGGATCTGCTGGTATAAAGCTTCTTTCTTTTCATAAATATTTATATGTATATATCTATATCGATTTATTTATTTGTTTATAGTCGCTACTGCACATATTGTAAACAAACCAGATCCAAAAACGATGTCAAAAAACAAGAAGAAAAAATTAAAGAAAAAAGAAAAACAAAAACAAAAAATGTTAGAACTTACTCAACAACAAATTCAAGTAGAAAAAATATAAATTTATGAATAAGTTTTATTATTATTCCTTTTTAGGATGCTGAAAAACAAAAACAAAGTTTATTAAGTTCACCTAATCAACTTAGTTTAAATAAATTGGTTCTTACTGATCAAACAACTCAATTAAAGCCAGGTAAATAAAATCATTTGTTTAGTTTTGTTCGTTCTGTAATCTTATTGTTTATTCTATATAGATAATTCGGGAAATAATTCCGGTGAACGAATAATGAATGGTCATCAAAGTCCTTCAATAGAAAAACCTGAAAATAAATCCGATGAAAGTGATGAAGAAAATCCTATTATTCAACCTGGAAATGGTCATGAAAACGAACAACAAACAAATCTAACCAATGGAAAAAATAATACAGAACAAGAACTTAACGAACAAGCTGCTATGGCTGCTGCTGCTGCTATTTTAGGTGATTCAAATAAACAAACAACATCCAATGAATCTGATGCGACATCCAGACGTAAGTTTTTTGTTTTCATTTATTTACAATTGATCTTCAACTTTTTTTTTGGGGGGGGGGGGGGGGGGGTATTCTCGCCCGACCAAGTGGTGGAAGAACCCACAACCCGGTTTTTGAAACTGGCCGCGATAGAACATTTACAGATAAAATAGCC
>CAJNSZ010000021.1:1117233-1224136 GCA_905329745.1 Rotaria sp. Silwood2
CCCACAAACCTCAATAGCTTGCCACCTGCCCGCCTTCCTTTTTTTTTTTTTTTATTTTTTGTTCTTCTTTTTTTTTTGTTTTTTGGGGGGGGGGGGGGGGGGGTATTCTAGCTCGACCAATGGCTGAACGAACACCAAATCCAGTTTTTGAAATTGTACCTGATGAAATATTTCAAGTTAAAATAGCTGATTTAGGAAATGCTTGTTGGACAGTATGTGTAACGAAATGAAAAAAAGAAGAAGAACGAATAAAATTCTTTATTTAATATTCTTTTTTTTCTAGTACCAACATTTTACAGAAGATATTCAAACACGACAATATCGTTCACTTGAAGTTATACTTGGAGCTGGTTATGATACATCAGCTGATATATGGAGTGTTGCTTGTATGGCATTTGAATTAGCAACTGGAGATTATTTATTCGAACCACACAGTGGAGAAGATTATAGTCGAGATGAAGATCATATTGCACATATTATTGAATTATTAGGTCCAATACCTATTGAAATAGCTCATTCAGGTCGATATTCAAGAGAATTTTTTAATAAACGAGGTAAAATAATAACAAAACATTTTTGTTTTAGAAAAAAAAAAAGAAATCTATTATAATTTATTTTAAGGACAATTACGTAATATAAAACAATTAAAACCATGGGATTTATTTCATGTATTAACTGAAAAATATAAATGGCCACCATATGAAGCTATTGAATTTACACATTTTCTTGAACCAATGCTTCATTATGATGTTAATCTACGCGCTACGGCTGCTGAATGCTTAATGAATCCATGGTAAGTTGATTTACAACAAAAAAAAAATTTAAAAAATCGATAACAATGAAAAGAATTTCATTAAAATACATGATAATAATAATAATAATAATAATAACATCTAGCAAGCGTTCAATAATGAATAGTCATATATAATAGAGAACAAGTGTTATGATGATTAAATTTCTTTTCCTATATAGGATTACTGGTGAACCTTTATTTGGAAACCCTATCGAAGGTTTTATGTATTCAGAAGAACAATTAGCTTACGGTAGTAGTAGTAATGAACATAGTCCATCGGCAATGCAAGCTGGCGCCGTTGGTTTTGATTTTCGTTCGCATCCGACTGATTTTGGTCATTTCTTATCAGCTGCTGTTGGACATCCACAATTTTTGCATGGTGCAGTTAATTTTCATCCAGATGATTCGGATGATGATGTGTCCGAGCAATCAGATGATCTTGATGAAGAAGAAGATGATGAGGAACAATCGGACGGTGATGAAAGTAGTGTAGGCGAGCTTGATGAATGATTGATAAAATAGGGTGGCGCTGCATGTGTGTGTGTATGTTTGTCTATGTTTCTTCTTTTTGTATTTTATAAATTGTTTCTATATGTTTGTGTTTCTGAATGATGTGTTATCACAATGAAATCTATTCGGACGCATGAACACAAAAAAAAAGAAAAAACGAAATGAAGAAGCGTCTGACTGTGATACACACAAGTATAGGCTCTCTAATTCTCATTCATTAGCCTAGTAGCCATGGTTTTTTTCCTTCTTTTCATTTGTGCGTGTGTGTTTTTTTTCATTAAAAAACAGTGTTTGTCAAGAATCATTCCTATAAAAAGCACAGAGGAACACAATTTAAAATTTAACAAAACAAAAAAAGAGAGATTTACTATCATGATCACTGTACATTTTCTTTTTCTTTTGTCGCCAAAACAAAACAACAGCAACAATAATAAAGCAACAAATAGATATTTTTTGTTTTCTCACTTATTCAAATAAATTTTACTCATTTACACAAACACACACATATGGTTTTTTCGTTTTGTTTGTTTGTTTGTCTATTATGTTTTTTTTTTCTTACCATAATATGTTTTTTTGTCTTCTTTTTTTCCCTTTCTAATATCTATCTTTCACATATAGAAAACACATATCTTTCGTGCACTCGATGTGTTTGTTAAAAAAACGACGATCGAATTTCTATATAACATACACCCATACATATATATCATATATAATTAAAGTCAGTTTTTGCGTTCGATATGTTTCGTTTTTTTTTTTTTTTTTTCGTTTTTGTTTTGTTCATTCTTCTTCTTCCTGCTTTGTCTTCTGAAGATCTCATTATCATTAAAATAAAGAGAAAAGGAACACATGCATTAAAAAAAAAATATATATATGAATAACCGCGCAAAAAGACAAAAAAGTATCGAGTAATTCTTTGAATTTGTAATCATTTTTTGTCATATTATTAAAAGTAAAATATTTGTCGGTGCATCATTAAAGAAAAATAGATGCATGACATTATTCGATAACTAGTTTTATTAAATGATTTCAAATCAATTAACAACGACTAAAGTACTTACAAGCAACGAGTACAATAAGTTCAATGATGAAAAATTTAAAATAGAAAAGGTACTTTTTTCTGTTATTAACTCAAGAAGATAAATTATTTGTGTCGAAAATTAAATAAATAATGTTAAAAGTGTTAGATAAAATAAAACTATAGGATTACAATTATAGATAGTAATCAACTAGTTATTTATGTTCATGAGCTAATATTTAAAAAAAAAAAGAGGCACTGTATATTAGTTTTTCTACAAATGATTTTAAAGAACTGGATTTAACATATGTTAAACAATTTCACACATTACAATTTTATCTACTAAATAAAATTAAAATATAAAATAATGTATTGAAAAATCATACAGATGCTTTCATTTATATTTCTTTTATTTTCCATGTTATTTATATACGTAACTTTCTTATTGATTATCTTACTACAAGAATCTCTTTAGTTTTTCTCTTGACATTTTGTCTTTCAGGGTGTTTTTTGTATTAATCCAAGTGATTTAACAACATGTAAGAAAAAAAAAAGAACAGCCTTATCAGTTTGCCAATAATAAGTAATATCAATTAATTATGAGAAATCTTTTATTATTATTGTTATGTCTTAATATCATACAATGAAAATAATATCATAAAAGAAAAATCTCTAAATCAAAAACATTAAAACAAAAGATTATTTTGTAAAACACAATCTAAATGAATGTTATAGCATAGGGGTAACACTTTGAACTACCACAAACTCTGATCGATATTATTGATATACGATTGAAGATTGTATATCAATATTGTCGTGTTTTAATAGATGAATGATTTTGTTATTACATTTCTGAAGCATTAAGTAAAATGCTAGTGAAGTAATGCAGCTCAAAATAGATAGAATAAAGTAATCTTCCTATAGTTAAAAAGACTAGCAACATGATGTTTTATATTTTAATCCCTACAGGGACTGTATTAACAACTTTCACAGCCTCTTTCTATAAATAGAACTATTATTTTCTTCATATTAGTGTTCGAATTTTTCATCAAATGATACTCAACAATTTTCTACTATTCCAAAAATTTTCTCAATTAACACTAATACTAAATCTAATATCAATAATATATCAGTATCAACACAAATTGATGATGTATCTCAAATAAATTCCAATAAATCAACAACAACACATATTTCATGGAATTTATTTTCACAATCAAAACCTTTTAATAAACAACAAGAAAGGAATATTCTTAATAAATATAATTCAAATTTAATTTTAACAAAACAAAATCTATCCGATGAAATCTATCAATCAAATTCAAAATCTGATTATATTGATTGGACAAATCCACAAATAAATACATCATCTATAGAAACAACAACAATTAATAATCAATTAGATGCTATAAATTTTCTTCAAGAATATTTAGAACATGGAAATAATGATGTTTTGATTGATTTACTTCATGAAATAGCACAAGAAATAAATATTGATCAACATAATAACCAATATATATATTCAGCTATAAATAACAACCATCTTCATTTAGCACCAATATTTAATTCAAATCTTCAATTATCAAATAATAAAGAAAAAAAGAATAAGTTAAATATTTAAATTTATCGAATTCAATTTTTTTGTAAATATTTTAATATTCTATAGAAAAGAAAAATCTACTGATAAAGAAAAAAAGGATTCCAATGAAAATAAACGTAAGCTATATTTTATTTATTTTCAAACTATAAAATAAATCATTAATTTTTACTTTTTGTTTTTGCTCTAGAAAAAAAAGATGATGTAAGTGTTTTGAGAAAATTATATTTTCTTTTAATAAATTACAATCAATTTTAGAAGAAAAAAAACAATGGTAATCAGTAGTGAATGAGTTTTCTTTTCTTGAAACTTTATTTAAAGTACTATCACTATTTAAGATAATGAAATCAAAAGTAAAAAAACAAAAAAAAATAAAGATAAAACAAAACAAATTGAAGAAACAACGACAACAACCACTGATTCAGATAATGTTGTAGATACACCAGCTTTACTCAATCCAACACGCATAAATTTCAATAATCCAAAATCACCATCCTATTCTCCAGTAGAAACAATTGGATATCAATCTTTTTCTATACCTGTACCACAGTCAGGTGGACCAGCTGCAAATGGTCTTATTTCACCTGATCCAACTAATATTCATATTCCACAACAATCAAATAGCAAGTATCGATATTTAATAGATCAATTGATTACTTGTTTTTGGTTTCTAAAATAGTTGCACATCTTTCTCAAGTCCAACAACAGTTACAAACAAGTCCTCAAAATTCATTTGCAAATAAAACTACACATCCACATAATGGATCTGTACAACAACAATTGCAATCATTATCACAAATGGTTAACTTTTTTTTGCATATTTGAGTTAATAATTTTTGAAGTCAATTATTCTAGGCACGTGATGGTGATGAAATTTTGATAACATTAAGTGTTAATGCATTAACTCAAAAACAACAAATAAATAATAATAATAATAATCAACATTATCAAGCATTTATTCAAAATAATAACCCGTTTGTTATTAAGCTTTTTTTTCTCTGTTCCAAATAATTATTAGATTCGATAATTTTAGTTATTCTTCTTCACAATCATACAATCAAATGATGCCGTCATCAACAGGAATTGTGATGCCACGTAATCTTGAAATTGTTGCAAAAGGTTAAAATTTTGTTCTAATGTTCTATTGACATACTTTATGCTTATCTTTAACTTTAATAATCAAAGTAATAGATAAAATTGTTGATTAGATTATCAATATTCTGTTAAAATTTTGTTTCATGTTTCATATTTTAGGTTTTGCTCGAGTACAAAATGAACATCCACAACCTCCACCATCGAATATGTATTCACAACAACCACCACCCATGATTCATTCATATAATCAATCGCCTTATACAATGGTTCATCCACCTTTTGCACCTCGTCATCCAATGCCATGTTATTCAAGTAACGGTCCTCCGCAAGCACCTATTGGACCACCTATTCAACGTATGTCTATATTTCTCTATTCACTGAACTGATATATCTGAACTTTTAGCTATGTTTGCTCCGCCTAATATGATGATGTCTGGTGGATTTATTCGACCATCGAATTGTAGTGACTTTACATCTGCTATGCGAAACAATGTTGACGCTTGTAAGCATTTGTTTTTCTCGTTTAATTAAATTCATACATAGTCATAATTTCAAAGAGTTAACTTTTGAAATGAACAAATCTATTTAGGATATCGATTGCTTTGTTTCTAATAAGTTTTTCTTTCAATTTTAGCTTATAATCTATCTCATATCAATACTAGCAAATGTGATTATTTATGTCAATCATCATTAAATCAACCAGATTTTCGTGGACGACCATCTCCTGGTGTAATGATAAATCCATATATTTCTAATCTACCTCCATCAATGAATTTCTCTGCTAAACAATCTTCTAAACATAAAACAAAAAATAAATCTAATCAAATACATAATATAAATTCCGAAAATATCAATCGAACTTATTCATCAATTTATTAAAAAAATTTTTAATTTTTAGAACACATATATTTTATTTAATTGTCATGTATATATACATTTGACACCGGGTGTCATCAGATAAAGGGAAAAGAAAAATGAAGAGATATTATAACAAACAGAAAAAAAAATACAGTTAGAATTACATATATATATAAATATAGTTATGGTTTCTCTTTTAATTTTCCCCATGTTGTTGCACCTAAAGCTTTAGCAAAATGATCATCGACAACTGATTCAGTCGTTGATGATGTTTTATCTTCATTTGATGGTGCTGTTAATGGCCAAAATTTGCCAAGTGATCGAGCAAAATGTTCTTCAATTGAGTCAACTACATATAAAATACAAAATAGTTTTTTTTTTATTAAAGTTGTTTTGGTTTTTTTAAAATCAAACCTGGTGTTCGTTCTGTAGGTGAACTATTTGATGATGAATCCTCTGGTGTTAAAAATCCACCTGTAAATTTATTATAATTATTTCCGAGAGATTTTCGAAAATGTTCATCTATTGTTGTATGTGTTTCTTTTTGTTTATCTATAAATATAATTATTTAGAACATATTATTTTTAAAATGAAAAAAAAAAAAACACAATTTAATGAAATACCTTCAACTACTTTATAACCATATGGTTGATTTTGATATTGTTGTTCCAATAATGTTTGATAATTATCAAGAAATTGTTGAGTAAGAACTTTTTGTGTCATAAAACATTCATATGATGGGGATGACAATGTATTTTCATGTTGATTATTTGTTGAATTAGCCATGAAATATGCATAATGTTGTCGTAATAATTCTAAATGAGGTGATGATGGTGGCGTTGATGTAACAGCTGTTGGAAGATAAATTCGAAGTGGATCTTCTTGAGACACTGTTCTTCAAAAATAAAAAAAATTCATTAATAATAATTTTTAAAGAAATGAAAAACTTATTTTTTTCCTTAATGAAAAACATTTTTTTCAATTTTTTTCTTCTTCGTACATTTGTAAAAATATACGTGAAATTACACTTATCTCAAGTAACTAGAGCAATTTTTTTTTTTCGTTTTTCGGTTATTAAGTAAGCACTTCAATAAAACAAAAACAAAAATATGAATTTACTGTTTGATCGTTGTTGATCGATGTGTTGAATAATTTTCATGGTGACCTCCATTTGAATTGTCAATATCAATTGTCGGCGTATCAATAACATAAGCTCGACGTTTTTTTAATGGAAGATTTTTTGGTATCTGATTTTGATTGCACATTGAATTGTTGCCAGTATTATATCCGTTCATCGTCAAAAATATTTTTAATTTTCTGAAAAAAAAAAAAACAAGAAAAAATAAATAAAAAGTAATTTCTTTTAATTTCATATGCATCTATGCCTTTTTCTCTTTGTATTCATGTTTAAAAACCATGTACAAATAGAACATACGATGAAAATATAGAATGATTGTATCTACATAATTGAAATAATTCTCATTCTTAACATAGTTTGATTAGAAAATGTATGACCACGAATAGTATTCGTTCTTTTTATTTATTCGTTTTATTGTTTTTTTTTTGTCTTACCAAGCAATTTAGATAAGGAAGAAACCAGAAGCTATTACGCATTCGTTACTGATGAAACAATATAACAAAAAAAAACTAGAATAAAAATTTTTTCTCATAAAATAGTAAAATAAATTTGTCCAACTACTGACCATATGTCGCCCTCTTTAAACATTTTTCATAGATTTTTATCTTAGACATTATAGTCCTGACGTCTGTTCTTGTTCTTTTTCCTCTTACTTTATGTTTATGGTATATGCATATGTTTTAGACTATAAACGCACAATAAATAATGCCATACCATATGTAACTAAGTATAAAAAAACACAACCGTCAAATATAACAAACATCAACAAAGCAAAATAAAAATCCAATAAATATTGCTGTTAATAATACGTAACAGCATGTTATTCACTTACACTCAGTCTTGCAAACTAATATTAATAATAGTGAAAAAAAGAAGAAAAAAGAAAAAAAACAGAAAGCAATCGATAAGGAAGATTTTATTTGTCATTCTATAAACTATGACGGATATCAAACAACATATTTATTCGAGAAGAAAAGGAAGGACAGTTTTTTTAAGAATAAAATGACGAATAAAGCAATTTTAAAATACAAATGGCATATAACGCATTTTTTATTTTCACGACAGAAAAGGAATTTTTTTGCTTCTTTCAATTCTAAAAATATATCGTCTACTGTTTGCCCACTGTTAAAATATTATTTTAATAACTTCAAGAAAACTGACAAGCTACGTTAAGATTTTTTTTAGAAAAAAAATGTCGAAGTTGATATTGAAAAAAAAAATGTACGAAAAATACCCTTATATACATGCATACACATGGTTTCTTACCGTTAGATTTTTGCGTTGTTGTTCGATTGTTTGCTAGACTAATAGACAGTCTCTATATATACGTCTGTGAAGAACTTATCCACATCATAGTTGATTTTACGCATTCCATTTATCTATTCGGTTTTTATGTAATATACTTCAATAAAAAAAGAAAAATAGTTTCGCTGCTCCTACTTGTTGATTAGAAGTATGTCTTTCATTAAAATTCCAATTGAGATGTGCCAACGATAAATCTTATCAATCGTGTGCGTTAATTGCGCAAATAAAAAATAATAACTGATACATTTTATTCATTTTTTTCAGCAGTACGTCAATAAAAAAAATTAATTTATTTGTTAAAAAGAAAAATCACCATGTAAAACATATAAATGTGTTCATTATGAGTAAATAAGTAAAAAAATGCATGACCGATGAAGGCATGCTATGTCAAACAAATAGAAAGACAGAAAAAGAAGAAGGAGACGAAAGAAATAAGAAAGAATATGTCGACTATGCAATGATAAAAAATAAGTCTCTAATTTGATTTGTTCAATTATGATTGTCATGAATTTTTTCGAATATTTTTCTTTTTTATTTCATCATGTTTTTATTATTTATGAATAAATACATTAGAGAAAACGTTAAACAGCCGAAAAGTTTATTAACATGTCGAAATATATTGATAAAATGAATAGATTGCCCAGACGAAACCAACAAGCCATTACATACGTCAACATGATGACTAATTAATTATTAAATTAAGAGGAAAGGATATCGTAAATATTGATGTAAACGAAGAATAAAAATAAAAATAATAATTTAACACAATAATTTAACCAATATTAATTGATCTATACGCAAAATAATTAATACATAAAAAGAAAAATTAAAATTGAAAAAAATCTTTTTTTCAAACCTAAGTGAAATTTGCCCTGGTTCATTATCTCGTCCCTATATCAAAATTATTGTTTCTTTAATACAATACGAAAGCAAAAAATAAAATAAAATAAAATAAACTAACCAAATATTTCATAATATCATCAATATGTGCAATTGGAAACGGAATCTTTGCTTTTCTTAATCCATTACGAAATTGTTCATATGTAATTATTGATGTAGGCGTACGAGCTCCTTCATGTGGATTAAATATATCTGATAAAGCAATTGCATTTTCTTCACAGTAAATATGTATTAAATTTAAAAGATAATTTGTAAAATGTTCTACTGTTTGCCTTACTGGTCCGACATAACATTTTAATTTAGAATTATTTAAAAATAGTGAATCAATTTTTGATGTTTGCTTTGCGCTGATTGTTAAACCCTTAGAAGAAAAGAAAAAACAAGTCGTGTCTCGAACAAACAAAGTTCATTAAAATCGAACAAAAAAAAAACACCTACTGTTAAATCAAGTTCTTCTAATGTAATATTATTCATTTGTGATAATGATTCTAACATTATCATTATACAACGTGTATCAATATGATTTCGTCCTAACTATAAAAAAAACATCAAATCACCAAAAGTTTTCTTTTAATGTTTTACTCGAAAGATTTTTAATGATTGATTTGTTGCAGCAGATACGATCATTTTATATATTTGAGAATCTTTTCCAGTAATTAATAATGATGGATTTTCTTTAACCATGGCATCATATCTACATATGAATTGATTACCATGTAAATTTAATTCACATAATGACATATTACGTGTTAAAGAACTTGTTATAGATTCAATAGTATCATTTGTAAAGCTATTGTATGATAAATCAAGTGATATTAATTTATTATTATCACCAATTGCTTTAGCTAAGGCTTTAGTACCTGTTAAACGAATACTACACCAACTAACATCAAGATGAAGTAAAAAATTATTATCAGCTGAAAATGTAAAAGTTTATTTTATTTTATTTTTTTTTAATTTAAAAATATAATTTACTTAGCCATTCAGCAACATATTTTCCACCTATTTCATCTAATTGATTATGACTTATATTAAGATTTTTTAAATTTGGATGATCCTATTAAAAAATTTTTTTTTTCTGGTATTATTATTTATAATAAAAAAAATTATTTACCTCCAATTTTGAAAGTAAAAATTTCATATCATTAGCTGATAATTCATTTCCTATATGAAATAATAATTTGAAAATAAAAAATCAAAGAATTTCTATTACAAACCAGCTACACTTAAAGTTTTTATTTGAGCACATTGTGTAATACCATCAGCTAATTTACGAATACCTTTTGTACCGAGATTATCAAATGAAAGATCCTAGAGAAAAGAATATTTTCTATTATTCAAGAAATTTGATGTTACATTTTAAAATTATAACATATGATGTAAAAGTATTCGAAAATTAAGAATAGAATGTTTGAAGTCATGTCACAAATATCTGTTCTTTTTGTTTTTTTTTTGCAAGTACAAAGTCTAAAACAGTCATCAGAGATAACAGAATCTACATTTAAACAGTTTTCTTGGTATCTACTTATACAAAAGAAAAACTTCCTAAAACCACAAAATTTGAATATTGTTTTTTTGAAGATTAAAACTAGTTCGAGTAAAATTCATTGACATTGTTTGAACATAATAATAGAGAAAAATATTGCTTAATTCTTTCAAGATCAGCGTACAGAATTCTATATACTTTTTTCTTGAAGTTTCTTGATTTTTGAATAACTTGCGAACACAAGAAAGATATTCAAATGTAACATTGTAGTTTTGTCGGCTGATCTCAAATACAGTTATGACTCTTCCTTGCAAGTGTTTTTTCAAATAATATTTAGTCTATAGATATTTTCCTCGTACAGTTTAATTATTATATTTTTATATAATTATGACGGACATTGACCATAGAAGAGATATAGTAAAGCGGATTATTCTTAATGTGTGTTCATTTTTAATGCGTTTCTCAAATCATAATATTAGTGAACCCTCATAGTTTGTGTACATAATCGAAGGACATTCGCGAGAATATCCAGCTCAATTTTGAAGTGAAAATAATATTTCATAGTTAAGTTATGAACTAACTTTTGGAAGAGTCTTAAATTTCAAAGGTAACGCTCAATCATAAAATAACTGTATTTCAGAAGCTATTAAGAGCTAACATGTCAGTTTCATATTGCAGATAGAAGAGATATGGGACTACAATTTGTTAAAAAGAAATGAAACATTTGTGTCTCACGAATAATCATTCAGAAAAAGAGATCTAAATTTGCTGGGATGATCAACAGTTACTGATCACAATGATCATATGTTTTTAGAATTTTCTACTTATCATGATTGACTAACGGGGTACTCAAAGAGTTAACAAACTTATTAAAAAGAACTTTCTCTGATTCAATATTCATAAAACCAAATGCAGAATTTTACTGTTATCGAAACGAATTTTTTTAAAAACTATAATTGAAATTAACGATGTATTAAAATACATATATTACGTACATATTCCTCAATATATATATTTTCCGTAAGAATTTGATAGACATATGCCATTCCACTATTACCAATATTATTCGCTGATAAATTAAGTGATAAAACAGTTGTATTATGCTAAACGAGCATTTTAAAAATTGAGAATAATATATTGAAATGAAAAAAACTTACAATAAGACTAGCCGCTAATGCTGCACATCCTCGTGGACCAAGTCCATAATTACGTAAATTTATTTCTGTTGCATTTAATGATCGAATAATGATTGAACAAGGACAAATATTTAAACGTGCACATGTTTCTTCATATATTTGTACATACGATTTATTTAATGCCGATGTACTTTCTATTGAAAAGACAAATAGTTATATTAGATATGAGCAAGATATGTCTCAGTTTCAATGGGATGGAAAACAATATTTTTTCGTCGCGAATGATATATTTTATGGTCGTATAAAACATGCGCCAAATATCATACTCCCACAAGTCATGTATTCTAAAAGTTTATGCGAAACTAAATCAACCATCACTTCAATACTTTCTGTTATTATTTTGTTAGCAAAAATTACTCCTAGTTTTTGTAAACAATAGAACTGTGGAACATATAAATGTGCAGAATAGACGAATTATTATTGAATTAAAAAAATATTGAATCTCCAAGAAGGATCATATTAAAGGTTATGAGGGTCATGCAAAATGTTTCAAGCACATTGACATTGCTAGAAAATGACGTCGTATTTTTCGTAAGTACATTTATTACTAAACGTGAAACCAGGACAATAAATCATTGATCCCGTTCACCACCAAGATATATATGTATATAATTACATTTCGTTTGTCATTTGCAATAGATTCTATATTTACCTTTTTCATGTTCTCCAATTAATCCATCGTCCCATTCTTGATTATCTAATTCAGCTGTTGATACTGCTGATATTTTTTTTTTATTTCGAGAACTCAAATTTCTAACTTTCATTTCAGTNAGCATAGCAAAATAGAGCACTCTTTTCTCTATTAGACTATATAGAAAGAAAGTTTTTTTTAAGCTTACTATATGGCTATGTAACGTCGTGATCAGAACTTTTGGTACACCCTAAGTACTTCAACTGTGACTGAACTAAAACAAACCAGAATCATATTTACACAAGATATGATTATTATCAAATGTTAATAGAAATATTTTCCCACTTTATTTACTTCACCTTAACAATTCTCTTTTGCAAAAAATGACAAATTTTATTTTTTAATCAATGAAACTCGTTTGAGAAAGTGACTGCCGAAATCAGGTTAACATTGACTGATATTTTTAGTTTTTACACATTGCCTTAATATAATACCTGCGTTGTTAAACAATTGAGTTCTATACAAGTACGTCCCAAAGAAAACTACAAAAATGCACTAAAGCCTTTGATTGGGAATCAACGACTTAGAAAAACAAAATACTTAGTATCTATGAAATCAACATCTGAAAATTTTTAAATTTAGCTACCATTGTGAGGAATGTTTTGTATTTAAAGAGCATCGCAGAAAAAAGGCGTAGAATGAGCTTCCCATTGACAACTGTCGTGTTTAAATGATGAATACATTTCATGAAAAATATAAAAACATTGGAAGGATATTTTCAACCACCTTGTGCAGCATCGAAGAAGTGTAATTATCAAAGAATTTTTCTCGCGCACTTTAAACAAAGATTTCCTGATGAAGTTAATTACTTTTTCCAAGTATTAACTCCAAATGTTTAGCAAATGCTTGTCATTAAATATATTATTTTAACTAGTGATGACATATTTTTTCAAATGTTCTTTCAATTTTATACATTCTGCAATTCCTCACATTCCGAAAGGTCAATTGAAAAGCAGAAGATCAGTCAGTAGACGTCTGCCGATGATCGTGTTACATAATAGACCAAAATCGGTTATCGTACATGGCCAAAAGGCTTTATTCTTTAGAATACAATAAATAAACTTAGTTCGCTTAACTTACCATTATATTGCGCCATTTCAACAACTGATGTCGATTGATTAGTAGAAAGATTCTGTTTTCGAATTCTTTTCCAAATGATTAAAGTTAATTGAACAATAACTGGTAAACTTAATCGAAAAATTTTGTTTAAAACACCATACTTTTGGATTGCCCTAAGTAAATCTAATATTCCAAGTAAGAGCAATCTGGCATTTAATAAGGTTTAAGTGAAGAGAACTATCTCGTGGAAGAAGAAGATCAGATGTTGCAGTAGCTAGTCGCGGGTAGTGCCCCGAAGTGGTGCCGATGAACGACAAGCTAGTGCATTCGGCAGTTGCTTTTTGAAGAGCGTTCAATTAAATGGATTTAACAAGGGAATGTCAAGGGGTTAGATCTGATGAGTTTCAAAAGGCACTCAAAGTGATAGGATAGGAGAGATATTTTTGTATGTATTATAAGACCAGTTTTGCTCGAAGAATTGATTGTAGTGACACTGCGTGGATGGAAAACATCATTAAAGCAATTAAATTCGCTTCATCGAAAACGAACTTGTACGGAAAAGAATTAGTTTTTCGGCTCGTATGTTTTTTTGTGGATTTAGAATGTGCATTTATTGAGATAGATGATCAGTTAAAACAGCATATATCGTTTTCGATTTTGCATAAATGTATGAAAAAGAAGAGAATAATTGGAAAGTGTGTGATTGTTTTCGTCTTAGGAAAATATTTATCAATTAAGTGAGTTATTTGAAGTTAGTATCGAATGGTTTTTGGCTATTTATGAAATAAATGTATGCGATAAGAGTGAATACGCTATTGAATTTGGTCGTGTTTGACACTTATAAGAAAGATTCTTTCGTGTTTTTAAATCTATCATCCGAGGAAATATATAAATGGATAGGCGTGGGTCTCAATGTGGGACTTGGTGTTAATTTGTCACATGCTATAATTACTATTATGAAAAATGATACTTTTAAGCTAGTATGTTTTCTGGAATTCTGATATGTGCAATGTCTATGTACTGTTATTCGAAGAAAATAGTTTTGAAAACGTCTATGTGAATGATGTCGTAGCGTTCGTATTATATGGACAATAAGAGCCTGTCGTTCAAGCGCACTTATATAAAATGAGGACTTAGCCGTGGCTGGTACCCGAAAGCGGCGCCAATGCACTGTTAATCGTTAACATTGCAAGCATACTGCAGACTGACCTCACTAAAGATCTTTGCATTAGTTAGACATTTTGAAGAATAGTGCACTAAGATTTCCTTAATGGGAACCTCAAAGAAAACTCTGATTTCTCAGTTCTACAAAAAAAATGCGGAAAGGAGAAATAATTCATGAGAAAACTTCTGTTTGAAAATTCCTGTCGATAATTTTAACGCTTTAGATCTAACGAAGTTTTGATATACTTAATCCTGGACTATGTGAAATTAAAGTACAGAGGGATAGTGTTATGAAAAGATGGAATTAGATCTAGCTGCTGCACTGGGTTATCTCCAAAAGTGTTGCCTCGAAGTTTTGGGATTTATTTGATAAACGTCAACAGTAGAGGTGAAATGGGTCTGAATAAGGAATGTCAGACATAAAAAGCTGAAAAAACTATGTGAAGTCAAGGATGAGAAATGGTTTTTATGTTTGAACGCAATGACTGAATAGTTCATCAGAACAGAAACATTACTGAAAGAATATATACGTGCTGTATCGGTAGTGGAAATGAATGAAATAAAAGAGTGTTTGTTTTGGTATATGTTTTTCTTAGTATTTATTCAAGTTTCCGAATGTATATTGATATATTCAAATTACTTGTCTAGTTTTATCACCACTTTGAATAAGAGCTTGTTGTATGTATGATATTTCAATTAGAGATCAGATATCATATGATATATTTTAAGCTAGGGGTTCCATTGAACTTCTACTTTCTTAGAAAACTCTATAGTAAATAGTATTATCGATGAATGTTCTAGAATGTATACAAATTTCTAGTAGAATTTTCAAAAAGTACTCTGCGTTTTCTTATAATTTTTGTGAACTTCTATTGCTACACGTCTCGGAAAAATTGAATACTGTATCTTGCTCAGTCGAGCGCTAAGCGAGTCGAAGCGACGAGCGTTACTTGTGCTGTAATGTTTTATCATATGCTACTTGACCTGAAAAAATAATACGTTTCATTTGAAAGGTGAAACGAAGAATCGACAATCAAAAATTTCGAAATTAGAATTGGGATAGTATTGTCACATGCCCAGTGCTTTCTAAATTCTTTCGGGACTTCAATAGTAACAAACTTCATATGGTATTTGACAGCTCGAATCTCGAACCATAAAATACATCATGAAATTTATTATTGTCGAAATTTCAAAGGAATTCAGATAGTGCTGGAAACTAGAAAATCTTGTCCAAATTCTGATTGCTGATTCTCCAGTAAACCATTTGAGAAGAAAGCACCATGAGAATAGTTGACGATGAAGAACGTCCTTGCAATTGACTAAGAGTTAGTTCAGTTTGAACAATAAATATATCATTTTTGTTTTAACAATTGAAAATGATCACGATGTTTTTTATTGTTCATATGGAGTCCAACAGACTGCCAGTCTTTGTTTCCACAACACAAATCATCGCTTTTACATAATGTGTAGACGAATTGGCACCTTTACTTTGATAGAAATATCCTCAATATCTACTTATACCAATCATAAAGGACTAAATTTCGTAGTATAATAAGATATTAGACGAAAAGATACTTATCCAAAAATGTTTTTCAGTTTAAAACATTTTCTAATCTAATGATTCTTCAGCTTAAGTGACACGAAGGAGGAAAAAGAGGAAATATGTGGAAAAAGGAGGAGAAGGAGGGTGTACTTAGGAAAAAACGAGAAAAAGCAGGAGCATTCACATGCCAGAATAAAGCTACAAAAAAAGGATTTCAATGTTTATTTAGAATTAGTTATTTAGCGATATTCTTTTGTTGTACAGGACGAGGGCAATTTTCAAATATTTCTTTTTCAAGCCTTTTCAGCATCGTTTGAGAGAGAAATATTCGTGGATACACATGCTGTCTTATTGAAGAAATAATCGGATTTTCTGAACGATAAAATGAACCCATATAGCGTGCCATATCTACAACACGTTTTGTTCGTTTAAAACGTTTTTTATAATATTCTTGAAATGCTGGTTCCATTTGAGAATTATATTTTTCTAAACACATTGCAAGTGATATAGCATCTTCAATTGCCATATTTACTCCTTGTCCAATATGAGGTAATGTTGCATGACATGCATCTCCTAATAAACAAATTCGATTACGATGCCAACCATCATTACGATGTTGACGATAATATAATCCAAAATGAAGTATACGTTGTTTATCTGTTGCTGCTACACATTGATGTATGGGATGTGATTGAGGAAATTTTGTTAAACATTCACTTAATTCGTGCTGATTATTCATTTTTGTCCATTCAGCATCATCACTTGTTGATGGAGGTGTAACTGATGGATAAGTAATAGCCCACATATATTGTCCTTTATTACCAGCTCGGTAACTTAGACAGTGTCTATGACCGAAATATTGTATTAATGTATTTTTTGCTGTTATAATTGGATTAAGAGATGTTTGTTGATCGATATTATCTATCGTACCATAGAAAATATTTACTTTTGAATATATTGATTGAGCTATTGGAGTAAAAATTTGTTTAACAACTGTTGAATGTATTCCATCTGCACCAATAACCATATCAACTCGAACTGGTTTTTGTTCTTTTTCATTGTCAAATGAAATTGTAACACCATCATTATCTTGTTTAATATTAGTTACATTATGAGAATAATGTAAAATATCATTCTTTTCTAAAGGTTCTTTTAAAACATCAACAAGTTCCGAACGAAGAGTACCACCCATAAAATAACCAAATCGTTTTCCATAGTCAGCTATTCTATCGGATGCAGCTACTACTTCGCAATTGTCATTAAGAACTCGCCATTTTAGAAAAGGATGAAGGATTTTTTCGATTTGATCTTTCAAACCAATATGAGCAAGCGATATCTGTCCATTAGGTGTAAGACCAAATGCTGATCCAACTGTTGGAATAAAATAAGGTGCACGTTCATATAATGAAACAGACATTCCTATTTGTCTTAAAGCATTAGCAACGGTCAAACCACCAATTCCGCCACCAACTATTGCCACTGAACGAGCTGTTGCCATACTTATATTCAATTATTTAATATACTCAATATATTATCTAACAAAGAGAGAGCATATATAAATGATAATAGATCCGAACGTTTAATTTTAAAATCATGCATTTGGACAGATTTTTCGATACAAAATTATTCTTATGTAATGATTTTAGTATTCATCATTTTAAAACATGATTTTATATTGAATCCGATCATAGTCAAAATTTGAAGAAACATGCATTCTATTATCAAATGGCGTTAGTAGAGCTAATTTTCAGATACAATCAGGGGCAGCGAAATATTTCAATTCTAGGAATGCTCAACATTTTCTATAAGATTTTTATCTGGAAGTTAAAAATGAGAGAAGACGAGCTTTTCAATGTTACTTAAATAAAATAAAATTAGTGCTGCTTTTATCGAACTCTTACGTTCACTCTTTCTAAACATGGATGATATGCGTTCATATATATATTGCAGGTATCATCTTAGAATATCGCCGATAAGTTTGGTCATTGAAATGAAAACCATTGAAAACAGACGTTGCCGAAGTTTGGTGAAGAGCATATTAACAGTGTAACATTGTTCAGATGAGAAAAGAATTCAAAAGTTACGTAAAAAAAATCGTGTATTTGAAGAAAAATGCAAACATATATATTCATCGAAATGCAACTCTCAAAAGAGAAGATTTTGATCTACTTCACTCGGAACAAGTTTAATGGCGAAGCAGAAATGTTTCAGAAAAAAAAATGCTATATGGTAAGCTTCTGCATTGTTGAAAATGTTTATTAGGCACGTAATTTTAGTTGTCAGATGCGGAGAAAATTTTTAGAAGATTCTAGTTGATTTGACTCAAGCTTTTTCGTACAAGTCTTCTTCACTTGTAATGAAGGATTTTCACTTCTAGTCATTACCGGTGTATCATTCAATATTTACTTATATAAAACTTATTGTTTTCGCAAAAACGTTTTCTAAATCTGTTGCGACGAAATATATTGACGTTTTTATTACAAAAAGTGTGATGCATTACCCAAATCTATCAATCTGATGACAAGGAAAAAACATTCGAGCCTATTCTAACCTACAAAGCGTTAATCTAAGGAAAGACTTAGGCCTAATCAAGCTGTGTGGCTTCATCGCGTATACTTATTGGGCACGAGGTGGTAGTAAATAAAATGTATACTTACCTTGTGATAGCGGATCATCTGTTAGAAAAAAATGAAAATTAAGTAGTAATAGAAAATTTATACGTTAGACAGAGCCTATCGAAACTCTTATCTATTTAATATAAAGTGGGCCTGAATCTACCTAGGCTTCATGGTTGTACTACTGCAGATAAGATGCTATTTTCAAGAGCAATATTTGAGGATTCTTCAATAAAAATTTTTCTGATAATTTTTTAAAGTGATTATTTTGTCAATTTAAATAAATTAATAAGCAAGTCATTTATGAAATATTCTATTAGTATTAATATCATATGACATAGATAGTATAGAAATGTTTTGAATCTAGCAACATTTCTTTTTTTAGATTAGCAAGTTAGTTTTACGTCGTTTGATGATAAATGAAGGCATCAGCTGCCAGTAAATACCAATTGTTGATACTCAATCAGCTGCTCAATTGTAATTTTTTCAAAAAATCTATCATAAAATAATCTTGAGTTTTTCTTAGAAATATTTTGATCATAATATTATTATATTGATAAAAAAATCTTGAATAATTGCATTCGAAAGGACAACATCATTTTTCAATGGCTGTTGTTAACCAATCAGAATTCGAATGTGTACAATACGATACACTGCACACTTTAGTACATACCCTCACCCGAAAAAAGTCATCAAAATCGAGTTTTTACAGCCTCAAATTGATGGGATAAATTTCTACCAGAAATTCAAGCTAATTTTTTTGGTTCGGAATCTCGCTGGTCGTTTCGAGCCCAGGCCTAGATCACGAGATAATCATAAAACTAGCGCCACCTATGTGATAGTTTCACGAATATCTCGTGATCTAGATTTGGGCTCGAAACGGCCAGCGAGATTCTGAACTAAAAAAGTTAGCTTGAATTTCTGTTAGAAATTTATCCAACCAATTTGAGGCTGTAAAAACTCGATTTTGATGACTTTTTTCGGGTGAGGGTACGTACTACTTGTTGAGATCATTTTGTAAGAAGATTCGTTAAAAAAAAATAATTGCCCAGAAAAATTAGAAAGATCTTACAATGTTGTTATATAATATTTTCATGTTGATTATTTTTCTCCTTTTAATTCTCTTCATCATGTTTACTAACGACTAGATATCGGCGTGACTGCCGTGACTACCGTGAGTCACGATCGTGACCATTTTTCAAAAAAAAACGTCGTGACCGTGACCAAAACCTGGTCACGACCAGTCACGATAAATTTTCAATGTAACTATAAAGCAGTTATTTTCAAACTTTATTAGAGAATTAAATATTATATTTAGTATTCTTTCAATNTTCAATTGATCATCGAAGGTCGTCCAAATATCCAACATGAGCAAAATAACATTATGAATGTGGTTAGAAGATCAGCTACTCTTTCATATGTTTCTTGCTCGATAACTCAGAAATCTCAGATAATGAATGCGATCTCATGGGCTCTTCGATATGCCAATAATTCTTTCATTTATTTGAATAAGACCAACCCCTGTGGAACAAATCGTTACAAGACTTGGTTTGGTACATTTATGTTAGCCAACTGGAATAAAGTAAAGGGACAGTATAAAAATATCACAAACATATTTAATTCGAAGACTATGACTTTCGATTGTGGATGCACAGATACCGGTATTTATGCTTATGTTTACCGGGATCAACCATACATAATCCACTTATGTTCCTTATTCTGGTCGGCTCCAATGACAGGCACGGACTCGAAGGCCGGCACACTTATTCACGAAATGTCACATTTCCAAACGGTCGCTGGTACATATGATTATGCATATAGTAAAGATGGATGCACAAGTCTGGCTTCGAGTTCTCCGTCAAAATCAATTATGAATGCTGATAGCCATGAATATTTTGCTGAGAATACTCCTGTACTCTTATGACGAGAGAATTCGAACTTAACTTAGAAGTATTTTTGTGTGAATAATGCTCACGGCTTCATATACTATTCATTTCCTTTTGTACAAAGAACATGTAATTTTTATCTTTATAGCTAAAAATTAAAAAATAAATATGATACGTTATACAACACCTCTAGATTTTTCAATCATTTCGAAGGGTTTTTTTCATTAGTTAAGGAAACTTTGTTTTCTTATGTTATCATCGAAGGCACCGTTTGATCAATAGACAAGTTTGGTTTTTCATGTCATCGTCTCGAGAGTTCTACTATAATTACCCATAGATTCAATAATGATTTGCAAGCATAAGCATCGTTTGAAGAACGAAAAGAACGAACATCTGCTTCTGTTTTCGAAGTAGAAACCTTATCGATCTCCCTACAAAGGGCGGTACCAGTGTAATGAGCACTCATAACGTTGATCATCTCGCTTTATGCTACTGTAGCAACCACTTTTGCATCTTCACATATGGTTCTGTTCATCCAACTCGTTGATTCCGTACCGGGAAAATCATCGTACTGGAAACGATTGTTTTCCAAAGTTCTCCGAAAAATGAAATCGACAGGAAACAACTCGAATTCCCCTCGGAAAGTAAAGAAAAGGGTGATAAGCTCAACAGAATGACGAAAAGATATGATCACGAAAACACTGAAATTCATCACATCTGATAGAAACTGAATGATTCCTACATTTCATTCTGGTAAAATCTGACCATGCCTGAACACTTTCTAATGCGCTGCCAGTAGGATTCGTTCTATTTCCTGTAAGCTCTGCTGAATATTCTGTAGTATCTACGCAGGTTTGCTCAGTAACTGTTCTATTTTCAGCATGAATTCAATGCAGAAAACTATGAATTTGGAAGGAGTATTACGCATACTAAAGCATTAATACCGAAAACCACGATTTAGCCAGACTACATCAACAACATATACATGCAAGAATTCAGCATGATACTGTCGATAAATCTGTATAAACAGCTAGAATATCAGTGAAACGAAGATGAAATCGACCGGAAACAATTCACAATCCTATAGTGAGCATTTTATTCGTCAAATAAATCAAACACGCTCACTTTTTCTTTAGCTATGCTATACTTACTTCAACACTTGATCATATCCTTATTAAAGTTATGAGGAAAGATGATTTCTACAACTTTGGAAAGTGTAGAGATATATTGATGTCTGTACTCGCTTGGGTGATGCTGTCTTTGAAATAAAAGATGCAAGAGTATGAACCATAAGTCCTCGGGAAGAGAACTATGGAAGCGAAGCTGAGGGATATATAATGTGGAAATGACGAGATCCGATCCGTATCTCTTTTATCATGTTAGATGAATGTATCCCTAGTGTGGCATCTTAACAGATATGCGCTCCGTTTCTGAGTTGAGGAAATGGTGAGAATTGAGTTGGAAACGGTGAGTGGAACTGATTTTGAATCCGAGCGGAAATACACGGGAATAATACAGATCTGGTTGCTTCTCATCGTAGCACCTGGACCTAGGTATATAATTATATGCAAAACCAACCGATTTATTGCGCGAAAAAGATCGATAGTTTGCTATTCGACTCGATAAATATCAGAAGTTAGACGATTTCATGAAGAAAAAACGGTACTTCAGATAGATTGAAGTTGTGCGAGATAGAGTGAGAGTACTCGACTAGCAAGTATGGTGGTCCATGGATGTAGATATCAGTGCTGGTGTGAGTCTTTAAACTATCGATATCCACATCAACAGGAACATCTACACCCAACAATATATATGTTTAGCTAGATTACTCTTTCTATTCCACATCCAGCACTAATTCAACTATATCTAGAAATAAAGCATTCAATCGATGAGAATTTTTTTTCTTTTCTTCATTCTCTTGTGTATCAGCTCGTGTGAAGCTCTATATTCGACACAGAGAAAGTCTCCTTTTCAAAATACAAACTATATCCTGAAAGTCTTTCATATTCAATGCATGTCCATGCTTTGACATGGTCCTATAGTGTTGTCAATAAGACAGTTTCTGTATACGCTTGCGCACACACATCTCTTTAAATAAAAAGAAAGGAGAAACTTTTTTTCCTGTTTATTATACTTATTGCTTTAGACAAAACAAAAAATCCATCTTAATATCTTTTTACATTTTCAAGATTGTTTCTATGTAACTGAATACGTGAATGATTTGAAGATAGTGAATTTTCTACATGTTTAAAAGCCTGTTCACAATATAAAACTGCTTTCGAATCCTCTTCAATCCTTAAAGACACCATTCCAAGATGTTCATGAGAAGCAGTCAAATCGGGGTCCGTTGATGAAAGAATCTTCTTTTTTTATTTCAATAGATTCTTGATAATAGGCAATGGCATCTTCATTCTCATCTTGATCTGTCTTCACCCATCTGAGTTAGTAATATATAGACGCTTTTTCATGATCAGTTGTTGCTGGATTACGCAGGATATCATATACCTCTTTAGCTTTGTCCAACTGTCCAAGTTTAATCAGCAACATACCCAAACGATCCCATCCTTTTGAGATGAGGATAAGTCTCTTCGTGCATTCGTTCAGTAGGTGCATAGAGTTCTGGATCGTGCCACTAGTCAATGTTAAATCAACGTGCCAAAGACGATTATTTCCATCGATTTGTTTCGTTAATCCAATCCGAAAAATTAAATGCATGTAGAAGAGAATTTTTTCTTCTCTGGAATAACTCACATAGCGGACGTCAGCAAATGGAGTTGACAGGATGGATGGATCGATTTTCATGACAAATAATACACCAACAAGGTCAGATGATTCCATAGTTTGACGAGCAAATTTAATGAATACTTGGCGGTGCATACTAGTTGATAAAAATTATTAAGTGATAAAAGTTAACATTTCGTTTTGACCAATTGATCACAGTCAGCTTTTGACAGTCCTTGGCCACGAAAGACAGTGAATAGTGTCATATGTGCAAGTTCAACATTTTATTCTTTATGAAGCTTGATGATGTGGTTGTAGAGATCGTGAATAAAAAAATTCCATGCTTATGATGAGATCGACGTCCATCATTTGTAATGATCGATTGAGCATTGAACACAGAAAACAATAATAGATATACCACTAAATCAGCAGATGCTCGTGTTGTTCTTGCTCGAATTTGATACCAGTGGTAACAAAACTGATCAAAATCATGTTTTGATAACACTCTTGTGTCACTCGTTAAAGGGCTTTACAGATAGGAGTAGTATCTGTAAAGACTTCATTTATGTTAGGTCAGTGTTTGGTCCATTGCTCATGCCGAGCTTGCCTCTCACAAAATATGTAAATTGTGCTGACCTTGTAATCCTTGTTGTTCTCAGGATCGACAGTATTGCCAAGCCAAACGAGCATAAGGAGGCCGTCGTGGGCTTATGCTGGTATGCTAGCGTACCATGGCAGCAGCAGTTTAATTGATAAAAAAAAAATAAAATCGCTTGATCTTATTGAGTATATTTGGATATTTTTCGGAATTTTTCCATTGTTGTTTCTGTTTTAGTACTTTTCTTTTTTCATTTCACTTGAGCGCTTCACTTCGTTTTTATCTGTCGTTGTCTCTGATGTTACAAGAAAACGAACGAATGAAAAAAAAAAATTATCGCAACATAATTTCATGCACTGTGTCACATTTCACTTTCCTTTTATGAGTTCTAGAAGTTTTTTTTCTCTTGTTGTCCTTATATTGCCGTAAATGGATTTGTATTTAGAAACCCAGTAGTGCACATTGTTGTTGGAAAATGCATGACAAATTTTTTATTTCAGTAGAGTCTTTCTGCTCAACTGAGAGTTCAGTATCATACGAAGCCGATGAAAGAATGAGTAGAAGTTTGTTATTATTGTTAAGACTTGTTGTTTTTTTAAATGAAAAATCAATCAATTCTAACATACGATACAAAAAGTTGTTTTTTTCATCCATATTTTCACACTATTCTTAATGGAAAACTAAATGACATTATCATCATTAACTTGTTTTGAAACGAGACATCACGTTTATGATATGTTTCTATGGTTACTTGATTATGCTATTCTAATGTACATCCACTTTCAAAATTAGTTCAACATTTACCTGCTTTAGAAAAGATTTGGAGCTAAAGTAACTAAAAAATTGAACTTTGTCGTATCGTCATATAAACAGTGAACATAGTCTTATGGAATTGTTTTGAATGAGAGAAGTCATTTTTTTTAAGAAGAAACTTACAGAAAAATTTGGTTGAATAACCACAGTTAGCAAAAGATGCTATACAAATGAATTCTCTTCTAATTATTTTAGCTAAAAATTTTTGTTTGGGTAATTAAAAGTCTATTATTTAATTGAGTATATATTTCTATAAACCATAATTTATAATGATAAACAATGAGAAGAATGTTGTATAGGTTTATCTTGTCACGACTTTCTTCTTACAAATACAACAAACGTCTATTTTCTTTTATAAACTTAATAGATTTCTGAAATTGTGTTTTGTTTTTGTCATAAACTAAGAGCTTGCTTGTCACTAATCGTTTTTAATGATATAGCCGAAATAATATGTTTGGTTGGCCATTGATTTAGAAATTCTTTTTATAATAATGTTTGGGTCATTTTATTCTGAATAATCTGAATGAAGTCTTGTATGAATAAGAAATATATATAGCATAATCTCAAATACTTCATTTTTTATTATACTGTTTATTCAATTTAGTTCCGTACATAATCATTATATAAAATCTATGCAAAAAAAATCAAAGAAAATTGAGTCAGAAGTCAATTTTAGTGTCTATTAAAATTGATCAGATGATTCACATATACAACGATATACTTTGTGTGGCATTAATATTTACCTATCGGATACCCGACATAATTTACGAGCAAGTCTCTTTCATTAATATACGAAAAAATTTCAGTACTTGTTGATCATACTTCATTAAATCAAAATTGATTAAAGTTCTAAATTATAAAGTATATTAAAAATTACTGTCATCTGTTGGTCATCTTTCTTATGATTCGTTTCTATCCGCCATATTGTTGACTACACCTATTCAAAGATATAATAATGAGTCAAAAAAGAAAAAAAACAAAATGATACCCATCTTTTATAGAATTCTTTTTATTACGTTATAAAAAACATTATAAGGTTAGTAAACTTTGTTTTTAGTTTTCTACATTTAGAATATTATCTTTGTTTGATAATGAAGAAATTACTTTTGATCGATTGAATTTCTTTTTTTTAAATAGATTTATATACATGCATGTTAAAACAAACTCATCGTTGCCATTCTTCTTCTTCCAAGTCTTAGATTACGCCTGTAGTTGTTGTAAATATATCAGGAAAAGGAACAAACATATGAACAATATTGTTTAAAGCTCTCGGATACCAATGAATTCCGTTTTCATTTGTCTCGTTCTTATTAATTAAACCAAATATTTGTTTAGCTTGATGAATCCAACGTAAAGGTGCCATAGCCATATGTCCTATAGAATGATGATAAATAGATGCATAGCATGATGAACTGACATTATTGACAAGTAATGTTCCATGTTGAGTAATTGGTGTTGCATAGCCATGTTTAATTTGTAAATCAATCGAACGAATACGTGATGATTCTAATTGACCATTTTTTCCGGCAATAAATAGTTTATGTTCTTTGGAATCAATATGACGAGCTTGAATATATGTTTGATTACCAATATAAAGAAGATGTTCAGGTGTTAGAGAAACTTGATGACCTGATTCAGTTGTGAAGGTGTAAAAAAGGGCTAGAAAACAAAAGAAAGCTTTTTTTTAGCTAACAACAGCTGTTTTTTTCATTAGATTTACCTGGTGAATTCTTTTCATAATGTAAAATAGCAATAATTTCTGTTGGTATAATTTGATCATTATGATTGATAGCCAATACTTTTTCACCTATTTTAAGATTTTCAATGGATATTTCATTTCCATTTGGTGTTTTCGTTGTATCATTTAAAGAAAAACATTGAGGTCTTGCTAAATAAAAAAAATATAATGAGCTATATTTGTAATTAGTAATAAGATCATGAGAAATTACTTATAAATGGACATTCTTCACTCATTTTTTCATCTTTATTTACACAACATTTTTGTGACAATTCAATTAATTCTGAAAGAGATCCACGTACGAACTACGATGAAGAAAAGTTATGTTATAGTTGAACAAAAAACAACAGATTTTTTTTTTCTTACTTCTTCACCAATACAACCTCGGGTTTTTGTTTTAACACATTCCATAAAACGTTCAGCCATTGTACAAAATACTCTAATATTTCCTTTAGTAGCTGAAACCAAACCAACAGCATCGATAGCTACACAACTGAGAATGGTTGCTGGATCAGCTGAAAAATCAAACAAATTTTAATTCAGTTTTTTGTGCCTAGAAAAAGTTCTTCTACCTTCTACAGGACAATTAGCAGTCGATGATATTATTAAATCGAACCGAGACAAGACGAATAAAGTTAAATAAAGAGCACGACGACTGCTCATCATTGTAGTTTGTAGTAAAGAATAAAATTGAATGATTGAAAAAGAAGTTGTTCTTCTTCTCTTTTATAGTTGAAGATTTAAATCATAAAAAATTCAAATCCATGTTGATCCAACTATTGTTCTATTTTATTTATGTCTTAACATATATATTCAATTGACTATCTTGAAAATATCTCGCCCACTCTTTTGTCTCGTCAAAGCTTTGTCTTTATGTATTTGATGATTATGATCATTATTATTATTCACATAATCAAGACGATTTCTTTTTTTTTTCGATTACGAATAGATAGATTTATTCATATGTCTAATCTTGTCTGTTTACATAATCGTCTTTTTTTTTTAAGATTTATTCTTTTGTTTTGTTCAACAAATAATGTTTGTCTTAGCCTCACTTGGCAGTTGGTTGCCATTTGCTATTGTTGCTTTAGTATGTATTGACAGTTTTCTTTTGTTGATATAATACACCGTTCCTTTTTTTTGTTTTTGTTCATATTGGGATTATTAGTTTATTATATTTTTTTCGATAACATTCACATTACGTTATCAACTAAAACGAAAGAGAGATTATTTGGTTACATTTGTTTGTTCGGTTTCACTAATTATTGCTTTATTGACAGCATCATTATTACCAACAGATGTTATGCTTGTATCATTTATGAAAAACCCCAATGGAACATTTAAAGTAAGGAAAAACTATATTTATTAGAATTGATCATTGAATATATATATATATTTTAAAGGAATGGACACAAAATCAAACAACTAGAGATCATATTCAAAAATATGTTGAGATCGGATATTACGGTATGTAAAAATTGTTCATCTGAAAGAATAAGTCTGACTAATTAAAAAATTCAATTTTTCTCAAAGTGATATAGGACTAAAAGAGCTATATAGACAAAGTAGATCTGGCTCAATTTTGTAAAATGTCAATGAACTTCTAAAGATTACGTTCGCTTGAGGGTCTCCCACCCCCACGTTTGTTCGCACACAAAATAATCAACAAACCCTCTGAATAAAAGACAATACATTTTCTTCACTCTTATTCTATGTCTATGAATAGTTTTATACTTATTTTAGTTTTTTCGTCGTCGATTTGTATTAAATTATTTTAGTATATATGAGTTTTTTTTATAGTTTATTTTCTTATAAATCTTTAAATTAGAAATCAAAATGTATTTAATCATCTTTAAAAAGTACAGATTGTTTTACTAGTGTGATTTTTACATGAAAACAAAAGCAGCAGAATGCTTTTGGTCGATTTTAAATCAATATACTGTCTTTTTAATGTCAAAAGAAACTCGATTCAATGGAAAGAAGAGGTCAAGTATTGTTTGTTTTTTTTTCTAGTTTTATATGGTCTTGTTATTGCAATGGCTTTTCTTGTCAATCCATTTCTTTTCTTCTATTATGAAGAAAGAGAAGAACAAGGAGAAAAAATATCCAAAGTATGAGAAAAATGAAAAAAAAGAATTTTATTTTTTTGAAAGAGCATTTCTTATTGTTTTTTTCCTCTAGAGAATTTGTGCAGCACTAAAATGGACGGCTGGATTTATAATTTTTCTTATATTTTTAATTATACTTGGGTAAATCTTGTCATTAATTTTTTTAAAAATCTTCTTTATATTATTTATTGATTATTAGAATATTTGTTCCACAATTAGCTACATTACCATCGGATAATTCAACAAGTGAATGGGAAAATATTAAATATTTAATAAATCATTTTGATAGTTCAAGTAAATAAATAAATCTATTCTTCTGATTTAATTGAGAAAAGGAAGAATATTTTAGGAGTGGAAGATTCAATATCATTTGCAATATTTACATTAAGTATTATTGGATTTTTTCTTTTAACAATTTATACAGTAAATACATCTGATTGAAAGCTTAAATAGACATAGAAAAATCTAATCTTTTCTTCAGGGTTATGGTTCAATTGCTTGTCCATTATCTTTAATTCGTGGTAAACGAAGTGCACGATTACAACAACAATCTATAGAAGAACAACGTGCAGATATTCAAAATCAAATACAAACAATAAAAACTCGAGTAAATAAATTTTTAGTTTTAATAAATAACGAACTTTTCATTTTATTAGTATCCACGTTCTGCTAAAATGCCATCTCGTGATAAACGTAGATTAGGTATATATAATTGATTATAACTATATTTCGATCCAATCATTTATTTTTTCTAGAGGATCTTGAACAAAAAGAAGCAACATTAAGTCGTAATGCAGAATCAATTAAAGTTGTACGTCGAAGTTTATTTTTTAAATGTCGCTTTATTTATCGACCTGTACAAATAATTTTTGGTGTTTTATTACTTTTATTAGCTATACTTATATTTATATCACTATTATTAAGTAATATTAATAAATGTATACATTTTGTAAGTTTTAAACAAATATTTGCACAAGGAAATAAAACATTACCAAATCCAATTGATATTATTATAACATGGACAGGAAAAGTAAGAAAAATAAACAAATAAAAGTTTTATTATTATTGTGTTTTTTTAAAGTTTTATCCAGTGAGTTATGTTGTTCTATCTCTTCTGTTGGTTTATATCATTCTAACATCACTTTATGGTTTACAACAACTTGGTATTTGGTATTTTTGGGTTCGAGTAAGTACATCATTTTTAAAAAATATTTTTTTTATTTTATTCTTGTTAAAGATGTATCGATTTTCTCGTGGGCGAACTAAACCACAAGCTATATTAATGCTTTCATCATTAATGATGTTTATTGTTGTGGCGATTAATGCTTTTGTTTATCTTCTTATACCTCAATATTCAATTTATGGTGATCAACATTACTCTGTGGTAGTAAATGTATGTAATGATTTATTAATATTAGATTGTTCTGAAAATTTAAATGCATTTGTTACGATGGAAATATGTTAAATTGGAATAGAACAAAGACTTTTCAAGTTCGATATAGATTTCGCAGATAGAACAAATATGTGAATAGAAATTTTTTAACAATATTCAAGTTCATGCGTAATATGTACCAGAGAATGTTCTTAGCTGTCAAATGATTTTTGACTCTATGTTTTGGATATGAATTGGCTGATATTTAAGGTTCCTTCGATTAGAGATCATGAAAATGGACGAAGTTAGATGTCAACATATGGAAGTTATGAGATAATAGTTTTAGACATATTGTTAGCCTCATATAGATCAATTCATAGCCAAAATATGGAATGAAACAGCATTTGATCATTGAAGAATTTTATTTGTTAGATGTCATTGCTAGAGTCTCTTAAGATTTAATCGATGCACACGGTTTAATTAGTCATAATTTAACTGCTCACATCAGAGTTAAACAGTTCCATTTCTCGTATCTATTTTTATAGAAAACTAGCTAATTTGAATTATAATTGATTCTTCGATCCATAAAGTTTGTCTAACATAGCAACTGCACCAGCTAATAAATCTCTTTTGCGATGAATCTTACCTCATTAACTAGCCTTTATTAAGATTAGGGAAACCTAAAAATGATTTGTGCTTATGAAGCTTTCTTCGTCAGTTATGATAATTCTAGTCGGTTTTTTTAACAAACTGTTGTGTATCCACTCAGATCATCTTTCAAATCGACAGTTAAGTTCAAGATTTGCACAACGAAAGTTCTCTATGAGATTAGAATAATCTATCATTTTTACACTGAACTAAACCGATTAATAATTTTTGTTGAACAACTCACTTAAATTATCATTACTATTCTGAAGGATGTTTACGCTCGTCTATAACTTCGAAAAGTTGATAAACATTAAATGACAATTTTGTTTAATCATCAAGCTTTTCTGAATTTTATGGAATTAATTCCCATTTAAAATGCAGATTTTGAGAACGATTTAAGTTAGAATAGTCTTGTTTTTGGAAATGTGAAATATAGTTTGATTTGCTTCGTATTCGAAACCACTTTATATATTTAGAACTCAACAGTGATTACTCAACCATGTACACAATATATTACAACAGGTATAATTTGTATTTACTTGATTTTATTTCTAATTTCTTTCTTGTTGTCTTTTAGATCAATGTGAAATGACCGTAATGGGTCGTATAATACTTCGATTTTTCTATAAAGTTTGGTTTTTTGGAGCTGTTTATTTTTTCCTTAGTTGGCTATTTCTTATTGTAAGTAAATTTTATTGTATACAATATCTTATTTTGTTTTATTTAGGTTTTTATCCTAAGTTGTATAGTGAAAATAGTTCGTAATCGAGAATCAAATATTCAAGAATTTACAGTTGAACGTTTCTTAGAAGATGATGATGAAAATGATCCATTAATTCAATAAGAAATTTAAAGTTTTAAACTTTACATCTATTTTTATACATTTGATTATTAAAAGAAAACATAAATCATACAAAGATTTTGTTTTCATTTTGAATTTTTTTTTAATTGTGATTTTATTATGAGAAGATAACATTTGCTTTTGTTCAATATTTTTGAAGAATTAATTGTTTTTTCAAGAATATTTTCAATTTTTGTCGTTTCTTTTTTCTTCTATTGATTTAAATATGATATGAATACCATGTTGAGAACTCGAAGATTTTTTGTGTTTCACTAAAAGAAAATTCACCAGGTCGACTTAATAATTCATCTTGATCAGTTAGATGATGTAGGATTGTATTTGAAATACGCATACACCGAAAACTGAACTGTTCTGATTCAGTTTTGAGTTCAATCATTTACAATTAATTGACAAAATAGAATAAAAGCAAGCCGAAAGAAGAGATTTTAAGGTTGGCTATGCTAAATCTTCGCACATGAAAAGAAACACAATCTGAAATTTGAAATGATACAGACATTCTTAAAGGAATAAGAAAGAGGAAGAATATCTCTAACGTTCAACAAACTCAATAGTCCGATATCTCACCATACACACTATGTAGGTATATATTAAGCATAAGAACAAGTTTGTGTCACAGCATAGTTAGCATGCTAGGGGACGATTGATTCAAGACAGCCATTGGTGGTTTGTCTAAGGTCATTTCATCACTGATAAGAATAATGTTTGAAGACAGTACTTTGTAGATACGAATCGAACAATGCAGATGTTTTCATTACCGTCCACACACCTGATGAAACGCTTGATGAGTTACCTGAATACACAACTCTATCTGCACTGGTTGAATAGTTCCCAAACCTGAGTTCGGATTCGGTGAATACCTCATAAAGTTTTATTTGAATAAAATAATGTCAAAATATATGTAAAGCTTCATCATTACTGTTAAAGATATAATTGTGAGTGATTTAATGTGCTGAAAATGAATTTTTTTTCTTATTAGATTTTGAGATATCTTCACCAATATGACGAATATCACGTAAGATATTATCATATTCAATTATATTTTTATCAAGAGTTTGAAAAAGTATTATTAATAAAGCAAGATCATCAGGTTTTAATTTAGAAAAATTTTGAATTTCATCAATATTGATACAACGAGATTTTGATATTTTCTTTTCATTTATTGATGGACGTTGTAAACCAAGAAGTTTTATATTATGATGTTTACTATTTGTTGAAGTTTTATCTCGTGTTATTTGATCAATTGCTTTACCAAGAGTCGTAGCAATAACAGCTAAGGAAAACAAAACAAATTTTATTCCTTAAGAGTGAATTTCTCGTCTCAAAATATTGATGTTTGGGGCTTTTCTTAAACACTAACATACTTTCTCTGACCATAATTATGTAAGAGTAATAGAAGAATGTGAGGTATGACAAATTATTTTTTCTTTATCGAGTAAATAATGGTGTTACTTTATCTTTACTTTATAAGATAAATATAAATACAATTTTTATATTTATAAAATAAAGAATAAAGAAAGATTGTGTTTCTATTATAGGTAAGGAGATAGATACCATGTGTAAAAAGAGGATATACTAATCAATATTTTTTCTTATTATCAGCATTACTTCAACATGTTATATTATTACAAAATAACTTTTCTGTATATTTCATTTGTATTTATGATATCATAAATTTGTATGAGCTATCTGATAAAAATTAAAAATTAGGTTCTCCTCCTACCAGTGAACAATCGCCTAAAAGAATTAATTTTTACTTTTCTTTTAAATACCTGCTAAAAGTTGTCCTACACTATATGTAACTAAGGCAGCAAATATATAAAAAGTTAATCCAATAACAGTAGTAAATTGTGGTGAATCTAATTGTAAAATTTGTTCAGCTACTTCATTAACACCTTCCAATGTAATGCACATATAATATGAATAAAGAGCTTCAGTATAATTTTCATATGGTTCATATGCACCTGATTCCCAAAACGGTGTATCACCTTGAAAAGCTATTGAAAGTAATGCAAAAACTGTCACGATAACAAATTCTAATAGTAATGTATTATAGATACTAGATAGAGCAATAAGAATTGTTTCAAGAACAAATCTTAAAATACTATGAATACGTATTAAACGAATAGCATGTAATGTACGAAAAAGTCGTTGGATGCTATTAATTTGTGGTACACCAAGATAATCAGATACGAAAAGACTGTAGATAAACTAATAAATTTTAAAAAAAGCAATGAAAGATTTTTTTTTCATGAGATAGAAATATGACTAACTGGAGAATTAACAATTACACAAATAAGATCATAAACATTCCAAATATCATAAAAAAACCAACGACAATCAATATATAATTTACAAAATACTTCTATAAATACTGCCGCTAGAATATTAAGTATTTATTAATGATTTTTATAGATGGAAAATTTTGCAAACCTTGAGTAATTTCATGTGTAAGTTCGAAAAATATTACCATTTTTGGTATTTTATGACCAATTAATAAAGAAATAAATGACCAAATAGATAAAATAAACATAATATATTCCCATAAACGTGTAGTTATTAACTGTTGAAGACGAATTTTTAATGTAGGCATGATAAATGAATAATTTTTTGCTTCACTCATTGGATCTTTTTCTTCGGGTAGAACTCGAAAAGCAAATTGACGTCGTTCAAATGGATTTGGAATATCATGACAAAATTTAGTTGACGATTCAATTAAATACATCATATGAATTTATGATTGTTTTTTTTTAAATAAATCAGATCTTGAGTGGATTTTTGTAACATAGTGCGCCATTTTTTCTCATCAAACTAATTAGTTTGTTGTTTTTTTAATCTCGTCGATAAGTTGGATGTATGGAAAAATTCATCTATCTTAATTAGCAGCGACGCCAGTGTTTTTGGCCAGAGATGAGAGTTGTGCCTTCTCACACCTCTTGTGAAATCACTGTTAGCTTTTCATTAGACCTTCAACGGAAAGTTAAAAATAGGGCGGAGGAGGGCGAATCTTTTTGCGTCATTCAGATGACAGAAAGTTAGTGTCTCTTATGTCCAACTCACATTTTAGATTGTATAATACTAGTACGGTCCAGAAAAAATTCTCAAAAAAGAACACACCAACATTTGTTTTGTTTTTTTCTTTAATTTCGACTCTCGAAGCAAGAGTTTTCGATCTATTTCACTAGAAAACAGTAATGATGAAGCAGCAGTGTTCACACAAAAAAGAATCACATGTTGAGTTTGCTCACCTCGTTGTAAATATTTCTTAGAAGTATCAGCTCAGCCACAAAAAACGAAGAAAACATTCAGTCGTTTTTCGTTTACCTAACTCGAAAATTCGGAACGATTCATCTTCACTTTTTACAAAGCAGTACTACTTCAAGTCATTGGCAATGTAGAGCTCACTATGTAGTCATACAAAATTAAATTTTTCCTTAATAATGTCTTCTAAGTCTGTTTCACAAAGAAAATATTACTATTTATCACGGAAGACGATGAAAAGTTTTGACATTTGTATAAGAATTTCGATGCAATGCATAAATCAATCAATCTGCTGAAAAGAAAAACAAATGCTTGAGCCTACACTAGCCGACGAGCCCTAAATCTAAAGTAGTCTCCATGCTTATGGCTCATTTCTCTTGTGATGTCACCACTAATCTTAATTTACATGAGATAAAATATATTAAAACGACAGAAAATCAACTAATATTGATTATATATATATATACCGATGATATGTTAAACCTTGAACAATTTTTTTATACAATCAGGAAGGATATGTCTGATGATACTTCCAATCTTATACCGAAACCGAATGGTTATTGTAGAATGAGAATATACATGTTAATAAAAAAAATCTTTTATTTTATTATACAACAATTCACATAATCAGCTCTTCCTTCTCATATAATTATTATAATTAAATGATACGAGTCAATCAAACTGATAATATTTTATTTTCACTGATCAATTTATTCTTAATAGTATTGGAAATTGATAGTTCATGTTTTATTTTATTTTTTTATGTAAAATATTTACAAAACAGATACATGTTAATGATGATGTTTTTTACTCTAGAAAAAATAAATTATTAATTTATCAATAAAATAAATCAAACCTTTTTATGATGTTTTTTCTTTTTCTTATGTTTTTTCTTATGTTTTAATTCTTCATATTGTGCACTTGTATTTGCTAATTTTGTCCATACTAGAAAAAGAACACAATCACAAAGTATATAAATGTAAACAGCTTACTTGACTTATCATTATCTGTCTTGGTACGAGACGGAAGATTACTAGGAACAGCTGGTCCATAAACAAGAGATGATTTATCTAATAGTTTATAAAGCAAAAGGAAAATAGACAAAAGAAAGAGTAATCTTTGTATTTTACCTGAAATTTCAATTTCTTCAATACTAGAATCGGAACTATCTGAATGATCACTTTCACGACTTTGATATGTGATTGAGGATGCTAATGGCATTGTGATAGGGGGCTTGGATACGATAGAATTTTGTAGATTAATTGATTTTGGTATATTATCATTCTTTTTTTCTTCTGTTTCTTGTTCATCAGTATCCTCGTCATCAGAAGGTTGATTGTCGAAAATTGCTGAAAACAAATCCAATGGAGGACGTTCTTGATTTTCCTGAAAAAAATGGAGTTCAAAAATAAATTATTAAAAAAAAGCTATTTAAATAATTTACTTGTTCAAACGATTCAATTGGAGCAAATTCTGATTTAGGTACTGAAGAAGGTTGTACTTGTGGAATAGCTGGTGTGATTGTTGATGATGGTTTACTTGTTTCATTTGAATTCGATATTAATGATGATGATGATGCTGGTGGTGGCGGCGGTGTTATAATTGAAGAAGATTGCTCAGAAGATGTTGATGATTCTGTAGATGATGATGTAAAGAGATGTTCAAAAAGATTCGAACATAATTGTCGTCGAGATTTTTTCGATTCTTTTGAATCATCATAGGCATCACTAAAACGATTTATTACGATAATATTGATTGTTTTTTTGGAATAGATAAACTTACTCTGGATATGGATTAGGAAAATTCATACGTTTACATAAGAGTGGATTTGGTTTCCAATCAGATATAGATCGAGTTAAGCCACCATAAAGATTCATTGAAACAGCTTTTTTTAAATCACTCTACAATATTCATAATATAATTAGTAATTAAAACAAAAGATTGTTTTACTTCAAGAGCAACTTCGAATGATTGACGTTCAGTCATTTGTACAAGATCAGATGATGATGTAAATCGATTTTTAATAGCATCAAGAAATTGTGTTCGAGCATTGTTTGTTGATGTAGGAGTTGCATGTGATGAACGTTCTTTTTCAACATCCCACTCAAGTGATGGTGTTGGAACTGTTGTTGGTTTTACTGGTGTAACTTCTACTTTCGGTGAAGGTGGTACACTTACATTTGGTGGTGGACGAGAAAGAAATGAAAGATCACCAAGAAGAAGACCACGGGTATTAGCATCATGTTTAATCGATGGTGGTTTCGGTGGTTCATTTATTGATGTTTCATTGGTAGAAACTGCTGGATGAGGAGAAGGTGGTGGTGGTGGTGGCATTGCTGATTTAGGAAAACGATGTCCAATACGAAAATCTATTGGTATTATGGGTGGTGGATAAACAACAGGCATTGACATAGATTCATAACGAGCAAATTTCAATACAAAATTATTTTCTTGTGTCTTTTGTCGCATAATATCATTAGTATTATCATTAGCTGTTGTTAATTCATAATCATATTGTTTAAGATCATCTGCAGCAAATAAGTCTTTATCATCTTCATCTTCTTCAATACCAACACCAAATGCCTTGAAAAAGAAAAATATTTTCGTCAAACAAATAAAATAATAATAATAATAATAAATCGACTTACTTGACCACGAATTTTAACATTACTAATTTGTTTTTCAATTGATGGTTGAACAAATAAATTAGTCTGACCAAATAAATTTAATGATTCAAGTCCTTTATAACCAAGACCATGATTTTCACGTTTTTGTAATTGAAAATGTACTTCATAATCTAATGGAGGTAAATTAACATTAGCATACTAAACAAAACAAAAATAACAAATTATTGAATATATTGAAAGAAAAAGATCTCTTACAAGTTGATCATCAAAATCATCATCATCATCATTATCATCATCTAAACGTGATGTTTTCATAATTATTTGTTGAAAAGATGGTGGTGGCATTGCTACACCATAAATTTTAACACTAGGTATTTGTTCTTGTTGTTGTTCTGATTTTGGAGGTGATGGAGGAAGATTTTTTCGTGTTTCTTGTGTTAAAGACCACTTTAATTTTTGTCGATGTTTTCGAGACATTTTAACACCAACACCTTCTCCTGGTTTCCAACCCATACTCATGAGTATTTTTTTACCAATAGATAATCTATATAAATTTGAATTAAAAAAATTTCTAGAAAAAAGAAAGATACAACTTACGTTTTGACTCGAATCATATCGCGTAATATATCTTCATTATTACGTTGATTTGATGTTCCAGGTTGTTGTTTATTTACGCTACGTGTCACAGATTCATTTTGATCAAATATATTTCGAATTTTAATTTGTTTTGGATTAATACCATGTTCACTAAAATCCTATAATTAATAAAAAGAAAGATTTTTGTATCATTTTATTCATCCTATAATACTTACTCCTTTATCCATAAAATCTTCTGGTTCATAACTACGTTTTTCAGCTCGTGCTGTTCGAGATGATATAAATTCACTTGGTCGCCAACCTATAAATATAAAATTATCGATCATTTATCTTAAACTATATTTATCAAACCTTCAATTGATCCAACTGTATTATAAAAGCCAGCATTAAAACCACCAGTAAATGCACCATGAAAACGTTTTCCATCATAACCATAATTTGATGAAGAAAGATCAACAAGTTTCGATGCTTTCCTACCTGAGGAAAAAAAGACGTCTTTAATTACTTCAATCGAATATCTTTTTTTAACGTACCTAATGTAGCTAAAATTGATGTACTATTAGTTGGTTCAGCCGGATCAAAATGAGTACCAATGGTAACAAAATTTTCATTATTTTCATTATCATCATTTCTACTGCCGAATCCCGCATATCGGGAACTCATAATGATAAGAAAATGAAATCTAAAATAAATATTGACAAAAACGCAAACAAATATTCGAATTTTGATCAATAATATAAAATAAAACAAATTCTTCTCGTTTTTCATTTAACAAATTTTTTATTAAAAAAAATTAAAATATAGATAATTACAATAAAAGAATTTTGCTAAATATGTTTCATGTTTTTAATCCATAAATTGTTGAACCAAAAAACTTTTATCTGAAAAATCAAAAATGGAAGTACTCTTGAAACTATCGATTATCAATAAATAGAAAATATAATTATACACACACACACACACAACAAATTGCTTCATCCGAACATAAAATAAAAATTACTAATATGAAAGACAATCATTAAGAAAAGATTAAAATAAAAGTATTCGATCGATGCCATTAGTTTCTATGCGTTAGAATTTATACATAAAATGCATTGCTTCAGCTACTCGGCAACGTACATCAGGATTTGAATCTTTTAATAGAACAAGAAATGCTACGAAAAAGAAAAGAAAGCAGAGCATTAGTTAGTTTTTTATCGATTTGAAATTTTAAAAAAATCTAAAACTATTTACCGTTTAAAATATGTTCTTTGGATAGATTATTAATTTGTTCTTCAGTTAAGTTAAATATTAAATGACCAGCTACAATTGCTGCATTAGCACGTAATTCTGGTACAGGATTTTTAAAAAAGATTATACAGTTCATAATAAAAAAATTCACTTTATAAGGATATTGTTGAACTAAAATTTTGGCAAAATCACTTATGAATTCTGTATATTGAAGAGTGATTTTTGGTTGAAGAGTTTCTTTAAATAATTCTATTAATGTTGGTTGATCAAGTAATGGTGCAATAGATTGAAAACATGTTTTACAACTTTCACGTACTGTGTCAACCGGATCATTTAAATGAAGTGTTAATGTTATTAAAGATGAAAATATTTGTTCAACAAATGCTTCACGTGAATTTCCTTCACACACCGAAGCCATTTTTCCAAATAATGTAAATGCTGCTGAACGTACTTTTGCTTCATCCTATATATTACGAAAAAATAAGTAGGTATATACGCATATAAAATCAAATCATCTTTTTCTTTTAAATATTCATACTTTTTCAAAACAAGGCCGAATACGGAGGAGAACGTTCATAAGAATAGGTCGTACTTCATCTTCATTCATAACAGCAATTACATTTGATAATGAACACATGGCTTCAAGTGTAAGAAGATCATTTTTATCATCACGATCATCCAAACCAGAAACTGAAAAGAAATAAAAATTAAGCTTGTATTTCTTAGTGAAAATGTAATCTATATATATGAAGTCTTACTTAATGATGCAAGAATAGTGGTTGGTAAACCTTTATCTTCTTGACTATCACGAACTGGTCGCCACCAACCAAGACCACGTAAACAAAATTTTCTTACATAAATATTATGATCCACTAAACGTCCCAATAGATAACGAATAAGTTCACGAACAAAACGTTGATCTTCACTATCATCAGGATTACATCGTATAAGTTCGGCAAAAAATGCTGATACACATACACGTTGAATATCATAAGGACCATCAAGTACTTGTCCGAGTAATTCAATAATAACATTTAATTGTTTTTGATTTATATGATTACAACGTGCTAGACCTTGAGCAAGTACTTCAAGAGCTGAATCAGCTGTATCAAATTTATTCATCTTTTCCCAAGGCATGACATTATTAATTTCTGATTGACATTTATAAACTTTTAGAAAATGCATCATACAATCATTCGATAAACGCCATGGTTCAATTTTTTTTAATTCATTATTCGAAGGTCCAGCATTGATTTGTTGTTCAGAAACAGATGGTGTTTTCGATGAAGTACGAGGTGATTTTGAATCAAATATACTAAGACGTGATGATTTTTTTGTGCTACTTGTATTTGCAGCTGTTGCACTAGACAGAGAAACACTACTGGCATTACTTGCTGTTGAATCACGTCGAGAACTACCATTTGGTGGTGCAATACGACGCAATGGTGGTACACTTTGTGGTGGTAATGTATCAACATGTGAAGCCATACGTATGAAAAGGGCCACGAACAAACGTGGAAAAGCATATTCACCTAGATCACACATACGATCTGATTGAAACCATTGATTGAGCAAATATAGTGCCATAAGTGGTTGAGCAGTAGCATGTCGTTGTGAGCTTTTTTCTTCATAGGGTAATGAACGTGACCAACATTCCATTATTTGCGCTAGAACAGCTTCAGTTAACGGTCGATTATCGGCAAGATCATGAATAATGGTCACAAGATTTCTAGAAAGTAAACAGACAATCAAGGCAGCATTATTTTTCAAAATAATTTACTTGGTGAATGGTACACCAAAATTCATCAATGTACTAAATACACGAGTTGAACATGACAAGCTAAGTTGTTTGAAGGCACCTCGTAACGCTCGTAAGACATCTTCATTGGTAATTTGATTATATTTATTAAGCATAATACTGAATATGTAATCGATCTGAATAAAAAATAAGAACAAAATGATTACTAGTAAAATTGTGAAAGATAAAGAATAACTCATTACTTGATCAGCTAATTCACTATGTCGACAATCAAATATTTTACAAAGAACATTGCATACCACGACTGAACCAACTGCTCGTGTGTCAGCAACAATTTCAGTAGCTTTTTCGATAAACGATAAAAGACAACGTGGTTCAATATTACCCGATAAACTCTATGCAAATATAAAGAAAGAGCATGTATTGTAATTATCAATATTCAAATTGATCTCATTGAGGTAAAAAGCGAAGTTTGAATGCAAGTGGTTTATACTAAAATATATTCTGCTGGGGTTAGTCATATTAATACATCCTTAGCAATTGATTATTAACTAAAGAAGTCAAGCTAAGAGAAATAGATGCAATCGAAGGGGAAGAATTCATAAGGGTAAAAATGAAATAGATGATGAAACGGTACCTGATCGTGCTCTTCAACAGGTCTAGTGAGATTATAGCACTGTTCATAGATTGTTTTTAAATAGATATAACCATTTCTAATGAGAATAATATACTCACTTGTATGGTATCATCATTGACTGGCTTTTCTTGTTCAGCAGCACTCTGGTCACCTTTTAAATTTTCCATGACACCTTCAATAAATAAACAATGAATCTTATGAATATCATTAGTCAAAAAGTCACCGGTTGCAAGTTGCATTTGAAGATGTAATAGTCTAGTAAGGCTTGCGTTTGTTGCTAATTCAACCGATTCTTCGGTATCCGTTAAATACATAAGACAAAGAGCCATAATACCCCCAACATCTATCAGATTCTGTTTTCATAATCAATAAAATGAATTTTTGTCAAATATTCTTTATAATACCTGTTCTTTCAGTTTATTCATTGGATCCGATTGAATAAGTTGATTTAGAATATCAAAAGTCCGGGCACGTTCATAAACATGAAGTGATAGACAAAAAGGCTCAAGAAGCTAAATAAGAGAGAGAGAAAGAGCGAATAATTTTTTTTCCAAATATAAAATATTTCGTTTCATTTTCTAAAATAATCATTCCTGATTTTGATATTATATAAATAATTTCATCAAGAAAATAATGTAGTTTTTTTTTTCATAGGATAAGAAAAAAATTGCAAATCTTTGTTGTTTCTCTTACGTTAATAAGGCTAGGAAATGTTCCAGGTGAATCGCCTAAATTAAGCAATTCAATAATGAGTGCACCAAGTGATGTAGAAATTTCATCTTTTTGACTAGATGAAAGTTCCTAAATTACAAAACATCTTATTATCATAATAAAACAAAATCTCAAAAACACTTGCAAGTTTCGTCGAACAGTACCAATGTAACGTAGCACGAGCTAATTGATATTTCTCAGGAAGCGTTGGTTCTGGTTGAAGAATACTAAAATAATAAATTAAGTAAATGATTATTGTCAAGTAATTTATTTTTTTTATTTTCTTTCTTTCTTTACATAAGTGCATGACATGCTCGAACACATTGATTAAATGTTGCTGGTTGTAATTTAACATTTGTTTCTTGTGTTATATAATTAATCATTTCTTGTATAAGATCATTTCGTGATGCAAAAACAAAATCAGTCTTCAAATGATTTGTATTCATTGATTGTGCAAGAATAACAAATGATTTTGCAACAATTAATTTTCCTGTTTCTTCTTTAATTGTTCGAGCTATTTTAACAGCATTGATCAGTATACTTGTTTCCATACGAGAAATAATTAAATCAAGTGTTGCAAAGATTGAAACATAAGCATAAGCTAAAAGAGTTGTTGCACGTGATAAATCAGAATGTGTATCAGTTTTTGAACTAAGAAAACCAAAAAGTCCACTACTTCCACTTGATGTTGAAGCTGAACTTTTTGAATCACCAATTTTTAAATACAAGTCAACTCGTTGTAAGACAATATCAAGATGTGTTGTTGAACAAAAACCAAACATTGTTGCCCAACCATTTCGTTCATGTTCATGTTGAAAATTAATAACTGTCATCATAGATTCAAGTGTACGACTAACGAATTCATTTATTTTTGATTTACGTAATACAATACCAATACATTTATAAGCAAAACCACGCTCACGTTCTAATTTTATATATAAAGGTAATTGTTTAACAAAACAAGCGCCTATATCACTAATCCAATCTTCACGTTCAACAACATCAAGCGTTTTGGAAAGTAACTAAATAAAAACCATTTTTTTTTTGTTTAATGTTCATAAAAATAAAACAAAATATATGAATACTTTAAGTATAAGATCTTGCCAGTTTGCTGAATCAAATTTTTTATGTTCATCATCATCATTTAAATTTTGAAGTAAACGTGGAATAACTTTTCCCCATAGTTCTTTTAATTCAGTTTTAAGTTCTGTTACAGCTATACGAAGAAAATTAAGTATTGATATACCACGTGTTTCTTCAACTAATGGTTCACCCAAAAGAACCTAGTCAGAAAAACGAGATAACTATTTTACAGAGAGAAAGAAAAAAAGCAGAACAAACAAAAAATATATCGTTAAACATACAAAACATCGTGTAATAATTTCATTTGGTTTCGGTAAATTAACTAAAAGTTCAAAATCAACCCAAAATGTATCTTTTTTTGCTGTTATTTGTTGTTGACCAGATTGTGCTAATGCTTTAGTTATAATTCCAAATGCACCGGTATACATTTCCGGTACGAGAAATTCCATTAATAACGGCCATAAAACCTTTAATAGAAAAGAAAACAAAATATTCTTTATGAAAAATTTCGATAAATTTCAAATTTTTTACTTCATCCATTCCTTCAATAGTCGAACTAAAAGCATTTAAAATATTTCGACACATTATTCGAACATCAGCATTAGGTGTTGTTGTTGCTGCTGAATCTGTTTTATTATCTTCATTTGCCGTTAGAGGATATGTACAGTTTCGAACAATATATTCAATTAAAAATGTTCGTCCTTCTAATTGTAAATAACCATGACAAGCCATCGCTACAATTAATTGTGATAAATATTTTGTAATCTAAATAAAATCATATGCAAAAAAAAGCTTTAAAAACTAAAAAGAGCAGCATACTTTTAATGTTGCTGTATTTAATGTTGGTCTTAAACTTGATACAAGTAATGATTTATAATCAAATGGTGTTGATGGTGCATCATTACCAAATGCATAAACTAGATGACGATAAATAACAAGAAGTACAATACGTACTTTATCATTAGTACCAGCTTGATCCATACGTTGTAATAACCAAGGCCATATCGTTTGTGGTGCATGTTTACCTAAAATAAAATTTTAAAAAAATTCTATTTGTAATTCATTTTTTTCTCTCACCTAGTATTGATAACGTTCGTAGTAGTTCATTTTGATTTTTAACAGCATGTTCATTACCATTTTCAAATGCTTCATAATTAATTTGAATCTATAAAAGAAAAAGAATTATTTAATTCAAATAAATTAAATTATTTTGACTTTACTTCATTTAAAACTTCTCTTAAAATAATATCCATTGCCTGTTTTAACTGTGGTACATTCCATTGATGAGCCAATAATACAACAGAATTTAATGTTTCACTAACATATAAATGATCAACAGTTTTTCGATAAAATCCAAGAACATTTTGTAATAAACGTGGATATTGTTCAGTAAATTTTGATGAAGAAAATAAATAAACAAGACGACCAATAGCTTGTACACATATGTTTCGAACCTTTCAATTTAGAAAAACAAAAAAAGTATTTGAATAAAAAACTTTTCTTTTCTTATACTTTAAGTTCTTTTGATCCAATCCAAGCTGATGTAAGAAAAACTTCATATGCAGCAAATGCATCATTTTCAAATTGTTGTGGAGCAAATGTTGCACGTGCTGTTTCTTCACCATTAGCTTGAAAATCAATTAAAGCCAAACAAAATTTATAAAGTACTGCTGTATAAACCCAACGATAATTTTCTTGTTTAACCATGCCCATCATTGGTAATATACGACTAAACATTGGACGTAACTGATGAACCATACCACGCGCTAAATGAATAGGAAAATAAAATCTAATCTATTGTGAGAACATTTTAGCACCAAATATTCGCTCATTTTTTCGAGCTCTAAAAGGCAAGTGGTTAGAGTTAGAAGCAGTTAGTTAGAATCAGACTTTTCTCCTCTTTCCGAATATTATATGTTCAGATTTTTCTTCTCGAGTATGTCTGAATAATTATCAGTAAATTTTGTGACAAAAGCCAAAACCGTCTGAACAAAGCATAATAACGGTTTTGACGCAGTTCTTAGTTTGTGTCTTGAAACAGCTTTAACTTAACATTATTGTAGAGCACTGAATTCTGTACAAAATGAGATGTTACAATAAGTGAAGTCTCATCTATTTGTTTCAACTACAGAGCTAGTTTCTATGGAAATCAATTTTGGTGAAAAAAAATCATTGTTTCAAAAACTGTTTTTAAAAATACAAAAGTTTAAAAATTTGTCAAGCAAAAGTAAATAACATGCTTTATAGAATAAACTTTGCTGTACAAAATGAACCCGTTAAAATTGTCTCACATTTTGAATGTGATAAGTTCCAATCGAAATATAAAATTGACTAAACAAATATTCCATACAAGCATTATATTGGACTTTTTGAAACAATCTGATGATAGATGTCTTCAAGCGACTGAAAAAGAGACGAATATTTGGTGTCAAGACTTTCGTACTATAAACTATATTTATTTTATAAACGAAATGTTCTTACGATTAGCTTCAGCAAGACTACCAACTGTTTGTAGAACAAAAAATTGCGGTAATTGACCAGCCTGCATATGTGGTAAAAGAGCTGTACAAACAAGATCCGGTTCACATTTGCCAATTTCAACTAAGACATCTGAAGCAGCTTGTTGCCATAAGGGAATTAAGTCCTGTGTTAAATATGACGATTGTAAAAACAAAAAGAAAAATATTCAGGAAGCATAGAAACAAACTTTTGGCATTGTTAATTCATTGACAGCAACACGAGTAAGTGATTGAAATGTATCAATATCAAATAGTGTTTCTCCTTCTTTTTCTTGATGATAATTAAGAATACGTTGAATAACACGTAAGATAGCTGCTCGATGTGATTCAGGTAATTTTTGATGTTTATCAAGATAATTCGTACATAGTTTTACTGTTGGTAGAGGCAATTTTTTACCAGTATCAACTATTGATTGAGCAACATAGTCACGTACTTTCTCATTCTTATCCGAAAGTGTATCGATCAGAGCAATAGTCAATGCTAAAGAAATGAAAAACAATAATTATTTAATATATTGTTTCTTTGTCTTTTTCTTTTTCTGATTAATTTATGAGCTTTTAGGCACACACGTGATACATAGCCGATTCTTACTTTCTACAGAATTTTGTGAGTCCATTATACCAATCGAGAATATTATCTATAAATAGGTTCGAAATGTTTTCTGAGTTAAATTTTTCTTTTCCATGTATATACATAGAAAATAGCAAAGAGTTTTTTTTTCTCGTTGAAACTACACAAAAAAAAAAAAATGAAACGTATGAGAAAAAGAAAAGAACCCAAAAAGAAAAGAAAAATAACCAATGTCTGGAATACGCACAATAACAACAAATATATATATATATGTATATATAGAATATATATGAAATGAATGTTTTCTATAGGCGAATTCACCACATAATACAACGCAATGCTGCTAAAACAAAAGAGAAAAAAAGAAACCGAAAATTGTAACACGTTGTAACGATCAATGACCAGAAAGTGCGAGAGTATATGAAAGACGAGACAACGTGTTTTTTGTTTTTAAAGTTCGAAATAACTACTATTATTGTTCAATTGTGGTCGATTCATTTGTTATATTATTCATATTTGTCAAAAATGTTTGTAAAATTTGTAATGCATCCATAATAGCTTTACGTTTTGGATCATTATTTGTTATATCAATTGTTAAATTATTATCATCTAAACGTCGTTTTTTTATTGGATTACTTTCATCATCAACAATTGTTGTTGTTGTTGTTATGGTTGTTTCACTTTCTTGTTGTTGTAATTGTTGTTGTTCATCATCAATTAATAGTGGTAATTGTAAATGTTGTTCAATAAATCGTATACTCTGTTCAATTATATTTTGTATTTTACTTTTATCATTAGTTAATTGACAATGTAAATATATTTCTAATGCTTTAATATCACCAATAATTTGCATATGAGAATAATTAATTGATTTAGATAATTTTTTATATGATTGTAACCAATCTAAATTTGTTTGGGATTCATTATATATTGATTGTAAACAATGTTCACATGTTTTATTTAATAATTGTTCAAGACGTTGTATGAACGCATGTATAGAATCATTTGATGTTGTTGTTGTTGTTGTTATTGTTGTTGTTGTTGTTGTTGCTGCTGCTGTTGCTGTTGTTGCTGCTGCTGTTGTTGTTGTTGATAAAGTTTTTTTCATATTTAATATCATTGGTAAATATGTATAAAGAAATGAATAATTATCTATTTGATATAATGATATACGTTCATCAATTAAAACAATTTCAATAAAATGATGAAAATAATATGATGATGATGTTTGTAATAAATCATGTATTAAAGTTTGTGCACTTGTTTTTGATTGATTGGAAATTTCAAGACATAATTTAGCAAATAAATGTAAATGCATACTTTGTACACCTTCACAAGCAACAAGTGTTACAAGATTTAATATGGAACCACTGAGAGAATTTTGATTATAAGCATATCGTGCTAAAGAATCAATAAATGTATGATAAGGTGAATAATAAGCATGAACAGCACGATCAAAATCTAAATTATGAAGATTTCTTTTTTAACTGAAGATAGGAAAATAACAAAAACTAACCTAAATCACGACCTTTTGATGTTTCAAGTAATTGAGTTTTAAAATACATGCCAAAATGTGGTCGAAATGGAGTATGAACTGGTTGATTACCAACTCGATCGATTGTTCCTGAAAGAATATTTAAGAAGTCAAGAGAATGTATTAAATGCATTTTTTAGACAATAGAAGATCAAAGATCTAAGTATTTCAAGGAGTCGTCTATTGTATAAGAATTATTCTCATAATTTTTAAGAGCCTTTTTGGACAGACAAAAAATCAAAACGAATTTTAGGTTTTCAGCTGAAAAACGTAGAAACTATGCATATTTTGATGCAAATATACTAACAAAAGTTTCAATTTTGCAAGAAATTAATTAATTAACGAGAGTCTTTTATTGCAGCGAAAGGTTTACATCATTTGGATATTAAGTCGGTATGGTTAGGTATAGGATTGCACAAAATCCAATTCTTTGCTTTGACCAGAATTGAAATGTGATTTGACTGGATTTGGTGCATCGGTATTTGAGTAGCTACGTTGTTTAACATGTATTCACAAGGTACTATGTGCAAACCTCAGTACTATCAACCATGAAATGACTCTGGACAACTCACTAACAGCTATTTGTCTCGAATCACAAGTTTGATAGCATGCTGACTATATTGTGACATACAACACTAGCTCTTGTGGTTAGTTGGTGTGAATAGGAAGGATAAGCAATTGAGCACAAGAACTCTAGGTTAGGGTGATCTTCTATCCAGAGCTACGACTAATTTTAGTTGTACGAAAGATATTGGGTTATTGAATTCCCTGTAAGGTAAAAGAAAGGTAGGAGTATTCCTTTATCCATTTAGAAAATTTCTATTAAGAATAGCAAAAATGTTTTCAAGTATCTAAATATAAATTTTCAATGTATTTATAAAGAAAATTCGAGATTTTATTTTGTTTTCTGTACACTCTTCTATGTATAGTCTCATCCATAAGGATAATAATAATTAACTTTCTCGATGAAGATAAATATATAGTTTTATTGTCGATTTCTCTTTAATAAATTTTCTTATCATATTCATAATGATTCACTAAATTCGACATCGAACATTTCAAATTATTATTTTCTCTATCGAACACATGAGAATATTCTTTTATCTCTTATAGAAACACAATGTAAATTACAGAATTAGTTGATTTAATTATACGTTAGTCGAATAAATTCGTTAAGCATATTCATGTGACATTTATATTATACACTTATGAAGGAGTTAGTCACCTTGAACAAGACATTCACCGAAAACTCAAAGTACAGAATTTCGATCTATAATTTTTTCTAAATGAAGACTTTATAACTCTTGTAGCAACCTAAACGTCACAAACAAAAGAAATACTTCTTTCTTGAGATAGTGAGTTTTCAAGAAAGGGTCCATTTTCATGGCATGTGGTGTCATGAGGAAGACTCAATACCTTGAAATACGAGCAATTGACATGGATTGTGACATTTAGTTCACTACAAGCATCATAAGATAAAGAGTGTCCCATAATAACTGATGATAAATTGTTTTTGATATTTTCTACACTTTTTGTTGAGCTAGAGAGCTGAAATTGTTACCACATATGTATCTAATGAAGATCTTTTATTTCTGAAAGTTTCAGCTCTCTAGCTAAAACTGGTGATGAAATGCATCGAGAAGAGTGAAATACATAAATTTTCGAAAATGATTTTTCAATATTTTTTACAGCGAAAATATTGCAAGGTAGTTTCGTGGACAGTCAACCAAAGAATCACAAAGTATTCAGAAAATTTTCTTTCGTATCCAACTTTGTAGAACGTTTTTCGCTCATCATTTTGGTGAAAAAAATTTTGAATTTTATTGAGAAATAATGATGTTATAGACAAAATACTAAACACTATCAAATGTAAGTAAAAGTCGATTCACATATCTCAAAATGGCTATATTCTGGAAAAATCTGACATCTTCTGTTTTTACGATAAATATTTTTGCCTATAATATCGTCATTTCTCAGTGAAATTCGAAAAGTTTTTTTACTACAATGATCAGCGAAAAATGCTCCACAAAGTGGAATGCGAAAGAAAATTTTCTGAATACTTTGTGATTTTTTAGTTCACTACCCACGGAGCTACCCCGTAATATTCAGTACGAAAATTTATGTATTTCAATCTTCTCGATGCATTTCACCACTAGCTTTGATTTGAGAGCTGAAACTTTCAGAAATGGAAGATCATGATTAGATGTATACGTGATAAACATTTCAGCTCTCTAGATCAACAAAAAGTGTAAATAATATCAAAAACAATTTATCATCAGTTATTATGGGACACCCTTTATACATGTGAGGAAAACTTCCAACTGAAAATCTGTACAGAACCTACTTATTGTAACAATATCAACATAAAAGCTCTGGAATACTTGTGGCAGTTCATTTACAAATAAATTCGTAGTTATGAAAAGTATTGTTCATGATAATTACAATATCAGATTAATCAATAAATCAAAAAAAAGTCTATCCTCTAATGTTTTCACTTAAATAGCTATTCATTAAAATTACCTTGTTGTTGTTGTTGTTGTTGTTGTGAATTATTTATTGGTTGTTTTCTTCGAGGAAAATCTTGAAAAACAAAAATATATTCTCAATTTTTCAGAAGTTTTTTTTTTTAATTTAATTTTGATCTTACATGGTCCAAGTTGTGGATGTGATTGTGCAGCTGCTTGTTCATGTGTTGTTTTAACATGTAAAGCTACATGTGTTAAATCTTGTATAGTTAATTGTACAATAATTTTCTTTAATAATTCAACAGCACGTTGTCGTATTTCACTTGAATTATATGAATTAAGTAATAAAAGTAATTTTCCGACTAATTCCATTTTTTCTTTCCATTGTGTACCAACAATATTACGCATATTTATTGTTGAATTAGTTTGTGGTTTTTTAATATTTATATCAGCTGTATCAAGTAAATTAGCAATTAAACATAATAAATAAATTAGATCATTTTGTATAGTTAATATTTGTGTTTGTGTTTGATCATGATATAATGAAAATATCGTAAAAAATATTGTTGTTAATACAGGTAAACCACGACGATTTAATATTTGTAAACGTTCATCATGTGATGCTTGTAAATCACACATATCACGTGTTAAATCAAGTATAATTGTCCATGATGAACGTATATCATTAAAACGATAAATTAATATATATAAATCTTTTTTAAATTCTTGAATTATTTGTTGATCTTCATTTGAAAGATTATCACGATTTGTATGTGATATTATTTTACATATTGATGATAATTGTTCACAGGCATCAGGATATAATTGTACATATGGTAAAACATTTTTTAATGCCCATGACATATTTTTATGTAAGGCTAATTCTTTACAATATGACCATGAATATTGACAAAATTGTTTTAATATATTATAATAAATAAATAAAAATAAACGATTATATAATATTAATTCTTGATCTTCATGATCAACTATAATTAAACACATTGGTAATTGTTGTTTAAAATCATGTTCATAATTTAATATATTGGTTAAAAAGATTTTTTCTGTTAATAATTGTTGTAATAAAATAAATATTAATAATTTATTACCATTATTTATTGTATGATCTTCAGTTAATTTTGGATGTGATATTAATGAACATAATGAATGTAAATAATCATTTTCAGATAATAAACATTTTTCAGATGCATAACGTGTAAAATGTATTAATATAGATAAATATTGTACAAGACGTTGTTGATTATCATTCATATGTAATTCACTTTGATCATGACCAATTTCAATAAGAAGTTCAAGAAGATATTTTAATAATGTTCGTAGAATAGGATATGTATCTGTTGTAAAATCTGATGGATATTGTGCAAATTGTTGATGATCGAATAGAGAAGAAAATGATGTTGTATTCGAAACAGTTGATATCTGATTATGAAAAAGAAAATATTCAAATTAGATATTAAATTAAAAGCTTATTATAAGAGAATATTTTCAGATGTTGATTAACTTTTCAGTCAAGATTTAGTACATCTTTTAGATCTTTGTATAGTACAAAAATGAATTTGTGATTATGATCTGTTTCTGAAAAGATTGAATGTTTTTTTTTGGTCAATTTTTGCTGTTATTTTGCATAAAAATAACTTAAGAACTAAGTATATCATGTAGATTATCAATGAGTTATGAATATCCTCAAAAGTCTTCGAGCTATTCACATACTATTGCAGTCATATGACATTTTTATAGTATTTTTTCAAGTCATGCCGTAGTCTTTCTAAGGAACACTAATTCTCGAATTGTAATTTTTCATAGATACAGGTGTTGATAAGAATAGTTTATTGTGAAAGTTTTAAATCTTTTCATTTGCTCCTATCCTAAAATAAGAACATCAAATCTGTTGGTATATACGAGCGATATAAAGCATTCAGTTTTATCATAGTTGTATCTTTGGATAGGAATAAGTCAAAAGATCTGAAAGTTGCACAATATACGAAGAGCCTGAACATTTTTAAGGATATTAATAGAACCATTCGGATCGACATGATACATGTAGTCTTAATTCAAAAGTGATTAATCAATTGGGAGACTTCTCTCGTAAGCGCTAGGTAGATGACGCGATAGATAGTTAAGTTGCAATTATGAAACAATTGTTTTTAAGAAAAAAATGAATCTGAATAAAATTTTTAAAAGTTTTGCAAGATTTAGATATGTAAATTTTTCTATTGAAATTGAAAACATCTAACATATTCGTATTCTACCAAAAATGGTTTCTATTTCTGAAGAATAATTTTTTATTCTCAACAAATTCATTTATTTCATTCAACTGGCAAAAAAAAAAACAATAATTTCTGAAATCTCTTAATTCGAAATAGACATTATTTTCTATTCAGAATAAATTTAGAATAAATCAATACTTTAAATCTATTCTTATTGTCGTATTTTACTTGTTGATTAAATGTTAATAATGATGTTATGGTTCCATGTGTTGTTGTTGTTGTCGTTGTTTGTGCTGCTGATGCTAATTGTTGTTTAGATAAATTTAAAAAATATTTTCCTGTCCGATATGTTTGTCGAAATATCGGTGATGGTACAAGTGCAACCATTAATTGTGCTATTAATGTACGTACTTTAGTATATGTATTATATAATAAATATGGTTTTAACCATTGCCGTATATTACTATATATCCATCGATGTATAATTGATGATTTATTAACAATATTATTAAACCATTCAAATACTTGTGTTGGACATATATCAATTAATTTTCCAATACGTATAACAATTAATGATGCAAAATCACACCAATTTTTATCAGGACTCATTGTCAATGATATTTGTTGTTGTTGTTGTTGATCATTTGTATTATCATTAGTTATATTATTTGGATTTTGTTCAATTAAATAAGTTAAAACTTTAAATAATGCTTGTATACTATTCATATCATTTTTATAATTTGTTATCCATTGTGATAAAAGATTCACTATTTTATTAGCATATACATCATTTTTATAACATATTAATTGTATAATATGTGCTGTGGCTTTTAAATTAATATTATCAAGAATTTGTTGTTGTATAAAAGCAAAATCATTTTCAATAAATAAATGTAAATCAAAATTTTCAAGATTTGAACGTGTACGTTCAGTTTCTAATAATAAGGCTATTAATGGAAACATTTTTTCAAATATACCTGGACGATTTAAATTATTATTTGTTGGTAAACGTATTGTATTTAATGGTATTATATCATCATCAATAGCATTTGTTGTCATTAATAAATTTGTACTTGATTGATTTTCATCATCAGAACTTGTATTTCCATCATCGTTATTATTATTACTATTATTATTATTATTATTTGATGATTGTTTAGGTTGTCGACCACGATGTAACATATAAAATGTTATTAATTGTTGTATACATAAACAATCAAGTAATAAATAACATTCATCAATACCATTACGTGCAAAATCATGAAGAAAAACAAAATATTCTGACATATAACGTATGGATAAACGTGCACCACCTTCACTTATAATTGATAAATATTTACGAATAAATTGTTGAACAACAAGAGAATCTTCATTGGAAGAATCACTAGGATAATATTGAAAAAAAAAACAATTAATCACGCTTGTATATGAATTATACAAAAGAAACCATTAGAATTTCTATAATTAAGTTTCATTTCAATTCATATGAAAACTTACATTAGTTAGAAGTAGAGTCCACAAAAGAAAAATGGAAAAAAGTATTGGGTTCCGAGTCTGAAAAAACTAGATGGCCAGAATTTTTCCAATAGGATATTCGCCAATGGCAAAACTCCAGGTGGCTGTGTTAGCGAAAGTTCTAGAATTTCACTTTATTCGCTAGACTCTATTGATATAAGAAAAAATTTTCAAAGAATTGTGTTTTTCTTCTACAGAGTAAGCTTTGCAACAAAATGCTCGGGTTATTCATCGAAACCAACTTTAGACTTCAAATCTTGTGCTAAGAAAGTTTCCGATTGGACTTTATTTGTGATGAAAGTATTTGATAATCTAGTATTGCCTACCAAGATTGAAAAGTTTTATTATTATATTTTAAAACAGGACACATTAGAAAATGGAATATGTTTATTTTTTGAAAAATTCATTCTGAAGAAGAAAGATGCAATTTCTTGAAAAGTTTCTCTTACACAAATCGAGCTTAGTTAATAAGGTAAGAATCATCTGAAAAGCAGTTTCTCATCTAATAAGATTCTATTGTATATAGAATTTCTGAGTCAAATAGAAAACAGTGCAATGCCATGAGCTGTCAGAGTTGACTACAGTTCATCAATAAGTTAGAAAATTTTTTCCAAAAGTTATATAAAACACCTTCAATTTCTGCATAACTTTGCACTTTTTCATCATCATGGTAAAACATAGCCGCTTTACAAAACTTTTAATATCAATATATGATTTACTCTCATCGATGTAGAATTTTTTTTAAGAGTTGAAACCCATTATAAAATTAAAATAAAATTATTTCTTCCGTAAAATGAATAATTTTCATATTCTTATTCTATTCTTTATAGAAGAAAAATCTATACAAAAACAAATCATCACTAAGATTTCTAAACTTGAAACTTATTAAAATTTTTGCTTACCGAAATCGACTTTTATGTAAAACATCAATAAGAACACGTGCAAACATATGACGTATCGTATGATTTGGACATCGAACAAGTACTTTCGTTAGCCATGTATCATCTTGTGTCATATGTGAAAGAAACCAAACAGCAACTGGTTTACAAGCTGTAAATTGTTTACATAAATATTCAACCCAACCTGTCATTGTTGGTTTATCTTTTGCATGTATATATGTTTCAAAAACAAATGTTATTGCTAATTGTATAGGTAACATATCATATGATTCTTTTGTTGATAAATTTTTATCAATTTGTTCTTGTTGTTCATCTTGCTTTATTGTTAATGTATTTAATGGTACTTGATGATGACAAAGTGTCCACATAAATGTAAAATAATGATGATCAAATAAATGTCTATCACGTACAAAACGTCGATTATCTTCCCATATCCAATCAGATATATCTTTTGATATTGTATATGGTATTGGATCTTTTAATTGTAATGTTGGTATATTTGTTGTTGTTGTTGACATTGATGATGGTAATGGTGTATCAATACGTTCATAAAATAACATATAAGCTGAATGAGTTTTTTCAAATTGAAAATCAAGAAAACGATCTGAACCTTGATCATAACCTTTTGATGTTATTTCACCACCAAAACATTCATTAGCTATTTGTGATGGATCAAATTGTTTAACTTCAGCATCATTAAATAAATACCAACGATGTTGTTGACATTGTTGTTGATTATCTAATATCATATCAGCATTTGCTGGAAAATTATTATCATTTGGACGTTTAACACGTTCACGTATAAATGAATAATAATGTCCACCTTCAGCCGTACCCGTATGAACAGTAACACCAATTAATTCAAATAAATGTGATTCATTACCAGATGATGGAGAAAATGGAAGATATTTATTTGTACTAATAAAAAAAAAAAAAAAAAAAACAAAATTAATGTATTAAGATGAGTTATGTGATATAACCATTCAATTTTAGAGTATTATTCAAGAGCAATTATATTCATAGGATTCTTAGATGTAATAAAGTTAATATGTAGAAGTTTACTTGATCTAATTTTGTTACATTTCAGTCCTAAGAAAACGTTTGTGGTGGATGAAATGTAAAGCTTACCAATTGATGAATACTGAACTGAATAGATAATTTTCTGAAGTATTATCAAGATTAAACAATATTATTCTATCCAAGGAAACTATCTCAATATTTCTTTAATGTGATTTTTAGCGTCGCAAGCTGACAGAGAAACAAATTCAGCTGTCGAATAGCTATCCATTTTTTGAAACTATTATTATTCGATCAGTCTTGATGACTAGTAAAAGATTCTGTTTTGATTTGTTTTTTTTTTTTTGTTTATAGGTCTTATAATCAAAAGAAACAAGCCTAGAACAGTTTGTTCTAGTGCAAACTTTGAGTGAGCTTCTAGTATCTAAAAAGCCTATCTATGTACAAAACTTCAAGTTCTTAGCGATCCTATACTCTAAGAATAAATAATTCATCAAGACCAATCGAATGATATACTTTCAAAACGAAAACTAATCTAATAAATTAATAAAAATCTATTAATGAAAATGTGGAACACGATGTAGTTATTTTTGCTAAGTACAAGAAGATGAGTTTTATTCTATCTATTCAGGGACATATTCTCTTCATCATCGTTTTACTTAACTCTTCGAAAATGTAATAACGAAGTAGTTTATATCAGAGATGGGATTAGTTCGGTTCTCAGCTTTTTAAACCGATTTCGACTTTAATTTTGAATGACTTACAGAGATTCTATCTCTAGTTTATATATTAGAACGAGACTTTATTGATTTCTTTGGGAGAGGAGAGAGGTGACGAAATTCTATCCTATACACTGCAACACTTCTTTTTAGATCGTTTTCATACTTTTCAATATCTTTGTCTTCATAATTATCTTGATTATCATTACTAATTAATTTATTTCTATCAATTAAATTTGTTTCCATATAACCACTCATATCTAATTGCATAGGAAATTGAAAAAGTGTATTAACTTTTTCACGTTGCATTGTAACCATATTAAATGTATATCTCATTGTATTTAAACATAAAATTTTTGGTAATTTTCTAAAACATACACGTTTTTCTGCACGAACTTTTTTCGAACATTTTGAACATGTATACATATTATCACCTTCTAATGTATCTTTAACAGTTAATTCTGCTAATGATTCATGTACATCTTTCATATCAGCAACTTGACAACGTACAGTATAAAATTCTTCTAATTTTCTTGATATATGTGGACAATCAAATGAAATAACAATATTAGTTAAAATACCACAAAATAAATCCCGTACAAGTTGTTTTAAATCATCAGACATTTCTTCTAATTTAGTAATTAAATCTGTAAAAAATTCAGTCATATCTTTTTGATCACCTGTATTTAATGATTGTAAACCATCCATTGTATAAACTTTACAAAAACTTTTTGGATTATATGAACGACGTTCACTTTCAAGTAAATAAGCAAACATACGTTTTAATTCATATAGAATTAAATCATGTTTATCACCTTTATTTGTATTTAATATAGCTGTACGTAATTCAGGTATCATATATAAATGTTGTAAACTTGTTGCAGCATAACATGTTGCACCTAAATTTGTTAAACCAACATAACCAGAATATGAACGTCCATCATCACGTGGCCAATAATCCCATATATATGGTTGTTGACGATCAATTGAATTATGTTGTTCAAGAAGTTTTTTTTGTAATTGTATAAAATTTTCACGATTAACTTTAATTAATTCATTAAGAAATTCATAAGATTTAGCACGTGTTAATAATGATTTACATTTTGGTACAAAACGATTTTCACTTGTTGGTAATTTAAATAAATATTTAAATACACGATCAATTAAATTAAATGTTAATTGTTTATATAATTGATTATTATTAAGATTAATTTGTTTAACATATAAATTATTATATTGTTTAACTATAGATGTTAATAAACAAAGTAAACCATATAAAACTTCATCTTCAATTAATTTATCACGTTGTGTTTCATATGGTATATGTTCATGAATAAAATTTATTAAAATTTCAATTAATTCATGATCAAATAATATTATTTGATTTGTTTGATTTATATTACATAATTTATTTTTATGAATTTTTATTTGTTTTATTTCATCATAATGCATACGATCAATAATTGATGTTAATAAATGAAAATATTCATGTGAAGATTGATTAAGAAATAATGAATGATTATCATATTTTGGTATTAATGTTGAGGAAATATTTAATGCTTGTAATGAATATGTTGAATTTGTTTCGAAATTTGTTTGATATAATGGTGATAATGTGGATGATGATGTAAATTTTAAAGCATATGGAATTAATTCAAGAAGATTTGTAAGTATTGGTACAAGACAAATACGTTCGACAGGTGTTTCATTTATTGATTCGATTGAAGATGAGATTGTTAATGTTTGAGCTGCTTTTTCTTCATCGATTGGACAACTACGTTGAGTTGGCATAGGTGGTGGTGGAGGAAAATCGGTTATTGGTTGAAGATTTAAGTCATCATTGGTTCCTAGAATGATTAAAAAGATATTTAGATATAAAAATATCTTGATTGAGTTAGTTTTTTTTTCAAGCAAAACGATGAATTGAAAAGATAATCTTTGATTACAGTGAAAGGATTTTTTGATAAATGAAAGCAAAATTATGAGTTAGAATGAGAATTTTGTGTGTTTTTTAGATGTCAACTTAGAAACTGTTTGGAACTTTTATTAATAGATCAGTTTATAGAATAGAAGCTACCCTGCAAAAAGTGCTATGTAATATTTTTTTGCTTTCTTGATAGAGGCTTTAAGAGAATGTCATGGTTCCTTTAAGAAACATTGATTTTTGAATTTCGACTTGAAACTGTACATAGAGACAGGCTTTGGTGAGAATAGCTTATTATAAAGATTTCAGATCTTGCCATTTTTTTCAATTCTAAGAAACATCTGTGATAAATGTACGCATTTCACGATGCTCAATATACACTGACACATCTGATGTTCCTATTTCAGAATAGAAGCAAATTAAAAGATTTGAAACTTTCGCAATAAACTCCTCTCGCTAAGATCTATCTCTTTGCAAAGTTTCAAAACGAAATTCGACAACCAGTTTTCTCGAGAGCAACCACTTTGTCAAAAGTTACTTCACTACTTTCAAACAAAAACACAGACAATTTATCTATGTCTACCGAATATTAGATACAATATAATTGTTCAAAATTATCTTGTTTACATTTTAGTTCGATTTCAATCAAACAAAATATTCAATAATGAATATCAAAAAATTCTTTAAACAATAAAAATCTCTACCGTTTTCGACATACATAAGCAATTACGAAAAACATTTGTATTATTCTTTTTCAAATAAATATAAATAAAAGTTTTTTGAAAATTTTTATATAAAAATCAAAAAGTTCATCTTAGTCTTTTACTCGTCTACAATCAAAACATAGGATTTTAAATATTTTACCTGAGGAAATATTACTATTATTATTATTTGAAACCATACATAATCGATAAATATTTAATTGAGCTTCACGTTTAAGTAAAGTATCATATGCATCGAGTAATAATGCTTTTAACCATATACTTAATTTTGGATGTTCAATAAATTTCGTACGTATATCATCGTATGAATGACATAATGTTATAAATAATGTCATTGATGTATGTAATAAATCCGTACGATTAGCAAATTGTAATAAAACAACAGGACAACATAAACGTGTACTTTTTGTAACAATTGATAATTGTATATCAATAAGTGTATCTAATAAAATTTCTTTATCTGTTAATGCAACATTTTCCCAATGTGGTTCATATATATGAAAATGTGATTGTTGATGAACAATTGGTGTTGATGATGAATTATCAATATTTGTTAAATCTGTTGATGATAATGCAGCAATTATAGCTGGTGTTGTTGTTTCACGGCGAGTCTATAAAATAAAAATAAAATATTATTTTTGTAAAGAATCAATAAAATTGAAAATGTACTTTTTTTCTTGTATTAACAGGTGTACGAGGTGAATGTTGTTCATCAATAGCTGTTGGTATTGTGGCTGGTGGTACTGATGATGGTGGTGGTGGAGGTTGTTGTTGTTGACCAGAAGATTGAATAGTAGGTGTAGGAATTTTTAATAGACAAGAACAAAGTATTTTAAGTGTATATAAAAGTGCATCAGGTAAACCTGAACACCATGAACGATCAATAGGTTCAGTAAAAGATGATTTTGAAATAAATAAATTATAAAGATATTTTAAACCACCTTTATTAACAAATATATCTTTATACGTTGGCATACGTCGTATAAGCATATCAATTATTTGTAATGAATATGTTAAACGAAATGGATCGGAACGTTGTAAACAATTTGCCCATTGTTCAGTATTATCATCATTATCAATAAATTCATTTAATTGTGATAAATTTTGAAATATACCACTATGTGTTGGAATAAGTAGAAGAATTTCCCATAAACGACTAACAGCTAAACGAGCTTCAGCATGCTAAAAGAAAAAGAAAATATATCAAATTAATTTAAAATTATTTATCCTTTTTCTCACAAAACAAAAAAAAAAGCAGATTAAGTCAAAGTTTTCTTCGATGCTATTTATTATAAAAAAATTTGTCATTATTTCTCTGAAGTAATTAACTTATTGATTCGTGTAAAACATGGGTCGAATATCATATTGTTAAGACGTATACGTTTTCTCAGTAGATATAAGTAAGCCGGTCTCGATTCTGCTGAAACTGTCGTAAATCTTAAGTATGTGCTTTGCTTCTTGAGAAATTCAATTTAAAAAAAAACGGTTTATCATAGGAGGACACAGTTATAGACAAAAACGTTCAGGTTGAAACTTTATGCTTCAGTTTTTTTCGAAAATCTATTACCGTGAGTAAAAACCTAATTAAAATAGCTGTAGGCTCAAATCTATACAAACTTTTCTTAGGTTCATCAAGATCTTACTCACAATTATAACATGACGTCCATTAATTGAATATATATGCTACGAAAATATATAAAAAATTTCTTTACCTCCGATGATGTTTCAATAAAGTTTTGTAATTGTGCAAGTATTGAAAAAAATTGGTCAATATATTTTAACAATATCATCATGGGCATTTTACATGGTATATAATTTTTTAAAAGACGTTCATCAATATTATATAAATCTTTTGTACGATTTCTTGTTGATGCATTTATTAATATTGTTTGATTATCTTTTATATTACATTCACTTAATGTTTTATCATCAATATCTCTATCAAGTTCTTGACCATTAGCTAAAACACGTATGGATGGTAAATTTGACATGTGAAGAAGATCAAATGATGATGATGATGATGATGATGAGATTGTTGATGATGATGATGATGAATTTGTTGAACTTAATAAAGGTAAATCATTTTTTTCAATTGTTAATAATGTTTGTGTTAAAACATTTGTCATCGGAGGTTTTAATGTACAATACCAACGTGTTAATTCCGCTCGTAAATCGCCAATAAATTCATTTGGATTCATTTTTAATATATATTTTTCTGTACCACCACTTGTTATTGGTGCATTACATATTAATTTAAGCACATTTGTATCACGTTCATCTGTTAATGTTAATTGTTTTACATGTGGTTTAAGTGATGATGATGAAAATAGATTATTATTATTATTATTATTTGTTTGTGATATATATTGATAAAGACGTATAACATATGAATAACGACGCAGAAATAATTCTAAATGTGTACGTAATAAAATTGATATACGATTAATTGTACGTAATGATGATAAATCATCAAGTGTATTTATACATTCATTTAAACAATTCATACAACGCGCTATGAATGGTTCTTCACGATCAAGTGTACCATCTTCATTTTGTATTTGATAACTATTTAATGTTTGTGCTGCTAATGTACTTACATTTTGATCTAATGCACGCATAGCAACATCACTAACATAATTTAATATTAAAAATTCAAATGTTTGAAAATCATGATATTGTTGGGTTAAATTTGTTGTTGTTGTTGATGATGATGATGCCTGTTGCTGTTGTTGTTGAAGTATATGTACCCAATTTGTACGACTTTGTTGAAGAATTTCTTGAATTAAGTTTAATTGTTGGCAACATACATGTTCAGGTTTTTGTGTTAAAAGCTAAAGAAACAAATATATATATATGTGACTAAAATGATTTTATGATAAGATAGAGAATGACAAACAAATATTGATCTTATATATTGAATAGGGGTAGCCCCATTTAGAGTCAGTTGAGTCTAAAGTTTTCGAACCTAGAAGCAATCCGACAGACTCTAGTCCTACTTGATGATTTCTCAGTGTGGCCTTTATAGTATCAATTACAATGATTTATATTTATATTTAATATAGAAGAGAGTAATTTGTATAATAATCATAATCAGATAAATCCAAAAGTTATCAAAACGCGTAGACACATGTTACATATACAACGCAAAAAAACGTAAGTTGTTTGTTTCTTAATGAATTTTGTCACATTAAATTTCTAATTGTAAATTGCATATTTAAGTGTTGTTCAAAATGTGTGTTTTAACAGTGATTGCTGACATATCATTTAGTTTAAGCTCAGTTATCATATTGATTCTGCTCAATAACGATTATTCGAATATGAGTTTATTAAATGACTTATCATGAATGAACTGAGAAATCATCAAATAAAACTGATTTAAAAGCAAACCATTCAATATAGAAGTTTGTTTTGCGATATGTGCAGTTTTTTTTTTTTCATTATAAAATTCAGTAATAACTTTTACATGAAGTATACAATTATTTTGCAGAAATCAAAAAAAAAATGATACCGATTGGGGGAGTACCCAATGGACCTAGTTCCTCTTTGACTCATTTACTAGAGTATATTGAGATAAGACAAAGCGTAATATGGCTCAAGTTGATGACATATTGCCAACGACTTAAGGATATTTTATTGAGATTAAAGTATGCCAAAAAAGTAGCATGACAAGTCTTAATCTAAAATTTTGTCCATCGAAACATTTAATAGTCATTATAATAAACCTGAAAGTTTCAATGATGAAAACGAATATCTCTTTCTCAAGATAATTAATTTCTATGTCGAGTGGATTATTATTATATTGCCTTCCCATAATCAACTGTTTTTGTTCTTCGAAAATTGAATACCTTGAGTAAAATATGTTCACTTTCGGTGAAACGTTCAGAACTCTCTAAAGACTATTACACTTATTTATAGTGGAGGACTGTGAGACCATCTTTTTTTTGGCACCACTCCCCATAGCAATTTTTTTTAGTTCCGACTTTGGTGCCCACCGGGACTGTTTTGTGGTTTCATAATCTATAGGCAAAATTTTAGATCAAAACTTTTGATTTTGTCTTTTTTTCAGAAATCTCTGACTCTGAGTAAAATGTCTTTAACTTCTCAGCAGTATGCCATGAACTCGAACCTTATCAGACCTCTGCTTATCTAAAAATATACTCGACTGAATGAGTAATGAATGAGTCAAAACTGAAGTGAAAACCTTGAATAGTTCTCTCGTTAATGCAAATAAACCATGAAAAATAGGCTACGTGTTCGTTTCTCGAGAATTAGTATTATATTCAAGTCTTCATTTCTACAAAACCGTGCTTATATAATTCTGCTCTACGCTGCACATCTCAAGCAACTGGCATGCCAATGATCTATGTGTTCTTTTTATATATATCACGGTGATTTCACGCTGTAAACCTGTTGCTCGTGACTCATTTTTCCACGTTCTTTATTTTTATGCGTTGTTTTAATTGCTTTCATCTTTCAAAAGTTACTCGTAAACAACATTATGTCGCTTTAGGTCCTATTAGAATTAGAAGGTTAAATAGACTGCAAATAATTAACATATTTAATCTATTCGTAAATATTAGAAAAAACATCTATTGAACGTAAAATCAACTTTTAGTATCACACTAGATATGAATACAGATTCAAAATATTAATGGTAGTAGAACAGAATTATATCTTTTAACCTTCATTAGTGAAATTTTCGAGAAATATTAAAAAAAATGTCTCTCTTTCTCTATCTATTTTCATACCTTTTCAGTAAGTAAATGTTTAAATGTTTCTAATGAAAGTGCATGTCCACCATCACGATTTTTCAATTGACTTAATAACCAATTATAAAGTTCTTCACGATTTGCTCCTGTTGAACCAGTTATCATTGTTAAACAATCCCATAATTTATCAGCTTGATTTTGTGTTAAATCTATTTACAAAAAAAAAATTATTCGAATGAATAAAAAAAACAAAATCTTGGTTTTTTTCTTTTTAATACTTACTAAATTCTTTTGGTGATGCTGATATTGAAAAAATAAATGATAAAAATTGAAAACGTACTGTTATTTCATTATGTATAGATATTAATGATGTATTTGCTTGTAAACGTTTTGTTAATTGTTCTAAATCATTAAAAAAAGTATTTAATACATGATATTTTTCTTCAAATAATAAAAATATATTTGTATTAGCACGTTGTTGATGTTGTTGAAATATTAAAAATAATTTTGGTAATAAACGTAATGATATTAAACTTGATGTTGATTTTTTTAAATTATCTAAACATGCTTGTATAAAATGTAATAATATACGTTTATCTTCAATTGAACCAAGAACTTGAATAAATAAACGTTCTGTTTCATTAAGTAAATTATCTGGTAAATGAGATGAATTATTTATTGTTTGATCTTGTAATAAATCCCATAGAAGTGTTTGACCAGGTAAAGATAAATTTGATATATTTATTTCATCATCGTCAATATTACCAGCTGTACTTGAACCATTTGTTGATTCAGTTGATGATGCTGTTGATGATGATGATGATGTATGATTACCAAGATTTGTTTCATTATCTTGTCGTTTTCTAGTTTGTTGATCAGTTGGAGTGGATGATGCTATATCAGATAATTGATGATTTATACGCATACGACGTGCTGTTGTTGGTTGTTGTTCAGATTCGCTCATATCTTCAAAATCAGCCATATTTTTTGCTGAACCTGTTCCACTAAGTACATCCGATACAGACGAATTAAAATCACCTTCTTCTTCTTCTTCATCATCATCATCGTCATCATCGTCGTCGATATTAGGACGAGGACTAGGAAAAATAAATACAAGATTTTATTCATACGGATAAGTTTGAAATGTTCGAAAAACAATCAATTATTTGATGAAATCAATATTGTATGGATAGGAAAGATATATAATGTTTGCAAGCAAACGATTTGAATTTCGTTTCTTAGATTTTTATTGACACAACATTTCAGGCAGAAATCTTAAAATTGATTTGGTTTTTGTTTTCAGAAGAAAACTCAATCTTCTTGTACTTGATAATTCATATTTAATAAATTATAGATATTCAAAAGAAATATACAAGTTCGTTGTCATATTCATGAAAATGAGGAACAATGGATAAACAGTCCCGTTTGGTACATATTATAAATTTTCGAGGAGTGAACATTGTGTCTAAAACTAAAATTCGTGTCTCGCGTTTTTTGTTTTTCGTTTACGAAATATCGGCGTAACAAGAAATTGTTTTCTATGCTGTTTTTCTTACCGTTTTTTCTTTGGTCCAATAGTATCTCTACAATCATAAATTTCAGTTTCCATTTCCGATGGAAGTGATCCAGCTTGTGATGCATCTTCAGCACTTTCTGGTGAACAAATCTAGCAAAAAAAAAATTTCAATAAAATTTTTTTTTGTCCTTTTGAAAATCAGTTGAAATTTTACTTTTTCTTGATATTTTTTTCTTGATGAATTTATTTCATGATCTGTATTATTTTCTTCATCATCTTGATGTTGACGAGTTTCTTTAACAATTTGTTGTTGTTGTTGCTGTTGTTGTTGTTGTGGTTGTTGTTTATTTTTACGATTAATTTGTTGTTTTAATGATGATTGTACAACAGTTGGTAAAACCATTCCACGAAGATCTTCATCAAATATTTCATTTTGATCATCATCCTCATCGTCAATATCCATTTGATCATCAGGTAAAACAAGTGTTTTAGAATTATTTATTATAAAACCTGAACCTGATGTTGGACGTTTTGTTGGTGTTGATAAATCTTCAGGTTTATACATCTGTATAAAAGAATCACTTTTTTGTTTCTCTTTGTGATTAATATAATCAAGTTTTTAATTACCTGACTTAAATTTGAATTCATATTTGTCATTGTTTCATCATCATCGGATTCTTCTTGATTAGCAGGTGTGCCTCGTTGAAATCGTTCACGATGTTGCTAAATAGAAAAACAATATTGTTTTCTTTTGTTCTATATTAAATTTAACATTTCTGTTTACCATTAATACTTCACGCGAAATTAAATGTGTTTCATTTTCCGATTCATCATCATCTTCTTCATCATTGCTCGATGTTGGTTCAGCTATAAAAGAAAAATTTAAAAAAAAAATTTCGAATTTCTTATTTTAATAATTAAACCTGTTCGATTAAATGGTGTTGTTCGTCGTACAGCTGCTGTTGTATTACGTAATTGTTCATCATTATTTTCATCATCATCTTCGTCATCTTCATCATCACTCCATTCATCACCAGGAGCATTTGTATTTGTTGTATCATCAGATTTTTTTTCCGAACGTAGAACAAATTCAGATGATGGATTTGATTTAAGAATATTTTGTGATGGAAATTCTTTACATTTATTAGCCATTAACTTAAGAACATTTTGTTCTGCTAAATTTTGTTGTTGAGGTGAACCAACAACAATAACTTCTTCAGTTGAATCTTCATCAATTGGACTGGTTTTAACTGATTGTTGTTGTTGTTGTTGTTGTTGTAATGGTTGTTTTTTCACAGCAATAGGACGTGGCATTGTCGGAGGAGATGAAGGAGATGTTTGACGAATTAGACGAGGAGCATTTTTATGTTGTACTCGTGCTAAAATCAAATTTTCGAAGGAATACATTCATAAAAATGTATGAGTAGATTCAATGAAACAATTTCTCACGAGGAAATGTATCTGACTAAAAATCTCCGTTTTTGATCATAGTGTGGATAGAAAATCTCGAGAGAGGATTTGTATTATTATGCCTTTCTTCTTGAGTAATGGGTATTTTATTAAACTTTGAACTTATTGCAGAATATTGTGGGACAAATCACAACAAGAAACTGTCGTCTAAAAGTTTTCGCAACAATAACTCTCATAATTCTTATGGTATTCTAAAAGTTGCAGCTTAAAAGGATGTTTCTCTTCTGGGATAGGCTGTTTGCGAAAAACATTACTTTCTCACAAGGGCTTCAATCATAACCTAGATTTCAGATAGATGATCCCGTAAGAAGTAATCGTCCGTTTGAAGTAACACTTTTTGAATATTATAAGAACCATAAAAGGTGTTGCTGGGAAGAATGTCAGACCAAAACTCTCCGTTTCGACGTGTCCCGTGATATTCTGTCGTAGGCTGACACTTTAAAAAACGACAATAACTCGAGATCTCATAATACGAATCTTTTCACGATTTTTATCTATACTATTAGCTCAAACCCAGATTATCAGTTGGATAGGTATTCTCACGGAGTATAAAAGTAACGAAGTGCATCAAAACTTTTCTATTAAAGGTCTATATGAGATTTAACAATGTTCTAATCTGGTTTTTTTTTTACGTTTTCTATTTCAAAACGGAAGACAATTTGTAAAAGATGCTCCAATCCTTATTGCTATCGATTTACATCTCTAAACATAGAAAGACGAAGTTGTTTCTCTAACCTCTATGTCGAATCATTGCAACATTTTTTGTTCTATCAATTCTTTTTAATGGTGATAATTGTTGTCGTTTTAAAGTTTTCTGTTTTCGTAAAATATTTTGCATATTTAATGAATTTCTTTGACGAAATTTTTGTTTCATTGCTAATTCTTGTTGTTTTTTATTTTGTATAATTGTATTTGATGAACGTATTAATTGACTCCAATATGATTTTGTTAATATACTTATTAATGTTAATGTTGATTCTGTATATTGTGTACGATCACTACGACCAATTAATTGTAATAAATGATTAAGTAAATGTATACTTAAATTTTTTTGTCCTAAATTCATTAATAAGTCTAATATATGTCGACTACAATGTGTTAATGATACACATGACCATATTAAATCAATATGTTCAACCGTTAAACGATTATTTGATGCTAAAAAAATTAATATAGTTAAACATTGTTTAAGTAATTCCGTATGTAAATTAGGTCCAAATAAGTAATCAATGATTTTATTATCAATAATCCAATTAGCTAATTTACGTTCATGATGATTATGTGATGAATATTCATCATTATCATCAGTTGAACTTGTTGATGATGATGATGCATCATTAGTTAATTTTTGTGTTGTTTCATCTTCACCATCTGATTCACTAACAGTAAATATTTCTTGTGTTGTATTCGTATGAGAACAACATGATGCTGCTGCAGCTGCAGCTGCTGCCATTGATTGATGACGACGATATTGTGTATAATCAAGACATTGTTGTATTTGATTTGTTATATGTGATAAACCAGTTAAACGTATTGTTAATGTTGAACATGTTAAATATTTCAATGCTAACGTTAACATTAAACGATCAAAATGATAACGTTGAAATTGTATTGTATGATGATGTTTTGTATTATATGGTGATAAAACACTTGTTGATGATGTTGAACGTTGTCGAAATGTTGTTGTTAAAAATAAATCTTTTAATGATGCATATAATAAATCATTCGTATTTTTTTGTCCACATAAACGTAATTCATTGTCAGATAATAAACACATATAACGTATTGCATGTGGACGAATTGGTAATAGAAAATTTTTTATAATATCTATATAAATAGAACAGTTTAGTCATATTGATCATGTAGATGAAGAATCTATCTGACGATCATCGCAATGGACCTGTCTCGTGTTCTAACATATGCTCATATGTAACATTGTGGAAGTCGTAATAGACCGCATGTTGTGCTATCTCAAAGTTCAAGGTGAACTGGAAGAACACTGAGCAAAGGACTTCACGCTGCTTATTGGATAAGAGAAAAGTAAAAAGCATACGAAGAACATCAGATAACTTCATTGATCGATATTGCTCAACATTATCAAATAAAACAAAATTTGTAAGAGATCGAAAAATGTCAAAATTATAATCTTAAGACTTCCTTATCGTTTTTTTACTGATACGCAGGATTGAATTTATATACATTGATGTTGATGTGATCGCCACTTATTTTAAATTTAATCAACAGTTTCAATAGGAAGAAAACCTTGCTTCCTACGAGAGAACTTATTTTAATTGATAAATCGTTTTTTAGTCGAGACTGCCCATTATGTAGAACTAAAAGAGCTATGGCTATGCTGAAAAGAGTTCGTGCTCTAGGTTATTGATACAAGCGTGTTGTACTTTTATGGTAGTTTCCAAATAGCTGCCATCGTCCTCAGGAAAAACTGATTTTCGAATTGACTTGCAACTTGACACGGAGACAATCCTTAACAAGAATAATTTCTTTTCAAAATTTAAAGATCCTTTCGTTGTTCCTATCTTAAGATACAACTATATTAAACCAATGTCTTTTACATCACTCATATTTAATTACAGGCTGATCTTTACAGAAAATTGCAACTCAAAATTTCAAAAAATCAGCTTTCCTAAGGAGATGTTATAGTGTAATTCACTTATGTTTAATGTTTTTGTCTTTTCCGTTCTGCTATCGTGCACATGACACATACTGTACATAAATATATGTATTATTATCTTCTGTCCTTCATCTTTCTTTTTTCTTCAGGTATTTTTCCCTTTCACACAATATTCGGGTTTTTCCCAGTTGGTTACTATACACAATGACTCTTTTAAGAAAAAAATAATGTTCCTATATTCAATCAAAACTGTCCCTAACAGGCTGCTACAGAATTCATTGAAATCCACTGTCAATTTTGTATTATCTCATCAGTAAAAATTAAAAATACGAATTCTTTTCAAAACTCATTTGAGTCTAAATGATGCACACTATTTCATGTTTTAATATTTACCTATATTTAAATGATGACGTAAATTAGTTAAAATAACAAATAATGCATGCGCAATTGATAATGGTAACATTCGAGTATTTTTAGCTGATTCAAATACTTGTCGTATAACAATTAAACCGCGATTTTCACAAAATGAACATATATGTCTATATAAATAAAGTGATACATGATGAGAATCATTATTTCCATTTGTATGATTTGATGATAAATTTAAATGACAATATGATGATAAAAATGTTTTAAAATCAGCTGATGCATGTTGCATTTGATAATAAGCAACATGATGTGCTAATGATGGATTACGATGCGCAGCTGAATATATTGGTAAATTAAGTGTAAAACAACGAGCTACACATAATAGTAAACGCTCTTTTTCTTCTAATGTCCATTGACGATATTGACGTTGTTGTTCTTGATCTGTTGTTGTTAATATACTACATATTTGTGTTGATGAATCTGATTCATTTAATTGATTACAAAAATCTTCATCATTGAAATTATCAGATACCGTAAATGTTTGTAATAAATTTATTATATATAATAATAACCATTCAACAAGAGAGGAAAAACGTTCTATTGTTGTTGCATCACGACATAAACATGCGCATCGACTGGAAGAAAATTTTAAATAGAATAAAAGAATGCATATTTAAACAAACAAAATTCCCACTAATATCATTAGTATAAAAAACAAAATAGTCTAAAAGTTTCCGAACAGTTGTTTTCAACTTCACAAAGTAGTTTAAATTCTGAGTGCGTCAGCTTGTTTTTCAAAAATCTCAACAAAAATATGATAATTTCTTTTTGAATGTTATTAGCAAGAAGACCCTGCTTGATGAACTTTGGATCGACCTTTATTTACAATTAACTAGTTATCTTACTGGTTATAAAAGAAGTTCGGTCGCTTTGCCAACTTGCCTGAATAGAGTAATGGATCAATATTGAATATGTGGTGTGTCATGATATATAACCAGGAAGAAAGAAAAATGAATAGAATGAATAGCATGACCTGTCAGACCTGACATTGGTGCTTGATGTATATTCTCAATAACATTTTTGCGGCTTGTGAGAAATACAAAACTCGTAGGATTACGTTCTTTTTGTTGTTCATCCTCCGCTGTGCAGAATGATATTTCTCAATTGTTTCAGTATATAGACATTAATTTGGAAAAAATTGTACATAGTGCCTGTTGTACTTGAAAACAATATGAACTTATTTCGAATGACAGAAGAACTATAATCGAAATACTCAAATTTAATTAAAAATACTCATCCTAACTCTGACTCATGTAAAGATAGCACATCTGTTTATGTTGTCATCTCTGGAATTGATATTAACACTCGAAATTCTTCTTTATAAACTACCGATTTTAAGTATTTGTATTTAATGTTCATATTATTCTGCGAGTTTCCTGTCAGTAGGGTACATAATTCTTATTACCGATTGAAAAAATGCATATACAAACTTACGCAAGAACTTGTACATCGTAATTTAATGCGAACACATAGATCTCGATTTTTTGTAACACCATAAACTCCTCATCTCAATGTATAACTACATCGTATTATTTAGTTTTTTTTTTCAATAATTTATAATCTTGTTTTAATCTNCGCTACTATCTGAAACTCGTCTCTATCTAAATGAACCCCTCCGCAGTGACTCACAAACTATTGTATAAGTTTCATTTAGATATTCATTGATTTTTTTCAATAAGAAAAAAAACTAATTTATCTCTAAAATTTTTTATTTACTTGTTGATTAAAAGTTAATAATGATGTTATTGTTCCATGTGTTGTTGTTGTCGGTGTTGTTTGTGCTGCTGATGCTAATTGTTGTTTAGATAAATTTAAAAAATACTTTCCTGTTCGATATGTTTGTCGAAATATTGTTGATGGTACAAGTGCAACCATTAATTGTGCAATTAATGTACGTACTTTTGTATATGTATTATATAATAAATATGGTTTTAACCATTGTCTTATATTACTATATATCCATCGATGTATTACTGATGATTTATTAACAACATTATTAAACCATTCAAATACTTGTGTTGGACATATATCAATTAATTTTCCAATACGTATAACAATTAATGATGCAAAATCACACCAATTCTTATCAGAACTCATCGTTAGTGACATTTGTTGTTATTGTTGTTGTTGTTGTTGATCATTTGTATTATCATTCGTGATATTATTTGGATATTGTTCAATTAAATAAGTTAAAACTTTAAATAAAGCTTGTATACTATTCATATCATTTTTATAATTAGTTATCCGTTGTGATAAAAGATTAACAATTTTATTAGTATAAACATCATTTTTATAATATATTAATTGTATAATATGTGCTGTAGCTTTTAAATTAATATTATCAAGAATTTGTTGTTGAATAAAAGCAAAATCATTTTCAATAAATAGATGTAAATCAAAATTTTCAAGATTTGAACGTGTACGTTCAGTTTCTAATAATAAAGCTATTAATGGAAACATTTTTTCGAATATACCTGGACAATTTAAATTATTATTTGTTGGTAAACGTATTGTATTTAATGGTATAATATCATCATCAATACCATTTGTTGTCATTAATAAATTCGTAGTTGATTGATTTTCATTATCTGAATTTGTATTTCCATCATCATTATTATTATTATTTGATGATGATTGTTTTGGTTGTCGACCACGATGTAACATATAAAATGTTATTAATTGTTGTATACATAAACAATCCAATAATAAATAACATTCATCAATACCATTACGAGCAAAATCATGAAGAAAAACAAAATATTCAGACATATAACGTATAGATAAACGTGCACCACTTTCACTTATTATTGATAAATATTTACGAATAAATTGTTGAACAACAAGAGAATCTTCATTTGATGAATCACTAAAAATATAATAGTCTAGTTTTTCTTTTTTTTTTTATGAAACTTAATATTTTCTCTTACCGAAATCGACTTTTATATAGAACATCAATGAGTACATGTGCAAACATATGACGTATTGTATGATTTGGACATCGAACAAGTACTTTAGTTAACCATGTATCATCTTGTGTCATATGTGCAAGAAACCAAACAGCAACTGGTTTAAAAGCTGTAAATTGTTTACATAAATATTCAACCCAACCAGTCATTGTTGGTTTATCTTTAGCATGTATATAAGTTTCAAAAACAAATGTTATTGCTAATTGTATTGGTAACATATCATAAGATTCAGTTGTTGATAAATTTTTATCGATTTATTCTTGTTGTTCATCTTGTTTTATTGTTGGTACTTGATGATGACAAAGTGTCCACATAAATGTAAAATAATGATGATCAAATAAATGTCTATCACGTACAAAACGTCGATTATCTTCCCATATCCAATCTGATATATCTTTTGGTATTGTATATACTATTGGATCTTTTAATTGTAATGTTGGTAGATTTGTTGTTATTGATGGTGATGATGGTGTATTAATACGTTCATAAAATAACATATAAGCTGAATGAGTTTTTTCAAATTGAAAATCAAGAAAACGATCAGAACCTTGATTATAACCTTTGGATGTTATTTCACCATCAAAACATTCATTAACTATTTGTGATGGATCAAATTGTTTAACTTCAGCATCATTAAATAAATACCAACGATGTTGTTGACATTGTTGTTGATTATCTAATAAAATATCTGAATTCGTCGAAAAATTATTATCATTTGAACGTTTAACACGTTCACGTATAAATGAATAATAATGACCACCTTCAGCTGTATCTGTATGAACCGTAACACCAATTAATTCAAATAAATGTGATTCATTATCCGATGATGGAGAACATGGATATTTATTTGAACTAAGAAAAAAAAAGTAAATTATACTCTTCGAATTCATATTATCAAAATAGACAAACAAATCCGACTATCTATATTGAAATAATTTAGAAAGGATTTCATCTCTCTTTTCTACATTAGAATGAAGAGGTTTTCTTTGATTTCTCTGGGAGAAAACGGACGTTCCTATCCTAAACATATACATTTATTTTCAAATATTATCTTCATACTTTTCATTATCTTTATCATCATAATCATCTTGATTATCATTACTAATTAATTTATTTCTATCAATTAAATTTGTTACCATATATCCACTCATATCTAATTGCATAGGAAATTGAAAAAGTCTATTAATTTTTTCACGTTGCATTGTAACCATATTAAATGCATATCTCATTGTATTTAAACATAAAATTTTTGGTAATTTTCGAAAACAAACACGTTTTTCTGCTCAAACTTTTTTCGAACATTTTGAACATGTATACATATTATCACCTTCTAATGTATCTTTAACTGTTAATTCAGCTAATGATTCATGTACATCTTTCATATCAGTAACTTGACAACGTACTGTATAAAATTCTTCTAATTTTCTTGATATATGTGGACAATCAAATGAAATAACAATATTTGTTAAAATTCCACAAAATAAATCTCGTACAAGTTGTTTTAAATCATCGGACATTTCTTCTAATTTTTTTATTGAATCAGTAAAAAATTCTGTCATATCTTTTTGATCACCTGTATTCAATTGTAAACCATCCATTGTATAAACTTTACAAAAACTTTTTGGATTATATGAACGACGTTCACTTTCAAGTAAATAAGCAAACATACGTTTTAATTCATAAAGAATTAAATCATGTTTATCACCTTTAGTTGTATTTAATATAGTTGTACGTAATTCAGGTATCATATATAAATGTTGTAAACTTGTTGATGCATAACATGTTGCACCTAAATTTGTTAAACCAACATAACCTGAATATGAACGTCCATCATCACGTGGCCAATAATCCCATATATATGGTTGTTGACGATCAATTGAATTATGTTGTTCGAGAAGTTTCTTTTGTAATTGTATAAAATTTTCTCGATTAACTTTAATTAATTCATTAAGAAATTCATAAGATTTAGCATGTGTTAATAATGATTTATATTTTGGTACGAGACGATTTTCACTTGTAGGTAATTCAAATAAATATTTAAATACACGATCAATTAAATTAAATGTTAATTGTTTATATAATTGATTATTATTAATATAAATTTGTTTAATATATAAATTATTATATTGTTTAACAATTGATGTTAATAAACAAAGTAAACCATATAAAACTTCATCTTCAATTAATTTATCACGTTGTGTTTCATTAAGTATATGTTCATCAATAAAATTTATTAATATTTCAATTAATTCATGATCAAATAAAATAATATCATCGGTTTGATTTGTATTACATAATTTATTTTTATGAATTTTTATTTGTTTTATTTCATCATAATGCATACGATCAATAATTGATGTTAATAAATGAAAATATTCATGAGATGATTGATTAAGAAATAATGAATGATTATCATATTTAGGTATTAATACAGATGATATATTTAATGTTTGTAAGGAATATGATGAATTTGTTTCGAGATTTGTTTGAGATAATGATGATGACGATGAAGTAAATTTTAAAGCATATGGAATTAATTCAAGAAGATTTGTAAGAATTGGTACAAGACAAATACGTTCAACAGGTGTTTCATTAATTGATTCAATTGTAGATGAGATTGTTAAGGTTTGTGCTGCTTTTTCTTCATCAATTGGACAACTACGTTGTGTTGGCATCGGAGGTGGAGGAGGAAAATCAGTTATCGGTTGAAGATTTAAGTCATCAGCCGTTCCTAAAATGATTTCAAAAAGAAATATTACAAATTCCGATGAGAATTTCGTATGTTTTTTGTTTTTGTTTTACAAGTATATTGAAATAGCTTACCTGATGAATTATTATTATTATTACTTGAAACCATACATAAACGAAAAATATTTGATTGAGCTTCACGTTTAAGTAAAGAATCATATGCATCGAGTAATAATGTTTTTAACCATAAACTTAATTTTGGATGTTCAATAAATTTTGTACGTATATCATCATATGAAGGACATAATGTTATAAATAATGTCATTGATGTATGTAATAAATCTGTACGATTAGCAAATTGTAATAAAACAACAGGACAACATAAACGTGTACTTTTCGTAACAATCGATAATTGTACATCGATAAGTGTATCTAATAAAATATCTTTATCTGTTAATGCCATATTTTCCCAATGTGGTTCATATATAGAAAAATGACATTGTTGATGAACAATTGGTGTTGATGATGAATTATCTATATTTGTTAAATCTGTTGCTGATAGTGCAGCAATTATAGCTGGTGTTGTTGTTTCACGACAAGTCTATAATAGTTAAATGAACATATTATTTTTCTAATAAAAAAAAAAAAAATTTTACTTTTTTTTCTTGTATTACCTGGTGTACGAGGTGAATGTTGTTCATCAACAGCTGTTGGTATTATTGTTGGTGGTGGTGCTGATGATGGTGGTGGTGGAGGTTGTTGTTGTTGTTGTTGACCAGATGATTGAATCGTAGGCATAGGAATTTTTAATAGACAAGAACAAAGTATTTTAAGTGTATATAAAAGTGTATCAGGTAAACCTGAACACCATGAACGATCAATAGGTTCAGTAAAAAATGATTTTGAAATAAATAAATTATAAAGATATTTTAAACCTCCTTTACTAACAAATATATCTTTATATGCTGGCATACGTCGTATAAGCATATCAATTATTTGTAATGAATATGTTAAACGAAATGGATCGGAACGTTGTAAACAATTAGTCCATTGTTCTGTATTATCATCATTTTCATTAAATTCATTTAATTGTGCTAGATTTTGTAATATACCACTATGTGTTGGAATAAGTAGAAGAATTTCCCATAGTCGACTAACAGCTAAACGAGCTTCAGCATGCTAGAAAAAAAAACAAAGACAATGCATTGAATAGAATAGATCGAATTAATTGAAATCAATTTGTTTACCTCCGATGATATTTCAATATAGTTTTGTAATTGTGCAAGAATGGAAAAAAATTGTTCAATATATTTTAATAATAACATCATGGGCATTTTATGTGGTATATAATTTTTTAATAGACGTTCATCAATATTATATAAATCTTTAGTACGATTTCTTGTTGATGCATTTATTAATATAGTTTGATTATCTTTTATATTGCATTCACTTAATGTTTTATCATCAATATCTCTATCAAGTTCTTATCCAATTCATTAGCTAAAGCACATATTGATGGTAAATTTGACATATGCAAAAGATCAAATGATGAGGATGTTGATGTTATAGTTGATGATGAATTTGTTGAATTTAATAAAGGTAAATCATTTTTTTCAATTGTTAATAATGTTTGTGTTAAAACATTTGTCGTTGGAGGTTTTAATGTACAATATCATCGTGTTAATTCAGCTCGTAAATCACCAATAAATTCATTCGGACTCATTTTTAATATATATTTTTCTGTACTACCACTTATTATTGGTGCATTACATACTAATCTAAGCATATTTATATCACGTTTATCGAATGATGTTAATTGTTTAACATGAGGTTTAAGTGATGATGATGATGATGATGAAAATATAGTATTATTATTATTGTTATTATTTGTTTGTGATATATATATTGATAAAGATGTATAACATATGAATAACGACGCATAAATAATTCGAGATGTGTAGGTAATAAAACTGATATACGATTAATTGTACGTAATGATGATAAATCATCAAGTGTATTTATACATTCATTTAAACAATTAATACAACGTCCTATAAATGGTTCTTCACGATCAAGTGTACCATCTTCATTTTGTATTTGATAACTATTTAATGTTTGTGCTGCTAATGTACTTACATTTTGATTTAATGCACGCATAGCAACATCACTAACATAATTTAATATTAATAATTCAAATATTTGAAAATCATTATATTGTTGTGTTAGATTTGTTGTTGATGATGATGTTTGTTGCTGTTGCTATTGTTGTTGAAGTATATGTACCCAATTGGAACGACTTTGTTGAAGAATTTCTTGAATTAAATTTAATTGTTGACAACATACATGTTCAGGTTTTTGTGTTAAAACCTATAGAAATGAAAGTAGAGTATTAGTCAAATATTTATTTTATATATTTTATAGGGATAGTTCCATCTGATAGTCCTAATAATATTACTGACCATTATTTATAGTTCATATAAAACAGACTAGTTTCTATAATCAGATAAATCTGAAAGTTATATCAAAATACCTAGAATTATTATTTGTACAAAGAACAAATTGAGTTCGGTATTTCCAATCGTAAATTACATGTTCAGTGTCATTCACAATAGGTTTATCTTTATAGCAATCATTGACATATCGTTTTAGTTAAGGTTGAATTATTATACTGATTATGATAGGAAAGTATCCAAAGTGCTTAGTTCCATTTTAACACACTTAGTAGAGCATATTGAGATAAGGCAAAGCCTAATATAGTTCAAGGTCATGACATCATACCGAGAAAATAACGATATTTTACTGAGAACAAACTCTAGAACAACAAATGTTTATGAAATCTTTGTTCGCAGATAGATTTAGGATAATTAAGTTCTAAGTCAAATGGATTTTTATTTTCATTTTTGATAATTAAAAATAAACTTATTTAAGTTCAGCTCTAGTATTCATCGAAACCGAAACTCTGATTATTTTGCACTTCCGTAATATCAAAGTAAAATTTCCAAAACGAAAGTGTAAAAAATTAATTGATTCTCTCATAAATCAACAATAACATTTGAGCTATAATTCGAAAAACACTTTACTCTTGACATTTTATAAAAGTCGCATACTCATGACCTACTTTTTCTTTTCATATATCAAGACGATCTGACATTGCAAATGTGTCAGTCATGACTCATGTTATAATCGTCTTCTATATTTATGCATTGTTTCAATTACTTTCGTCCTTCAAAAATTATTCCTAAAAAAATTTCTATTGCTCTAGGTCGTAGTCTAAGTAGATAATAGGTAAAAAAAAAAAAAAGAGCACCTATTGAACACAAAATCAATCTCCAGTATCGAATAGAGAAAGAGAAAATATCTGAACCGTATGTTGATACCTTTTCTGTAAGTAAATATTTAAATGTTTCTAATGAAAGTGCATGTCCACCATCACGATTTTTCAATTGACTTAATAACCAATTATAAAGTTCTTCACGATTTGCTCCTGTTGTACCAGTTATTGTTGTTAAACAATCCCATAATTTATCAGCTTGATTTTGTGTTAAATCTATTTTTAAATAGCAAAGAAAAAAATCTTTTCATTTTTCTCTTATAAATACTTACTAAATTCTTTTGGTGATGCTGTTATTGAAAAAATAAATGATAAAAATTGAAAACGTACAGTTATTTCATTATGTATAGATATTAATGATGTATTTGGTTGTAAACGTTTAGTTAATTGTTCTAAATCATTAAAAATTCCATTTAATACATGATATTTTTCTTCAAATAATAAAAATATATTGGTATTAGCACGTTGTTGATGTTGTTAAAATATTAAAAATAATTTAGATAATAAACGTAATGATATTAAACTTGATGTTGATTTTTTTAAATTATCTAAACATGCTTGTATAAAATGTAATAATATACGTTTATCTTCAATTGAACCAAGTACTTGACTAAATAAACGTTCAATTTCATTAAGTAAATTTTCTGGTAAATGAGATGAATTATTAGTTGATTGATCTTGTAATAAATCCCATAGAAGTGTTTGACCAGGTAAAGATAAATTTGATATATTTATTTCATCATCATCAATATTACCCGTTGTACTTGAATCATTTGTTGATTCGGTTGATGATGCTGTTGATGATGTATGATTACTAAGATTTGTATCATTATCTTGTCGTTTTCGATTTTGTTGATGAATTGGTGTTGATGATCCTATATCAGATAATTGATGATTTATACGCATACGACGTGCTGATGTTGGTTGTTGTTCGCTTTCACTCATATCTTCAAAATCAGTCATATTTTTTGCTGAACCTGTTCCACTGAGTACATCTGATACAGATGAATTAAAATCACCTTCTTCTTCTTCATCGTCATCATCATCACCACCGTCGATATTTGGACGAGAACTAGAAACAATTGAATAAAATATTCTTAGCTTAGATGTTTTTTTTTATGAAACAATTTTAAGCAAATATTTATTTTATTTTATTTCTACTTAGGTCAAGAAGTACGGATCGGTTCTCTGCCAAAATTATCGGAAAAAAATTCGAATAATTCCCAACCGGAATACTACTTCCATGTTCCGGGAATCGATTCGCCGTGAGAATGAAGAATCATTTCTTTCTTACCGTTTTTTCTTTGATCCCATAGCATCTCTACAATCATAAATTTCAGTTTCCATTTCCGATGGAAGTGATCCAACTTGTGATGCATCTTCAGCACTTTCAGGTGAACAAATCTAATAGAAAAAAACAGCAACATAAAATGAATTTGTGTTTTTTTAATTTTGAAAAACGAATAAAATTTCTACTTTTTCTTGATATTTTTTTCTTGATGAATTTATTTCATGATCTGTATTATTTTCTTCATCATCTTGATTCGGACGAGTTTCTTCAATAATTTGTTGTTGTTGTTGTTGTTGTTGTTGTTTATTTTTACGATTAATTTGTTGTTTTAATGATGATTGTACAACAGTTGGTAAAACCATTCTACGAAGATCTTCATCAAATATTTCATTTTGATCATCATCATCATCATCAATATCCATTTAATCATCTGGTAAAACAAGTGTTTTAGAATTATTTATTATAAAACCTGAGCCTGATGTTGGACGTTTTGTTGGTATTGATAAATCTTCTGGTTTATACATCTGTAGAAAAATCTTTTTGGAATTTTTCTTCAATAAAAAATCGAAGTTTTTCTCTATTTTACCTGACTTATATTTGGATTCATATTTGTCATTGTTTCATCATCATCAGATTCTTCTTGATTAGCAGATGTTCCACGTTGAAATCGTTCACGATGTTGCTAAATACAAAAAAAAACAACGAATTCTTTTGTTTTTCTTTTCAATTCTTTTTTTTCTTTAGTTTGAAATTTTTCATTACCATTAATACTTCTCGTGAAATTAAATGTGTTTCATTTTCTGATTCATCATCATCTTCTTCATCATTAGTCGATGTTGGTTCAGCTAGAAAATCAAATATTTATATATATATATAAACAATAGAATTTATCTTTCGATTAATAAACCTGTTCGATTGAATGTGGTGTTGTTCATCGTACAGCTGCTGCTGCATTACGTAATTGTTCATCATTATTTTCATCCTCATCTTCATCGTCTTCATCATCACTCCATTCATCACCAGATGGATTTGTATTTGGTGTATCATCGGACTTTTTTTCGAACATAGAGCATATCCAGACGATGGATTTGATTTAAGAATATTTTGTGATGGAAATTCTTTACATTTATTAGCCATTAATTTTAAAACATTTTGTTCAGTTAAAATTGGTTGTTGAGGTGAACTAACAACAATAACTTTTTCAGCTGAATCTTTATTCATAGGACCAGTTTTAACTGTTTGTTGTTGTTATTGTAATAGTTGTTTTTTAACAGCAATCGGTCGTGGCATTGTTGAAGGTGATGAAGGAGATGTTTGCCGCATTAAATGAGGAGTATTTTTATGTTGAATTCATGCTAAAATGAAGTTTTGAAATCAATACATTCAGAAATATATATATCAATGGATCAAACTCAAATATTTTCATACCAGGAAATCCAATAGACTAATGTTCATAGTATGAATATAAAATTTGAAGAGGTTTCCTTTTCCAGAAAGCCTTTTTTCTGGAAGTGTCAAAGTCTGAAGATACTGAAAGAAATGACTTATCGATATCCATAACAATATTGATTCAAAGTATTTTTCTGAAATCTAATTTTTCTTAACATTATTTCCGACAAATACCTAGATTAATCAAAATCTCATCGGTTCTATCCTAGCAGCAATGTTCCTATCGATTTTCTAAAGTTTTCTATTTTAAAACGAAAGAAAATTCGGGAAAGTTCTTTAAATCATCATTACTATCGATTCATACTTCTAAATAATGAAATTGAAAGAAGTTTTTGTTTTCTAACCTCTATGTCGAATTAATGCAACATTTTTCAATCGATCAATCCTTTTCAATGGTGATAATTGTTGTCGTTTTAATGTTTTTTTTTTTCGTAGAATATTTTGCATATTTAATCAATTACGTTGACGAAATTTTTCTTTCACTTTTAATTCTTGTTATTTTTTATTTTGCATAATTGTATTTGATGAACGTATTAATTGACTCCAATAAGATTTTGTTAATATACTTATTAATGTTAATGTTGATTCAGTATATTGTGCACGATCACTACGACCAATTAATTATAATAAATGACTAAGTAGATGTATACTTAAATTTTTTTGTCCTAAATTCATTAATAAATCTAATATATGTCGACTACAATGTGTTAATGATACACATGACCATATTAAATCAATATGTTTAACAGTTAAAAGATTATTTGATGCTAAAAAAATTAATATAGTTAAACATTGTTTAAGTAATTCTGTATGTAGATTAGGTCCAAATAAATAATCAATAATTTTATTCTCAATAATCCAATTAGCTAATTTACGTTCATGATGATTATGTGATGAATATTCATCATTATCATTCGTTGAACTTGTTGCTGATGCATCATTAGTTAATTTTTGTGTTGTATCATCTTCACCATCGGATTTACTAACAGTAAATATTTCTTGTGTTGTATTTGGATGTGAACAACATGACATGATGCGGCTGCTGCTGACGCTGCTGCCATCGATTGATGACGACGATATTGTGTATAATCAAGACATTGTTGAATTTGATTTGTTATATGTGATAGACCAGTTAAACGTATTGTTAATGTTGAACATGTTAAATATTTTAATGCTAATGTTAACATTAAATGATCAAAATGATAACGTTGAAATTGTATTGTATGATGATGTTTTGTATTATATGGTGATATAACACCTGTTGATGATGTTGAACGTTGTCGAAATGTTGTTGTTAAATATAAATCTTTTAATGATGCATATAATAAATCATTGGTATTTTTTTTGTCCACATAAACGTAATTCATTATCAGATAATAAACACATATAACGTATGGCATGTGAACGAATTGGTAATAGAAAATTTTTTATAATATCTATATAAAATAGAAAAGTTTATTTATATTAATTATGGAAATGAAATATCTAATTAACAAAGAATTATCTTCTATTCTAGCATATTCTTAGATGTAACGTTGTGTGGAAGTTTTAATGGAACGTATGTTCTGCTATCTATAAGTTCAAGGTAAAGACTTCATGCTGTGTATGCGATAAAAGTGTACGAAGATTATTAGATAACTTTAGCGATCTATATTACTCGACGTTATCAAGAAAGGCTTGATGAATAAAGTAAAAGTTATGAAGGATAAGATTATAGAAAACATAAGTATTTGAAAATAATCTGAATATGATCGTGTTGTTTATTAGAAGTCTTCTTTTTTTTTTTCATTTAATTAATAGTTTTAACAGGAAGAAAATCTTAATCTTTATAGGAAAGCTATTTTCCAATTCATAGATCGTCTTTCAATGAAGACTATGCTAATTAATTAGAATGAAAGAAGCTATAGTCATCATGAAAATATATTAGTTTGAAACTTGATCTAGAAATGATGCTTAATAAGAAGTCTTTTTTTCAAAACTTTGAGATCTCTTCTACGAGACCTATAATAGTATATTTCACTTATACTTGATGGTTTTTTTTTTACTCTGCTTTGCTACTATTTACAAATATTGTACATGTAAACGTTTGTGTTCTTTTGTTCTGTCCTTCACCAGGTGCTTTTCCTCCTCCCATTACATTAGGGCTTTTCCCCTATTCTTTGAAGTACACGGTGACACAATTCATTGAAAATCTCTTATGAATTTGTATCATTTTCTTAATAATAAGCTAAGAACTCGAATTCTTTTCGTATTTACCTATATTTAAATGATGACGTAAATTTGTTAAAATAACAAATAATGCATGTGCAATTGATAATAGTAACATTCGTGTATTTTTAGCTGATTCAAATACTTGTCGTATAACAATAAGACCACGATTTTCACAAAATGCGCATATATGTCTATATAAATAAAGTTATACATGATGAGAATCATTATTACCATTATTATGATTTGATGATAAATTTAAATGACAATAGGATGATAAAAATGTTTTAAAATCAGCTTATGCATGTTGCATTTGATAATAAGCAACATGATGTGCTAATGATAGATTACGATGTGCAACCGAATATATTGGTAAATTAAGTGTAAAACAACGAGCTACACATAATAATAAACGTTCTTTTTCTTCTAATGTCTATTGACGATATTGACGTTGTTGTTCTTGATCTGTTGTTGTTAATATACTACATATTTGTGTTGATGTATCCTGATTCATTGAATTGATTAGAAAAATCTTCATCATTTAAATTATCAGATACTGTAAATGTTTGTAATAAATTTATTACATATAATAATAACCATTCAACAAGTGACGAAAAACGTTCTATTGTTGTCGAATCATGACATAAACATGCACATCGACTAGAAGAAAATTATAAATAGAATAGAAAAATCTCGATTAAAATAAACAAATAATTTTTTCTCAATCATATCATTCAATGAAATCTCAAAACTCTTTACAAAAAAATTATAATAGTATTTAATACAAGGGGGAATCAGCAGAGACTTCAGCCGTGAAGTCTCATGAAGTCTTGTAAGTCTTTTGAAGTCTTCTGAAGTCTCTTGAAGTCTTCTGAAGTCTCTTGAAGTCTTTTGAAGTCTTATGAATTATCATAAAGTCTCATAAAGTCTCNCATTGGTGCTTGATGTATATTCTCAATAACATTTTTGCGGCTTGTGAGAAATACAAAACTCGTAGGATTACTTTCTTTTTGTTGTTCATCTTCCGCTGTGCAAAATGATATTTCTCAATTGTTTCAATATATAGACATTAATTTGGAAAAAATTATACATAGCGCCTGTTGTACTTGAAAACAATATGGACTTCTTTCGAATGGTAGAAGAACTATAATCGAAATACTCAAATTTAATTAAAAATACTCATCCTAACTCTGACTCATGTAAAGATAGCACATCTGTTTATGTTGTCAACTCTGGAATTGATATTAACACTCGAAATTCTTCTTTATAAACTACCGATTTTAAGTATTTGTATTTAATGTTCATATTATTCCGCGAGTTTCCTGTCAGTAGGGTACATAATTCTTATTACCGATTGAAAAAATGCATATACAAACTTACGCAAGAACTTGTACATCGTAATTTAATGCGAACACATAGATCTCGATTTTTTGTAACACCATAAACTCCTCATCTCAATGTATAACTACATCGTATTATTTAGTTTTTTTTTCAATAATTTATAATCTTGTTTTAATCTAAGAAAAATTTTTTCTTATTATCAATGAATAACTTACGTTTGAGGCCAATTACTAACAAATGAAACAAAAGTACAAATGTCATCCTTTTGAAGATCAATTGCTTCAATTAATTCCAATGAAGAATCTAAATAGAAAAATAGATTGTATTCGAATAAAAACAAATAATCATTTTTTCTTTACATTTCTCCAGTATTGGTAACAATGTGCTGCAAAGAGCACATGGTGGTTGCATTGATATTTTTCTATAAATATAACGAAAAATTATATGTACATATATTAGAAGAATATTCTGGAAATAAAATAATGAGAATCGATAATTTTCCATCTGGAATGATTTTGTTATATTCTACCTTAAAATTTATCTTTAAAAATTTCAATAGTCTTGAAAAAAAAACTTTATGTGAATTAACTAATCGAAATAATGTACGTTGAGTTTATATAATCGTCTTAAAAGTTGACAATATTTGTTTGTTGAATAGACAAAGAAACTCACAATTGAACAACGTTATCTGAGAAAACGGTAAACTATATACCAAGAATATAAATTATTCATTTGTTAATTATTAACCATTCAAATTTCAAATTTCAATGAGGGACAAGTTTATTTTATTACATTATCTATTTGTTTACATTCAAACAGAATTTTACTCGTTTTTTTCATGATTTTATTTTATTTTTTATATAGAAAATATTAATAATAATCTTATTGAATAGAATGAGCGACATCTATAAGCGCGACTTAAATGAGGATTTTGAATTTTTCGTTAGTTATCAGAAAAGATCTTTTTAAAATGATGATTAGTACACGTCTATCATCACGTTCATTTCAATCTATGATAAATGATGAAACTTTATGTGATGATTTAACAACATTAAATCAAAATTCATCATCATCAATGGTATATCGTACATTAAATATTCATTGTATTAGTCAAGAATATATATTTCGAAGTAAATTTTCTGTTTTTCGGGAAAATTTTTTCATTGATTTAAAATTTCTTATTCGTTTGTTTTTATTTTTGTAATTAAGAAGAAAATTCTTCGCAAGTAAGTAAAACACAATCAATTGAAGAAGAAGAAAAATTAACATGTGAACATACAAAAAATGAACACGATTATTCCGAATCATTAGAAAATCTTCTTAATTTAACACCAAGAAATATTACAATTATTGAATTAATTACATCAGAACAACGATTTGTAAACGATATGAAAAATATTTTAAAAGTAAACTATCATTTATTTCAAATGTTTACGGTCTATCAAGATCCTCTTTTTTATCTTTTATTATCATTCTAATTCTAACCTGGGTAATAAATAATAAATATTTGAACTTTTATTTTCCCAGTAAATGAGCAAAATTTTAATAAATTGCTTACAGCTTTGGAAAAAAATCATTTATCTGTTTTGAATTTTTCAAATCACACTGGGATCTACCTTATTCAGGAAGTCTGTACTCAAGAGTGATTCATTCCTTGAAACAATTTCTTTGTCGGTGCTATTCTATTTTTGACATAGTTCTTTACTTTTTCAATAAAAATTACAATATATATATATATATATGTATTTGGCATTAAAAAGATGCAACGAACTGTACTTAGAGAATGAATCTTACTATGATAGATCGACCACCTTTCCACATGCTTAACATTTACTTATCAAGTTTTAAACGAAAAACAAATAGTGTGGGATGTGAATGTAGAGAAGAGCCACACCCACATCCTCATAGACAAATTTTTCAAAAAACCTCTTCGAATCAGTAAAAACGATAATCGACCTATTCCAAAAACAATGAGAGACGTTCATTCTTAGTGAACTATCTAATAATTTTCAGGTCTTAAGAATACTCAATGCTCCCATGAAAGAAAAACAATCAAACTGGATTGTTGTATTAAAACATTTGTCATTTGCATTGTTTCAAAGAGCGTAAGACGTTAAATCTTAAATATTGATATTCGTCCGTTTATTTTCAACAACAATTTCATTTGACCGAAATAGAAAAACATGGAATCTATTTCGAAAAAAGATCTCGTTTTATTTCGACTGTAAATTAACTGGCACAAGAGCTCAAATTTTTCTAGATATGTGCGCTTTAGATGATATTGACAATATTATTCGTTTAAACTTACTCTTAAACAATTTTCGTGTATCTACACAACGAGTCTTACGATGAGCAAAGGAATTTGAGCAATATCTCAGTTAATTAGCAAAGACCAAATAAAAAAAAACGTACTGTCGAAAATCTGATTTGTTGTACATATTTTTTATTAGATATTACCAACTAAAACAGCATGAATCATATATCTCTCATACTGAACCTTGCTTATTAATATTCACATACACTGGAATGCGGTACTTCGTTTTCTTTTGTTTACAGCGTATCGAATTGGGACTTTTACTTTATTTTTCATTCCTTCAATGTGAGTGAACCTTTTCCCAAGATTATTTCAATCTCGTCCTATCCAAATTCTATTCAGTTTCTTTGATATTTCATTTACCTATATAATGATATCAAGAGACTTTTATCGTATTTTTTAGACATATATAACACCAATGTTGGAAAGCAATATTTTATCATCATCTCATATAGATGCACTTTTTCTTAATTGGCCAAGTTTAACGCGTACTCATGAAAAACTTGCTAAGTAAGACTAACTATCATACTTCCATTCTATAGATTTATAATCTATATTATATAGTGAATTATTAACTGCTTTGAAAATGGAAGGTGAACAAATATCTATTGGAAAAATTTTATGTGAATTCGTAAGTAAAATTATACTTATTGTCATTATTATGTGAAACATGATCTAAAAGATTTGCTCTTACCTTTTAGCTCACAGACTGTGACTGACACTGTTGACACATTATCTAGAGTTGTATATCATTAATTGATTAATGGAAATAGCTTTAAAAAAAACATTCATTTTTCTTTTTTGCACTCAAGTTTTTACAAATGTGCAAGAGCAAATATTGTGTTATACTTATTTATATCTTTTAGACTTCTTAGAGATAAATATATAGTACTTCTATATATAGCGCGTAAAAAAAGAAGTAATTTATTCATCAATTGATTACTAAATTGTAAATCTTGCATTTTCTAACTCAGCTTTTAAATCGAACATTTCTCTCCTAACAACGATCCAAATCGATATTATGACTTTTACAAAAACATATAGGATAATAATTTAGCTCGAATAATACAATTTAAATTGTACTTTTCAAAAAAGCAAATAAAACATACCTCAGTTAAAGAAATAATAAAAATATGGACAAATCCAGTAAAACAAAATTAATAGTTCTTCAAACAATACTGTTTGATTATTTTTATAATAGCAAGCAAACTTGTTTTAAACATATGATTATACTTTATGGACTACTATCTTATTATATGTTTGGAAAATTAAGTAAAAGTATGTTGACGAAATATGTTTCAAAGATAGATAGAATACAATAATCTCCATATGATTAGTAATATCGTGTTTCACCTATAAATCTCACAGGGATTACGCTAATAACTTTTGTTTTAAAATAGATTCCTCAATTAGTTAGTGAATATGAAATTTACTTTCGTTTTCATCCAACTGCAATGAAATGTTTTCGTGAACAATTTAATATATCTTCAAAATTTCGTGCTTTTATGCAGGTTATATAAAACACCCAATTATTCTTTATCATCTCATCTAGATTTTGATTATTTTTTTTTCTTAGAAAACAAAGCAACAAAGTTATGGAATAGGTACAATGGGTGATGCAAATATTTTAACATTACCATTACAACGTATTGCTAAATATCCATTTATGATCTATCAAGTATTAATAATAAATATACGAAAATGAAAACTTATTTTATATTTTAATAGATTTTAAAAAATACATCAGATAATTATCATGATCATAATCAATTACATAATTCATTAAAAAAAGCAAATGAATTACGTGAAACAATAAATAATGCTATTGATGAAGAAATAAATCGAACGAAATTTGAATGGTTACAGAAACATGTTGATTGTACAAAGATTAATGAAGTTAAATTTAAAGCAAAAAAAAAATTTTTATTATTAAAATTTTTCTTTTTTAGACAATCATATTTAATTCATTAACTCATTTTGGTGAACAAAGAAAATTATTACATTATAGTCATATACGATTGGTATAAATTTTCTTTCATTAGTTCTTTTTTTTTTTTTTCTCTGAATTTGTTTTTATTATAGTCAAAATCAACAAATAATCTTTTATATGCAATGTTATTTAATGATTTTTTACTTTTAACTCGTATAAAACGACCATTAATAACAAAAATTCTTCAAATTATTAATCGTACAACGTATAATCATCGACGACAACAAAATCAATATATTTATAAACCATCAATAAAACAAACAAATATCGATTGGTTTGATTCATCTGAAGCTGATCATCTTTATTTAATTGTTTATAAAAAAGTAAATCTTTATAAAAACACATAAGAAAAAAAAAAAAAAAAAGAATAATTCTTTGTTTTTTTTTGCTGTTGTTATTAGCCTATCATGTTACATGATATACGAAATGTTGGAATAGTAGAAAATAATTCGTTAGCTTTTCAATTTGATTATCATGGAAATCAAATGATTTTCTTAACAAATAATATTAATGAAAGGTAAATAATATTTCAATTATTTATTTATTCAAACTCGTTCAGTAGCTTCTTCTATTGAGTTTCGATCTTGCGTCGCAGTTTCTACATTACTTCATCGAACTTTTAAACGTTCTTAACAGGCGCTCGATATAGTTCCGCCAAATTATTCGTGGATGTCCCATTGATCTTCTATTTATTTCAGTTCTTTTCCAGTACACGACGTTACATTCTATGTACCACTGTTTATTTGACATTTCCGTTGTTAATTCTGATTAATTTTGCTACTGAGCGTGCCATTATCGCATCATGCCATTCTCTCCACGTTGCGCTAACACAGTTGGCAAAACTGTCAGTAGTCGTTTTCTCTTCTTTGTTGGCACCTATAATTTGTTCGAATTAAACCCGGTCGACCATTAGACATCCGCCTATGTGCTCTATCTCCAGGATAGAGCCTAGCGGATTCAAACTTTTCAAATTCGAGCCCTTTCGAACGTACTTTACACAATTCTCAAACGAGCCGTCTGAAAATGTTTAGAGTAGATCTCATCGAATGTAAAGTTTTCAGTTTGCTTGGTTTGTATATCATGAGAATTTTGTAGAGGTTCGTTAGTGTAACTCAGGAAACAAAGCTTGGAAATGAGATTGTCTTGTCTTTCTAATATTTCAATTAAATTTGAATTTATTGAATTCTTTATTTTAATATTTAGACTTTTATGGATAAAAAATATTAATGATGCAATAAATATTTGTCGCCGAAAACGTTTAATTACTTCAATGCTTCGTGCACCAGAATCAAGTAAAATATTATTGTTTGATTTATATTCTTTTAATTGGTATGTTTAGATTTGAATTCGGTGGTTTATCAACCGATTGGAAAAATATTTATTCGAGAAATTAATGCAATCAATTTGCCATTAATATCGTTACAAAAGAATGGTCAGTTTGAGCAATATTATCAGAATTTTGATTATTAAAGTTTATGCCAGTTGACTGAATCGTCGTTCCTGAAAATTTCAATTCAAATGAATATGTGTCCTTTGAGCAACATGTTTTCATAAAACATTATTTTTTTATAAAAAAATCTCTCAAAGTAGCTCATTCTTTAGATATTTTATTTCTTAATAGAAGCTCGTCTGTTCGGGCTAAAACTCACAAAATAATAAATATTATGAGATTTATTATTAGAAGAGTTTTCAGATGAAACATTATTGCTGTTGTTTTTCTTTTTTTATAATATCTCGCAACATGCTGAAAGTTCAGTAAAGTGACTATAACTCGAGAAAAAAGATCGAAAGATACAAACAACTTTAGAGTTTTCATCTAAACTAAGGGGTCAGACCAAGAATATCAATTAGAAATATCCTTATACAAGAAAATTTTTAAAACTTGTTCCGAAAAATTCAACTGTCATTGATTGATTTTTAGAAAAAGTCTGAAGGATGAACTACCGTAGTAAACACTTGTTTGTTTGATGATCATATTAGAATTTTTACTAAATGCATAACAGTTTTTTGAATCCTAGATGATGGAATTTTTTTTTTCAACCTATGAGTGACTGATGATCTAGTCTTAGAGGTGTGTCGAGTAGACGGAATGGAATCAAACCTTAATCTCAGCAAATTTTGTGTTTTTGCTCAGTGATTTAAAAAATTTTCTTCCTTTTTTTGAGAGTTATCTTCCTCGGAAATCATCCATCTTTTCTGTATTCGACTACTTCGAGATACTTCTATCCAGCCGTTAGTTTTCTAATTGAATGGAGTAGTTCGAATCGTGCTTGCTGAGTCATTCTAATCTAGACTGCAGCGACAAAAGATAGGAAATAAAGTTATGAAATCAATTTCAATGACAAAGAAATGAGAAAGAGCGTGCTGAGAGATAATAGAAAGAAAAAAGTGCTTAAATGAGCTCTTTATATATCAACTCGATCACTCGACTCAGACATGAATAGTAAGACATTAATGGATCATATATGCCATATCGTGATGACATATTTATTAAACAAAATCTTAGAAATATAAATGATTTCATGACTTTAACCAAAAGTTCACCTATAGCTCAACCGACAAAATCTCATTTTAAAACTTCGGTCAATGGATCTGGTTTGAGATCGCCCAAATGAACAGTTTAATCCCAAGTATAGGGTGACGACTAACTCTTGGAAGGTTCGAACCAACATAATCATTTAACATCTCTCTTTCGAACATTATTCTATGAATATCTTCATGAAAACTTAATTTGAGTTGAATTCTAGTGAAGATGTTTCTTGTTTATTTTGATCTCACAAAAGACTCATAATATGTTTAGGTCATAATCCGTATTGCATAATCGAAATGAATAAATGTCAACGTCAAACAACACCTGTTCTTTGTGATACATCAAATTTACAATGGAATGTTTCATTTCGATTTTTTATTTGTGATATAAATAATGATATTATTAAATATTCTATCTATAATCGATCTAAATATACAAAAGATCGTAAGATTATTTGAATTAATTTGAAAATTTTTCTTTTGTTATTCAATTATTTTAGGTCTTCTTGGTTCAATTGAAATTCCTTTAAGATTATTAATTAAACAAAGTGTTCAACAAGAAGATTCATCATCAATTTATTCATTACAAACAAATCATATTTATGAAATGTCAGCATTAAATTGGAAGATGCGTACATTTTATCTTGAACATTCATCAAATAATTCACAAATATCTATTAAATATATTGTTTATTTAAATGAATAATACCATCAATAAGAAACAAAACTCTTTCGTTTATCTGTTTATTGTTGTGCTCGTATGAAACATTGTCTTATTGTTTTTTTTTTCTTATGCTATTAATTATTCTTTTTTTTCTTTTTGGGTGTTTTATTTCTTTATGATTTCATCGTTGTGCCTGATGTTTCTTTTAATTTCTAGTTAGTAAAATTGTGTTCATATAACTAAAACCATAAATGAAAATTAAATTCTTTCATTCTTTATCTATATCCATATATGTGCTTGATTTATTGTTATTATATTTCAACATGTATTTGTAAAAAATAAAAAAAAAAATAAAAAGTTGTATACGATTCTGAGGAATCGTTTACAAAAATTATAGTAACAAATTAATTTACAAATTTAAAACAAAATTTCTTTTTTAATACTTTATGATAGTTACAATTTATTTTCTCCGTAAATAATACAGGATCTATTAGCATTGATCAATAGAATTTTATAAATAAACATAGTCAAGATATTGACATCCAGGAAACGAAGGCGAATGAGTAGCAACAAAAAATATCTAAAAAAAGAAAAATGTGTGGGTATATAGATGTGTTGGTGTATAAATACGTTGGATCACGCAATGTCTTGAACAAAAGCATATATCTGACGATAATCACGCCATATATATCGTACAAAGATTATCAAAAGTAAGTCACATCATATTGAAGATAATGTAGCATGAAATGAAGAGTACCTAATAATAACGGAGTCAGCAGCAAAAGTTGCTTTGATAATAAAAATATTCTGGTTGAATTTCTAGTATAGACAATAAGTCAACTGTATTTGAATTTGTATATATCTATTGATTCGATAAGTGATAAATCTGTTTGTTACAGTATAATTTAGAATATCACATAACATATAAACTTCTCAAAACTTATAAAAATAACACGTAACACTTTACTTAATGAAAAAAGTAAATATTATTTTATATCAAGTTGATAAAATATTGTTATCATAATTCTGCACGGACGCTTTTAAATGGTTATAATGATTTATTAATAGATGTTAAAAAAGATTTACTTTGTTGTTTAAAAATAACTCGAAAGCACAAAGAATTTTTTAGAACGAGTTTCCGTCTGTGTATAATTTGGTTCATGACATGCAAAAATGGGAAATCATTCGAAAGAATAATTTCTTTTGTTTTCTGTCTTATCAAGTCATCAATAAAATAATGATGTGAATTAGATTTCTAAACTGTCATTAAAAAATGCGACTCTATAATTTTGATCAAATGTCCTGTTTAAATAAATTTCAGACACAATTTTAAAAGAGGTCTATTTATATTTACATAGGCTGAAAATCATATCATTTAGATAGTTTCTATATATAATCAAGTTCTATTTAAATTATCTCTTATATTCTTCTGAGATATTTATAAAAAAAATTCCAAACATTTGTTTTTTGATAAATTATCAATGAATAAAACTTTGTCATTTTCTTTTCAATTACATTAGAGATCATCATATTTTTTAATATCACTCAAACAATTGCTAATAATGGAAAACTCTACATTTTGTGTTTTATACCCCAAGGATTTTATTGTGTTCGGAAATCTCCGAAGATTTATTATATTTTATATTATTTAAGACACACACAATACATAGAGATTTTTTCTCAAGCGTAACAATGATTCTTGTAGATTGAATTCAGTTTTTTGTTTTATTTCTTTAAAAAAAAAAAAAAAAGAAAAGGCCAAGTCTGTCAAGTTCAATCAAATAAATGAGAACATTTTCTTTTTGTTCGTCTATTTTTAGCATTAAATGGTTTTTTTCCATTTTACCAAGAGTAATTCTATAGACTAGAGGGTCTCTTCAGTCAATCATAATTTGACAATTTTTTTGTTGAAAGTATATATAATATATCTTACGAACTCTTCATCATTAAGCATGAGAGGAAACTAACGGAAAATACAAGTTCAATCTAAGTTATAATAACAAACTGAAATAAGCGTAAAAAATCATAGATGATAATTGTATTTCAAAATAAAGAACTTTGTCTTTTCAAATTTATTTTGAAATATATAAATTATAATTATATATACACAAATTGAATTTGGTCTTTTTTTTTCTTGTTTTAAGAAGATTCATGTCCAGTAGCACGATCAATTAAAGGGGCCGATGGAAATGATATCATTGAACTAAAATATGTTTTCATTTTACTATGTCGAAATGACGTTGATACTGTTCGATTAATAGATCGATAAAAATGTGTATTTATTAATAAACAAAATAAATGAAAAATACTTGATACTGTTGATTTTACTTTTGTATCACTAGTTTTGAGAAGCCATAAAGCAACTAAATATAAATTAAAATTAATCAATATCGTCGAAAGTTTCTAATGAATATCAAAAGAAAAACTTACTAAAAAAGGATAAAGCATGGAATAAAACAAGAGAACACAGGACAAGTTGTAATGATGTTCTGTCACCTGATCGAAGTGTTAGACCGAGCACTGTGGCCAGAACTATAAATTTAAATTAAAGAAAAATATAAACAACTAATTATCACGTACAAGCATAAGATGTAGCCAAATGTACGGTTGATTCAAAGCCACCAGGTAAAATAAGACGCAAACAAGCTGGCCAAAGTATTCCCTAGACGTAAAAAGAATGTTTTTTTTCATTTAGAAAATTAATGTTTTTTTTCTCATTTTATTACCATTACAGTAAAACAACTAAATATCGTTGCAAGTAAAAATAACCATGTGGCAAGGTTAGGTGATAATTTAAAAATTAAATTATCCGATTGTCCAAGTATTTGACCAATTTTTGAACTACATATTGAACCTGTTGCATCACCAACACCTAATACTTTTCGAACTTTAAGTCGACTTTGTAAATCACCACAACTACTTTTTCTAAAAGAAAAGAAATTTGAAAAACAAAAACCAATTAACTATAATTATCAATGAATAATTTTCATAATAAGTTTTGTTTGTTATTATATGCTAAAACATATCAATTACCTGCTATAAATTTGCATATATATTTCGTCGTAATCAGAAAAAAAGAAGTTTGATGACTTTAATAATATGTCTTGATTAAACAAAGTATAGAAAAAGTAAAAAGAATGATAGGTAAATTAGTAATTTGTTCTTCTGCAGTGTGTCGTAGAAAACTAACAAACAATAAATGCAATTATAAGTGGTTGTAATAGTGGTATGCATCGAGCTGAGTTTTAAATAAATACGAAGAAAAGAATGCCTGGTGTTGTGTGTTGTTGATGGAATAGAAGAGTAGGAAAAAAAAAAGAAAAAGAAGAAAAAAGAAAGTCAACGAGGAAGGATAGACAGCTATTCCTTCTATCGTATATAATTCTTTGCTATTAGTGTTTGTCAAAATAATTGTTTGATAGTGTGTATGATACTCCACAAAAGTGACTCAAGAGATATAAAAGAAGGAAATTCAAAGAAATTGCAACTTGCACAATATGTCATATGTTATTATAGATAAAGCAAAAAAATAAAGAGCATTTATTAATGTAAACAAACAGATAATTCTTACAGCATACATACAAGATAAACTCCGGTTTGCGTGGCATTCGACCAAGTATATCGGTTGCTGTTGTTTGTTGCAAAGGTGTTCTTGTTGCCATGTCTTTTTTTCTTTTCTTTCTGTTTTCTTATAATTTCTTGCTTCTATAACATTAAAACAAAAGAATATTCAAAATAAATGGTTGCATGTAGGAATAAAAAGAATATTTTTATAATTGCGCTAACTAACTCTTCTATGTCTTCTCCTATGAGATGTATAGAAATTTGACATAAAATAACAAACTCTGAGAATATTTGCTCATGGCATACATTGTACTATGATTCAAATACTGGTAATATATAGCATATGATACATTCATTTTTCTGGCGTCAATAACAGACACAGCTAGTCGTATGTAAGGCCTGAATAGAAAATAAAAAGAGAAAAATGCAAATATATTTTCCGTATCATACAAATGAAAGAAAAAAAAAGGAGTATCTTCTTTTCTTTTTTTCTATTTTTTATATGATCTTTTGGACTTGAGCTATTTTTTGCTTTCATACGCAATGAAAGTCGACAGACAAAACCTATTGAAATACTATGTAGGACATATTCTTCAATTTCACTAGTATGATGAACTTTGAAACATCTATATTTTTAGAAAGTCATATTACACATTCACATGATATCTTACCAAACTTCGACAAAAAAAGGACTACTAGTAATATTTTGTAGTTTTTATATAGTTATGATAAGACGTATGTTGTGCTTTTGGGAATGTTTATTATGTGTATGAATGTACCGAAAAGAAAAGCAACTTTTTCCCTTCCTTCTCTATTACTGTCTATAGCCTTCAACAACATTCTAGCAGACTGATTAGATAATGTGTAATATTGCTAGCAATAGAAAAATATCCATTCTATTCTATCATGCCAAGCATCTCGTTCGTAAATATGTTCGTTATTTATATAATTAAATAATAACAGAATTTTCTTGAAGAAAGACACTTGAAAAAACTTTGATAAACAATAACATGTGATCACAATGACGAAATAAGAAAAATCCATTCGATTATTTGTTTATGTTTCTAAATTAGACAATCTAATTTATCAAAAAGAAAAAAGAAAAAAAGAACTAAGAAAACTATGCAACAAAAGGAAAGTAGAAATCTCAAGAGATACAGATAATAAATTGAATAAAAGAAAAGAAGTGCTCTTCGGTATAGTCATTAGAAGATAGTTTTTTCTTTTTCTTGTAATAGATTTTGATAATTCATCATATGAAATCGAGATAATTTGTTTAAAAAAAGGAGAGAAAAAAATTATGCATACTATGTTAATTAATAGTAGAAGTCGTTTTTTTACATATTTTCTTATCTATAATCTATTCGAGCTAAGAAATCTTTGAAAGATTTTTCTTTTCTTTGATGGCCGATTGAAACAAGAAACTTTTTTTTCTTTAATGAACTTTCTTTGATGCTAAAAATATCCAAATGATTCGAAATGATTTATATTTTTTTCTTTACATATACTTAGCCACAATGGAAACAAAAAGAACTGTTTGAGTCAACGTTTATCCTCAGATTTTCATATATTGACGGAAGAAATTTAAACTTTTTATTATAAGAAATAAGAATCTATAGTAAATATAAAGACATAAATAAAATGATTATATGATTAATATTAATATACAAAAAAAAAAAAAAAAAAAAATAAAATAATAAGATAAGTAGACAAGCAACAACAACTAGTGAAGATTCCTATTTTATCAATACTATTACTCAAAAACAAAAAAGACCTATTATAATTGATTGATTTTCTTATTGAATATTCGTTGTAATATTAAATTTAAATGAAATTATTTCCATTATCATCATCAAAACATTCAGCATCTAAAGCTTCATCTAACGAATCTGAATCATCACATTGTTCTTGTGCATCTTGACAATTCATTTCAGCTAATTGATTACCAATAGCTTCAACTGAATCATCATCATCGTCATCATCATCATCACCACCAACAAGTATATCATTATCACTCACAGATTGAATATCTGATGTTGTTGATAAAGGTATATGTTCACCGTTTGGATTAAGATTTGTTATTTCAGATGAAAGTTTAACTGAACTTGAACGTTTATGCGATTTTGAACGTTTTGTTCGTCGTCTTCGTTTTCGACGATGATGAACTTTTTTATTCGAAGAATTTATTGATGATGGTGATGAACCGATAATTCCTTTACTTGGTTTACTACTATGTGCACGACGACGTTGTCCTCCATTTGGTTGATCAGGAGAATAAAATATGGATTTTTTATCGAGTTTTGTTGGATGTCGTCGACGCCATGAATGCTGAGAACAATAACTTAAAAATAAATACGTTAATACATTTTTTTTCTTTTAGTAGAAACGGACATAAAAATAATTTTAAGATGAAATTCTTTTTTAAAATACTAATACAATTATTGATAGACTTATGAACATAATCTAAGTATTAGAATTTCTATATAACGACTCATATTTCTAGTTTATATGATCATAGGTGTTTTGCATGTTGAGAAAGAAAACATAGTTATTTAATAATCATTAATGTGTTATTATATTGAAAGCTAATTCAATATATATATATATATACTTTGCTAATAAAAATAACAACGATAATATATATTTGTATCTATTTGTGAATGTGTAGAAGAGAAAAAGATCAACTGAATTATAGAACATTCTAAATCGATCGATAATTGAAAACACGTTTGATGATATATGACTTTCAATATTATTCGTTTGCTAAGAGAAACATTTATTTACTGTAGTTGAAGATGAGTTTTTATAGAAGAAATTGAAAAACATATGAAATCTAATAGTAAGTACATGGATGTTGGCTGTTAAATGTAATTATCGTAATTGAATGAGAATATCACTATAATGGTATTATTCGTTTGGACTAACTATATATCATTGCGAATTTTACAGCATTAATTCTATTCGATGGTGTGTTAGATAATGAGTAAAACTACTGAATTAGTTTTCTATCAAATTATAATGACTTCATTCTTTGTTATCATTCATTCGAGGTGATATTTATATGAATTTATAGTAAAATTAGAAAAATTGAAAGGAGGAAATTTTTTCTCAGTTTCTAATTTTAGATTCATCGAAAAACTATTCAATTAAAATGAATGTAACAGTTTTTGCTAAATTACAAAATTAATCTATTCTCATAGATTTGAATAAAACTTTCAAAAGAAAGTATTTTTTTCCGTTTTTTCTGCAAACTATCAGTAATCCTTTACTTCCTGTTGGTTCATTTTGGACTTATAGAAACTATCTATTTGAATTAGTGAAGCCTTGTGTCGAGATGTTACTCGAATATTGTAAGGGTTCTTTAATAAGCTACAAATGCGTAAAAAATTAAAGTTCCTTTCACCATTTCCTGGCTAGAATTCATGAGTTAGTAGAAGGTATTCCTTCATAAAGGTGAAAAAAATCTGTCTTTTTTTTTATTGAAATACACAGACTGATTATTTTGATGCTTTTTCAAATTTATATATACGTACAACTACAGATATGAAAGTAGCATTTTTCGTGATAATTTTAATTATTCTTAATGAGTAACATGAAAAAATTTCTTTTCTAAAATTAAATTCATTTATTTTTGACATAAACTCATAAATAAAACGTTTTTCATGCTAAAAATTCTATTAGAACTAATAACCAGTCAATAACCATTCCAAGATCGTTTTTCAATAATTTCTTATTAATAAACAATAGAAACCTACAGCTTTTGTTATGATCTTCATTCTATGAATGATTTCGAATCAGAATATAAACATAATAATTCCATATTACAAAAAATTAAATGAAGACAAAATCCTGAAAATGAAAGATCTGATTTCAATCCAAAAATTATCTATCTTTTCAAATGTGTAACCATATGTATCATCTCCGGAGAGGACTCATTTTTCAAGAAAAATAATTAATGATAAATTGGGTGAAAGCTTGATACAGATAAAATAACAACGTAATTGCCAAAAATAACTGAAATTAAATATAAATGCAATTTTTACATCATTCAAAACGAATAATTCATTTATGACCTATTCTGCATCTTCATAGTAAAATGACTTCATTCAAATTTAACAATATCAGTGTTATAATCACTACCCGCATATACTATTCTCATAATTAATTCAACAACAATTCTACTAGATTAATGCCAGAGGCTAAAATTAATGTGCTGGAAAAAGATCAAAAAGAAAATATCGATAGCGTAAAATATTGAAAAAAGTTATATCACGAATAAATAGTGACGAGTAACACTTGGTATAGATTAACTAAAAGAGTCGGACAAAGAACTATTATACAATTAAAACTCTATTGTCATGGTTGCAACTGCTCCGTCTTCATTAGATTTAAGTGATCCACAATTGTTGACTGTTTCCTCGCAATTCAATGTTGTATGAACAATCTTAGCGAACGATGTTATAATTGCTATAGAATACTTACATAGTTTATCATTTTACCATTACAAAAAACAAATGATACTAAATTTTTTCTTATTAATCTCTTGGCTTAAGTTTAATCTCTATTAGAATATAAGTATTATCCCATATAAAAGAACATTTGCCTTGCTAGTTAGAATTTCTTGAAATGCTTTTTTTTGGTCTCTTTATACAGTCAACATGTAGCTAAATAATTTTGTATTTATATTAAATATTTTACCTTTTACAAATTCCTTTAAGCCAATGATCAATTGATTTAATTGTATAAATTTGTGAATGATAACTTTTTGATATAAATTTATAACTATCAAAAAATTGTACTTTACCATTATTCCATCGTGCTCCAATAGTTTTTTCTCCATCACCTAACATTATTTCTACATGCGTTAAATTATGTCGTTGTTTTTTCACTATAAATATTAAAATATGATTTGAATAGTTTTTTTTTGTTACTATAAACAAAACCAAACAGCAAACTTACTCACTCTTCTCATTGTAATATGTAGCTGATATGAAAACAAGATCACCAGGTTGAACATCCGATAGATGTGTTATTGTTTTCGGTAATGTATCAAACATATATGATTGATTCCATGGACCAACAACAAATCCAAAGTCTTTTGATAAATCATACATAACACGTCGAACAAGTCCACAACAATCAAGAAATAATTTTGATTCATATTCAAGTGCTAAAACATGTTTTATATTGAATATATAATTTTTCTGTTTTATTTTCGTTTTCTTACTTCCAGGTTCAAAATATTTTTTTGCATAAGGTATTCCAAGATATCGTTTTGCTTGTTCAACAAATTTTAATCGTAAACGATACATTCGTCCTGGATCAGAGCGACGAATTTTCTTTTTGCGTTTTAATTCTACACGATGTTGAAGACGTATTTCATCCTAAATAGAAACAATATATAACAGAATAAACACTACGTACAATATTGTTCAATATCTTAATTTATTTTCATCATTTCAAAATAAAATTTTGTTTCTATTTTTAATGAGCATGTACAAGTTTTCATTAATGATATAATTAGGAAAAGGTTGTAGAGGAAGGGAATAAAAGCGAAAGACTGAGTTCTCTGTAATCCTTGACGGCTTACATGTCTGGTTTTTTTTTTAATATTAATCTTTTTATAAAATTTAATTTTTATCCTTGTTTTTAATTGTTGAAATAATGTTATTTTTGACATTAATATGTTCTTATTTATTACTAACACATTTTCATTGAAATTAAATAATATGACACATTTATTTGTATATTCATGATTCGAAGATTAATGATCTTTATCAATACATGACAGTTTTCTGTCATGATATCATTGTTGATTTGAATAATGACATCTGATTTTATACTATTACATCAAAATCTTTAATCATTAATAATCATTTTATTCTTATCTTTTATATCAATAGAGATATGTTTGTCATAAAATAAATATGGACAAAATAGAATTTCTAAAATAAAATTTAGCAATGTAGTACAAGGCTACGAATCAGCATTCTTATTCACAATAGTTTTCTGTTTTGCTCTGATAATGACTCTCAAGTATTGTCGAACAATCAATGCACAAATAAAGCTTTTCCTACGTTTAAAATTTAGTGTCGGGTCAAATAGAATTCAAACCACTCGAAATTTTCAGCTTGATTTCATAGCATTTTCGCGAGACATTTACTAAAAAAAAGGTAAAATTAGCCCATTTGGCAGCATGAAATACTCAGTGAACTCTCATTCTACGTATTTAACTTTTTCTTTGTTTTAAAAATGTATGTCAAGATGTAAGACCTGATAAAGTCTTTTTCTTTTTGGAATTCTTACTTCGTAAATACAGGAAAAGGATGACATGTTTGATCTCTCAAAAATGGATCACTAATTTAGTGAGCTATTTATATATATATAGTAAAAACAAAGTTTAATTAAAAAAAAGCAACTCGATCAGATTCTGCATCTTAACATGTTCTTTTAAACAAAAAAAAAGAATGAAAAACATTTCCCACTTTCTTACGCTGAAGGTTACAGAAGTCATAGAAAATTTTAGTAGAAATTAGCTTTTTTTGCGAACGGAAAAGCTTAAAATGTGTAAAAATCAAATTTCTCCAAAAGGCTACGATATTTAAAAAAAAATCTATACAGTATACTTTAATATACAATTCTATAAATAATTATATGAAAAAAAACTGATTAGAATAGATTAAAATATTGAAAAAAAAATACTGATTTTGCTATTTATTTCTCTTTCGTCCATATGTAAATATCAAATATTAAGCATTACAAAAAAAAAAAAGAAGAAAAAAATTGATGTTCAGTACACACGGATGTGACATCTTTGCAAACAGGATATCCTTATGTATACGTAGAAATACAAATAAATGTTCATCACCTAATTGGCAAACTAATTACACGTGTCATTTATCTATATCTATTCTATTTATATAAAGATATATGCTAGGAAAAGGATCGAAAGATTGAACAGAAATGATCCAATCGTTAAATTAAGGCGGACAAACTCGTGCCCATCAACAATAATCCTTCGTCAATATATAATTCATTTAAACTACGCCCTTTTGCCATATTGTTAACGAAAAAAAAATAACACACATATACACAGAGAGAGAAAATTGTTGGTCAACATTGAATCTCGTATATAAATAGGCAAGTTTTTTCTATACTATTCATCATATATCAATGTACAATCGATACATGATCATACTGCTGCGAGAAGATATACATGTAAGTAAATTTTTCAAAAAAGTTTTAATAAATATCTTGTAGAGCAGCTGACTGTCATCTTACCAAACAGCATTAGTTCGAAAATTTTTGAATTGCTAATACTGTCCGGTAAAGATGGCCTAAGGACGCTCATTCGACGATTTTATTTTTCGATGTTCTTTTTTTTTAAACATACCATACGTTGTTCACGAAAACGACAAAAAGCTTCTTGTAAATTATCATCATTGGTTTTTGTTTTATTTGATGACGTTGATGAATTATTCCAATCAACAACAAATTTTGTATTCATACTTCGATTTGTAGATGCTGTCATAGGTCGTGACGTTCGTAATGTTGATGAACGTGTAGAAACTGTTGTAACAGCAGATGATAGTGATGAAACAGATTGCACTGCAAGTGCCATGATGTAAAGAATAATTTCAAATGAAAAGAAGAAGAAAGTATTGCGAATTTTGCCACAGGAGAAAAAAAAAGAATAAAGAGAAACACCCATTTTTTATACCTGTTGCCTGACATCATCCTTCAAACATGAAGATCACAAAGACGACATCTGTTGATAATCAAAATTAATCAATTTAAATTTTTTATTTAAAATGCTCAGTTTAATAGATTTTTTTATATATTGAAAATATGCATTATGATTTATTCAATGAAGAGCTAATGAAATTTGATAAGATTTCAACAATTGATGAGTGATTTTGGCAAACAATTAAAAGAAACTTTTGTTTCATGTTGATTATCTTCAATATAGGAAATAATTCATTTGGATTGTGTCAAGGTTGTTTGTTTTGTTCAATAAATTTTAAAAAGAATTAACTTTTATTTCAATTGAACCATTACAGCCTCTTTTGATAATAGTAACTTAGCAACCATCAGTCGACGATAGATGTTCAAGTATAGATGAATCACTATTACCTCGATTTTTTTTATTGCGGTTGATTTTAATATTCTTCAAAAAAGTCTTCATTTATATTCAATATTTTATCATAGATATCTAAAGGATATATTTTTCGATACCGTTAGACTTTGTTTTTCTTGTACATAAATATCGTATTGAGACTGAAAAGTATTTATGAGTTGTCATGCGTAAACTTGACTACCTTCATAAATATTATTTATTACTGTTAAGCAAATGAGCGTAGAAGCTTTCACATCTTTTTTTTTCATATAGAGAACTGTATATTAACTAGTACAGTATACTGATGAAGATTGAGAATGTTAAACTAAAATAAATTCATTTCATTATTACTTCTTTTTGTCTCCTAGTACTTATAAAAATCAATTGACAAGTTCATTGATTTTTTTTGTATATCAAGGAATCCAAAAATAATCAAATATTAGTTCTTTTTTTACTCATATTACAAAACAAAATGTCATACCATATGATATTTTGAACTATTGAAACCAAAGAATTGAGTGAATTTTACATAGTAAATAGACCAATAATAAAGTTATTTATTTTGTTTAGATGAGTTTTTTATAATAAATGAAAATGTCAATTACATCCAGTCCACCTGAATTACCACCTGATTCTCCTGGTTCTTCAGTATCATCACGATTACAGGTTGGATGCAGTAGGACTTCTTGCTATATACTTACATATTAACATATATTACTCACTGTGTCACCTCTTTCCCTTTTTTTTTCAATTTATTATGTAAAATTCTTAATTTTTTGTTTGTTTTTACGATTCAGAATGAATATGATGATTTATTACGACGAGCTGTTGTTATTACTAATCATGGTCTTACAACAAATGTAACAATGAATCAAAGCGTACTTGGACTTGGACAACGAACAAAAAATAAAAAAAGTTCAAAAATAAAATCTATTCAAAATCTTATTTCAAACATATGCTTTTATTTGTTTTAGATGTTCCTGTAACTGATCTTATTGATTTGAGTAGCCCGGATACATATCGTACTGATATGACACAATCTGAAATTGGTAAGAAAACAAAGGATCTTTTATATAACAAGAAAAAATAATAATAGATATTATTCTCAGAGTACTCTGCTTTCTACAAGTTAGATCTACGGATTATTTAGAATTAAGCATAAAAATAGTATATTCAAGATTAATTACTTGTTTTTATTTAATGATGAGTTCAGAAATTTAAACTACTGAGAGTATACCAAAATTAATGACAGAAGCATTCTAATAATCTATGGAGGATTCGAGGAAATTTTCTCTTGATATACACTGATAGTAAAAACGGTGCTTTATTTGCTTGCAATACTTCATCGTTCTTCAGTTGATGTCATAATAATAAACTTTCGATAAGATCTAGTTGTCATAAAATATGATGATAACATTAGATTATGTTATCTTTCCTGTAGATCCTCTTTTGGATCTTCTTTTTCTTTTGTATTCTTTAACACTTAGCCATCTGTATATGTTACGATATACAACAAACCGGTAGCGGTGAAACAAAAAAAAAATTAGAAACAAGGTCATCAAATGATCGATCTAGTTATTCACACAGCATTCAGCAACAATTTACAATCATTTTTATCTTTTTCATTTTGCTTTATGAAATTGAATAGCCAAAACCACCAGAGTATTAGATCTGAAGGAGTCTTATAGAAGGTAAGAAAGAGAAGAGAAGAGCAAAGAGTAGATCATGAACAGGAAAAGCCATAAAAAGAATATGATCAAACTTAATTATCACATGTCGTAACAACTAGTGTCCAAGTCTTGATTCCATCCCAGAATAGGTACCTAGTGAGTTGAGCCCATTAAAACCCACAGAAAAGATTACCTTAACATAACTTTAGAAATCTCTCAAGGTGAACTGGTGAGAAAAGTCCTTCTACTGATGAATCACTTTTGAATCGTTGCTATGTACATCAAGTAGATCCTAACGAG